>CM050166.1:355043385-355608385 GCA_027410445.1 Discoglossus pictus | reverse complement strand
ATTGGTCAAATCACAATTGAATGAGGCCCCAAGTATGTACATGTCATACTATATTATATAAAGGTTATTCATTCACCCCCTTGTTAAATATTCATGTTCCGAGTTTAATATTTTTCATTCCATGCTCTGTAACAAAGAAGATAAACCCCAAAACAAACCCTTCTGATAACATATAACTGAGTTTAATATTGTTAGCAAGTATAAGGTTGCACTGAGAGGGTTTGGAACCAAAACATTAAAATAAAGTCAATGAATCTTGTGTCAGAAGCCTCATTACCAAGCTGGTTTAGCCATGACACATGACATAATGCTGTAATTGCTGGAACCACCCAAAACATCCACATCAACTCTGTCTCTCTGCATAACTTTCATTTAAGGCACTGAACATGTGTTCAATGTTATATGAGGAGGGTAAAAGTGTCTGACTTTACCAGAGCACCGGGGGTTACATTTAGCTGCATACATTCAGAGATCACCATGTACACAAATGATAGTTTGGTCAGTAATGGGAGCTTCTGCCTTCTATTAAAGTGGCTTCTTTTCAACATCAGCCTTGAACTTGTCTGTGGCTCTATTCAGAAACCATAGAGCTCCCTCTATTGGCCACTCAGTGTTTTTGGCCTTGCTTCTTTCAGAAAAAAATACACATTTGCAACAATTATTTTCTTATGTCTTTTTTTAATATAGTTAATCTTAAATTAAGTACAGCTCCCATTATAAAATGGTTTACAATGAGAGATAAAGTAAACATAAAATAAAGTGGTATATTTTAGTGAGGTACTTACCGGGGCTGCCTTGATATTCTTCACAATGGTTGTTGTCTACAGTACAGCTCAACAATGAGTTAAAAGAAAATAACAGCATACAAGTCCTTAAAATATGGAGGATATTTAAAACAAACATAGTGCGTATTAAAGGAGGAATTTGTCAGGTTTAAACATATGATGAGAGTAACCATTACCTCCCATGATATATACAAGTGTGACACTGAAGAATTGATAGCTAGGTTTGCTGGTGTATAATCAGTTTTGAAGTAAGTTCAAGTGAGACTCCAGTAAATCTTATTGCAAATTTAAAGCACTGATTCACAATGAATTTCCCCAATATGTTCACCTATTGCATATCAAGTTACATTGCCTTACATGCATTTTGTATTATGGAGCGTTTACACTGCCTGGGAATGAGTTAGATAAAAGCTATACATTGTATGGGATGTAAGAGCAGATCCGCAGCATATACATTTTACCTATTTAGGGTATTTATATTAATATTGTATTCATGTGTGCTGTTTGTATGTTTTGCAGATCAATATACATCTATTTATCATACAAGCATGTGTCCTTTCATATATCCCAGCATATTCTCTTCTTAATCTTTTTATCTTTAAATTTTGTTAATATAACATAGTAATTATATTAATGATTTTAAAAAATATAATTCTTGCTCACGGTGCTTTGTAAAAGCAATCACTACCTTCTCTCAAAAGCTATTCCAATAATCTGAATTAAATTAAAAATATATAGTGAAAACATATTACCACTGTTAGCTTCAATTCTGATCTTGGCATTTGAGGCCTAAATGTTAAAAACGTGTGCACTGACTTGTGATAAAGAGGTAAAGTTATGATATCTCAATGCTTTTCATCCCAGGCTGAATCTTGTACTAAAAATGGGTTAAAGCTTTCCCTCCCTGTTTTTATTTTATTATATTTCAAGGTGACATTGGCATGAATGGAGAGGATGTTGATTACTTAACCCAGTAACTAAGGAACAACATGAAGGAATATTAATCAATCTGTATGTAGGACAGTAGATACACATGCATAGAAACACGGCAAAAAAAATCAAGTATTTTTGGGGTGCAGCTATGCTGAGGGATAATTAAGCCAAACTTTTTAGTTGGATATATTGGGTAGACTACATGCACCTTTTGATATCAAGTCAATGGCCCTCATTCAATTGCGATTTGTCCAATTGAATAGGGCTCTATATAAGCACACAACATATTTTTTTTACAGACGTTTTTAGTTAGTGAAGACCTTGCTTTTGGATAGAAGTTCACTAACTAAAAACTTGTGTAAAAAAATATGTTGTGTGCTTACATAGGGCCTCATTCAATTGGCCAAATCACAATTGAATGAGGCCCTAACTAAAAAACTTCTTTAAAAAAATGTTATGTGCTTATAAAGGGCCTCATTCAATTGTGATTTGGCCAATTGAATAGGGCTCTAAATAAGCACATAACATATATTTTTTTAAGAAGTTTTTAGTTAGTAAACATCTATCCAAAAGCAAGGTTTTCACTAACTAAAAACTTCTTTGAAAAAAAATATGTTATGTGCTTATTTAGAGCCCTATTCAATTGGCCAAATCGCAATTGAATGAGGCCCATAGAGTCCAATTCAGTTGGCTAAATCGCAATTGAATGAGGCCCTAACTAAAAACTTATTTAAAAAAAATATGTTATGTGCTTATTTAGAGCCCTATTCAATTGGCCAAATTGCAATTCAATGAGGGCATATGTTTTTATATAAGGGTTTTAAATAAGGCTGCCATAATCATTTAACTAACTTTACAGTAATTGATTTTCAGGCTTGTCAAAAAGCTAATTTGTTTTTATATATTTTTTTTACTTAGACATGCGGGTCTAAACATTGCGTTTTACAGAAAAAAAGCTTACAAATAATGAAATCAAATCATTTTTACTTTATATGATATTAAGAAACAAACTAATAAGTAGGTACACCTGCAATTATAAAACACACATATCTTTTTACACACAAGACCACATTATCCTTTAATTTGTTGATGGGAGAGCTGAGATGTAATAAACGCAATCCTGGCTGGTACAGAATGTGAGACATAATAGCTTGTGAAATCCAGTTTAAACAGCATACAAATAAAATACTGACTGGCTAATGCAGCACACAGCATGATAACAAGAGAACAGCAAAAGCAGTGTGGAACGCCTCAAGTGTGCTGCGGCCGTAAGTGTAAATTGTTTTCAAGGAAATAGGTGTATGTTTTCAAGTAACATTGCATCTTCATAAGAAAGAGCTAAGAAGACCAGTGTCATGTGACCGTGGATTCACACACTAGACAAATAAAGTTAAATGATGTTGAACTAAGATCCTTCTAATATTACACTGCAAGCTCTTATAAAACAGGTCCCTCACCTCCTCCTGTACCAGTGTATATTATTATTATTATCTTTATTTATATCGCGCCAACATATTCCGTAGCGCTGTACAGGGGTTTAGTACATGGCAAAAACAAACTTAACACCTTATAAAGAATGGAAGGCCCTGCTTTTGAGCGTATAATCAAATGCACATAGTGCTTGTTTCCAAGACACGGACACACAATTGAAAACTTGCAAACTTACAATCTAAGGGCCTCATTCAAATATGATTTGGCCAATTGAATAGGGCTCTATATAAGTACATAGCATATTTTATTACAGAAGTTTTTAGTTAATACACTTCTATACAAAAGCAACATCTTAACTAACTAAAAACTTATGTAAAAAAATATGCTCTGTGCTTATATAGAGCCCTATTCAATTGGCCAAATTGCAATTGAATGAGGCCCTAAGTTTATATACAAATGCATCTTATTTACTCTTCAAAATGTATATAGACATTGTATATATGTGTTTATTGTACTCCCAATATTTATGGAATCTGGTGGTGCTCTACAAATAAAAATATAATAGTAATATTATCAATAAAATATGGAAGTGAAAATGAGTTATATTTAATTTATAAGGCACAGTTTGCGAGTGTGTATTTGGTATCGGAACTATAATGCCAAGCATATTTCTACAACTAGGGTGCTCTATATTTTCTTTAGTTATATATACTATATATACTATATAAACTATATACTATATATAGTTTAGTTTAAAGACAAACCCCTAAACTTTGGATCTCACTAGAAAAAAAAAATATGACAACACTGTTATATTTTTAATTACATAAGCAGAAATTAATTAATTAATTAGATAAATAGGAAATATTTTCTCTGTGTAATAAGTTTTATGAAGAAATGGAGATTACATTTGATAAAGTCTGAGCGAGCAGCAAAACTCTCTCCCAGTACAAGCACGACTCAGATGAAGTTCAATAGAAATGTTTAATACATAACCCTGGCACACAGCTACGGGGTGTGAGTCAAGATGTGCCCCATGTTCTAGCAGCAGGATCTATTATGGATAGTCAGTTGTGGTCAGAGAATAACTTGCAAAAAATAAAAAAGAACTACAGGGGTATGAAGTTTCAGGCTTTTTAATACTGTTCCTTTAGGTAAAAATATTGAAATAAGCAGTTTAATGGTTTACGATGCTGCTTTGTTTTTCACAGCACAGAACCCAACTTAAATGTGCTCCATGGGGTGCTAAGCACATAGATGTGGGAATCAATTTCTGCTGAATAGTCCTGCACATGTATTTTAAAATGTGCATAGCAATTAGCACAAAAAAGAGGATATATCTGACTCTCCCACCAGCACACACTGGGCCGCATAAATGAACCAATTGTTTGCCTTCATTTCCAAATCGTTCCTAATGTTTTCTTTTGAATTACTGAGCTGTATATGAACACATGAATCTGAGCAGTAGTGGTGACAAAGATATTGTCTTATCCTTTCCATAAACAATGACTGTATTGTGTAGTCTGGCATCAGAAACACAGAACCCATGTTCTTCACACTCTGTTATATATTGTTTATAGCTTCTGAAAGGGAAAAACAATCTGCTCCCATAACACAACAATGCTGTTTAAAGAATATTTTTTTGTAATTTATTGTAAAGGAAACAAATCATTGCAAATAAATGTATTTCATGATACACTATGCTTAAATTCTTAGGGAAGAATACAATATTATAATGTACATTCATAATATATGTATCGATCAATACAAAGCTTTTTCAGAACTGTAGAAAAAGTGGCTGATTGTTATATGTACTAAGATAGAAGAGAAAAGTCTGAAGAAACAGGGAAATGTCTTTAAATTGTTAGTAAGGATCCTATACAAATATATCAAGGCATATAGCCTCATTCTACTTTCACATCAAGGGTCAACATAGCTTATTTGCACAATTTGTTTGGATCCCCATGTAGGGTTGCAGAGCCATTGAAACTGATTTTGTAGCTTGCTGGTGTATTGCAATGCAGTCATGGGTGCATTTAGGTTTATACTTTTGAAGACCATACAGATTTATGCGACCACCCGATGCGCCACTTCCATCCTTTCCCTTTTCTATATCTTTTAAAGGTTGCATATGTGTTTGTGTATGTATATGATATGTTAGAAAGTTTCCAGTACATGTACAGAGAGAACCATCACTGAATATTTCTCTGCATATACAAACATATTTCAATGTACTGCACTGCATCTTCAGACAGACTGATACCCCTTGGAAATGTGCTGCCCTAGGCCCGGGCCTCATGGACCTAGGCAAAAACACACACCCAGGCTAGTTGGCTGCTTCACAAATCCACTAACATTGGGGCAGTTCCTATGATGATTTGTCATGTTGGTGCAAACAGCCTACTGAATCCATTACAGTGCTAATCACATTACGAGTCTAAGTATATGTGTTACATTTTCATGAGGGTACTTCACTTAATGTGCAAACACACTTATTGATCATAACAGCAAACTTTTTTTGGATTGAAGTCTCTGATTCTTATGTGTATCTGCAAAAAAAGATTAAAACCTTCCAATTGGAAATGCATTTGCCAACTATACCAATTTTCCAGATATTAAGATGAATACGTTTCTATTTTAGTAAAATATAAAAAGGTTGCTATTGTTTTTGCCTTCGGTATTTTTCTTTGAGTTAATGTAAATTGCTCATTTTTATGTTTGAGCTCACATTCACTTCAATTTATATTTCTCCTAAATTGTCCACCAGGGGGCAGTCTCAGCTGAAGTTTAGTACTTCATATGCATAAAGAACTATTGTTTGTTACAGCCTTGTAAATTAAGTTGCAAAGACAATAATATATATAATTATAGTTCTGCAGTATGCAATGCCAGTGTTTGATGCTCTCTTGGCCTGAAAGATTTATAAAAAAAATACTCTTTCCTTAAATTCCAGAAAATAATATCCTTCCTTGGTGAACATATTATTAACCCCTCTGCAATTCAAATGCATAGAAAGGAACATTAATAAAAAGAACATTTTTACAAAAAAGTTCTGTAGTTTGATATATATTTAAAGTTCATACAAAGTTTTCACTTAAAATCTCCTGCTTCACAATGTTCACTAGAAGGGAAAGATATTGGCAACTGTGAATAAAACATTATACATATCTCCCAACATTTCAAATAGACAGAGTTGTACTATTAAATATAAAATAAACTTAAGTATAGGTAGAACTATCTCCTGAAAGCCGAAGTTGTTAGTAGTCAAATTTAGATCTGAATCCAAATCCCCAACCTTTTTCTTCCAAACTTCTACTATATTATTAAATGTATCATAAATCTCTCACAAAGCTTCTATACATTTAAAAACATCTTTCAGCCTAAATGTTAAAAACATGTGCACTGACTTGTAAAATAATTGTCATAAAGAGGTAAACGTATGATATCTCAATGCTTTTCATCCCAGACCGAATCTTTTTTGTCTGTACTTAACTCACATAATTGCTAAACATATACAATACCACAAATATGTGTGGTTCATATCAGTGCCAGTGCTAGTACATGGAGGGACATGGTGTAAAATATAATTCCTAACACAGGAGGGGACGGGAGCAATTTATTTTTTTTGCACTTCCCGGCCCCCACTCCAGCATCAACTTACACAGTATATATATATATATATATATATATACATATACAGTAGTACCTTGGTTCTCATCCTTAATCCGTTCCGTTTGGCAGGATGAGTTCCAAACAGGTTGAGTTCCAAGCAAGCATTTCCCATAGGAGTCAAAGTAAATTGAAATTATCTTTCAGGACCTCAGATGTTTCACATTTTATTTTGATCTAATGGTCTTGTTTTTCACACAAAACCTTAAAACTAAATGGACATAAATCATCAGGCACAGGCTGCACATTGGCTCTTACAGACACAGGCTGCACAATGGGTCTTACAGGCACAGGCTGCAGATTGGCACTTAAAGACCAGGATGCAGATTGGACTTACAGGCACAGACAAGCTGCACTTGGGCTCTTACAAGCACAGAATGCAGATTAGCACTTGCAGACACAGGATGCAAATCGGCTCTTACAGGCACAGACAGGCTGCACTTGGACTCTTACAGGCATAGGCTGCACATTGGATCTTGGATCTGCCGTGGCAGGCCATTTCAAGCTGGGCTAGGGACAGCACCAATTTCACTGGCGGTAGCTCTGCCCATTATTCGATTACTTTCCTCTTCCTTTTTATATCATTATTTCTATCTTTACAACTGAACTCTCCCTATGATCTTAAAATATTACATTTACATAGTGCCAGTTATACTATATACTATGTAGATGGTCATTCAGTCTTAAGCTGTCATTTCCTGGTTAAAAACAATTGACAATAAGAGGTGCTCCAGATATATTGTAATCAAATGTTAAGTTTCAATAGAAAAGGCACACAGTGTCCTGGATTCACCTTCTGGATCTCTTCCATGTCATGGTGAAACGGTTGTGTACCTTAATGAAGCTGTACACTATACCATGTAGGGCAACCCAAAATGGACAGATTTTTAAAGCATTTTTTAAACATTTTAAATAGATATAAAATAATTCAAATTTTAGCAATATTCAGCAATAACTTCACGAATGTCAGCAATAACTTCACAATTTGCATTTGTGTGTTGATACAGTAGAGGCTTTAACAGCAATGAAGCTGTATGGTGATAAGGATGGAGCCAACTTGTATTAAACATTTTAATTCCACTTCATTAAAAATAAACAATCACCAATTAAACAAGTACCTCAATGTGTTGTGCAAGTCTTAGCTGCACACAACAAGCGGGTGAGTCCCAGGTGTGTGCTTGGATTTGAACTATCGCATAATTCTAAATGTGCATATACTGATATTTCCAATGCTTTTCTATTACCAAGATTAAATAAAAAAATTTATTAAATGTTCTTTTTCACATAAATGTATTCCTGAATACAATCCCTTAGCAACCCTTCTAATACCTTCACCACTACAGAGGTAAGATTTGCCATTCTATAGCTCCTTGGATTTGCTCTAATGTTTTTGTTTAATAAATATATTACACCTACTTGTCCCCAATCCTCTTGCATTGAGCCTCTGAAGTCTTGACAAGATAGAAATAATGGTTTGGCTTTTACAGAACCAAGTTCCTTCAGTACTCTTGGATGTATTCCATTAGGATCCAGTGCTTTATTTAAATGTATTTTTTCAAGAATCTTTTAGATTTCTTCCTGTGTTAACCAATTATTTGGTAATTGTAGTTACATTTTGTTGCAGGGTCCCCACCATTGACACCTCCCCTGTCTATACAAGAGAAAATCATTTCCCACCATTGTCATCTCCCTTGTGTATACAAAAGAAAATAATTTCCCTATATCCCATGACAGTATTAACGTATGGGTTTTTGCTTCTCCCCCTTGTGAGGGACAGGAACAGACTTTTCCTCCCTACACAAGACTCCTCCTTCATTTGTGGATCAGTTCCTGTCTGTCATGACACAGGGTCAACTCTCCGTTCGTGCCCGCACCTCACCAGTTGGATCGCAGCTTTGTTTTCTCTAAGAGCATCGGGCCCATCTTGGCTGAGCTCCTTGTGCTAATTAAACTTTTTTCAGTCCTAGGTTCAGTAGGAGTAGATCCCACCTCTGCCACCCAAACTGTCATGACACAGTCAACTCTCTGATCGCGCCCAGGGTTCCTTTACGCAGCTCAACAGCTGGAGCAGACAACATAATTTTGATAGCTTTCCATCAAATCCATTAAATCAACCATAAACAGAACATGGATATTCCAGCATCCAGAGAAAAGAACATGGTTTTACCACCCATGTCATAACCAGAAGGTCTCTTCATTGAACAGGGTACATACAATGATAACTAAACATATTAACAAAACATAATTAAACAGTAGTGCCATTAAACAACATTGCTTGATAATATAACTAAGATCACTATATCAGAAAGCCTAATTAACCTAATTACTCAGAACAGTTGCAAAATATGTGACTACCTAGTAAGCTAGTCGTTTGCATCTCTCCACAGGAAGTCTTCAGTAGTAACATGTCCCATCTAAAGCATTGTTTCAGCTCCACGAAGGACCTCTAATATCTGGCTTTGCAAACAATAATTTGATTATACCTCCATAGTTTACCTTGAATTACCACAAAACTTTTTATAAAAAATACATACCAATATCAGGCATATTTAACATGAATATAACCACAAATATATTGCAGCCAGTATTAAAGTACAGTAAAACAAACCATCTCTATAGTACAGAGAACATACCCAGAGCTGAACATGGTACCAGCATAGAGACCCAGTGCCAAGAGGATACTTCACACAGCCCTGACTGGCACATGATGGTTTGTGACACTGTCCTCATGTTGACACTATGGGTTTTAGTGTATTTGTTCATTTGAACTCACCAGTGTCTCTTTTTGAAAAGGGCCATCCCAGTTAGCCAGCCTAAGACCTCCTACTAAGCTTTCTACTGCCCTTCTCCTGTTAGCAACAGGAAGCAAATTTACAACGTATGTTTCTATGTGTTATGTATGAGATTGAAGCTATGAGCTTTATTCAATTTAACAATTGTAAGTTACAGTAGCCCGTAATGTAGGCCGTAAGTTAATTTGCTATTTAATTGGTGTTTTTTTGCGAGCTACAAACAGGCTACGTGTCACAGGGTTGAAATCCTTGCAATTGTTACAATCGTAACTTACACCCCATCTAAGCCTTTCACGTCTGTAAGAGTTACAATCGCAAATCGCTATTCAATTGCTACAATTCCTTAAGCCCATAAATTTTTTCACACCCGTAAACGGTAATTGTATAAGAAAATCCTATTAGTACTAGAGAGGACATGCAAAGGGGTTAAAGACATGTCCGTAGCACTATAAAAGCAAATAAAAAATCAATACTGTACTGTAAATGACGGGGAAAGCGATGAAGGATATTATAATTAATTGCACAACAGTCTCAAGCTCGCAAATCAGCAATAAAAAATAATTTTATTTTATGTGTCATTTCGGGGTTATATCGATCTCAGCAATCAATTAGTTAATACATATCAGGCAACCCACATGGACTAGAACAGTATCGGCATTCGTTTTGCAGTTTTGTGAGTCTGAAAGCATATCAGACCTCCAAACGCTAATTGATTGACATGTAACCTCCATCTTAGACTGACATAATGACGACGGTCTCATTTTCTATTGGCTGTTTCTAAATGGGTAGTTACGGCCTTGCTTAATTGATCATGTTCCTGACCTGAAATGCTACGTACGAGTGCATGGTTTACAGTTTCTGCTTTCGTCCCGTAACTTGTTTAATTGAATATCACCGGAATTGTAGCAGACTGGGAGCCTGCAGCAGGCCCGCAGACATACTGGCTATATACCGCGAGATGCGGGCTTCTAATTGAATGAGGCTCTATATGTTTATAAGCCTTTGTACCTTTGATTATTTAAGTATAATTAATTAATTTGCTGACAATAACTGAGGACTAACGCTCCATGATAACATTTCTCATTGGAAAATGAAAGGACCTCCTTATAACTGCATATATTATGTGTTTATATAAATGGATTGCCAGCTGCCCCTCTAAAACTTATATACTATATATATATATATATATATATATATATATATATATATATATATATATATCTGTTCTTAACTTTGTTCAAGCTGTCCTGATGCTGTACATTCAACTGTATTTGACGCCATAATTGATTGATTTCCTGTACTTTGCATTTTTCAGAAATCCCTTCAATGTTCTCATGAGAAATTTCAAACTTCACCCAAGAGCAGTGGTCATCTTGGATTTTTGATGGCAGTCGTCATGGTATGGATAAAAATAAGATACTTTGCGAATCTGTTCGACTAGGGGAGACATTTTTGATTTTTCAGATGCTATTATTAATATGGACAAAAATCATGCATTGCAGACCTTTTCAAACAGGTGGATTTTCAAAGTATGTCAGCCATGTTTTACTTGCTGGTGGCCCTCCTTGTTTTGGGCTAGAAAATTATTTGTGAATCTAGAATATACAGTATGGATATCCCTTAAATTGAGCACAACACCTAATCCTCTTAAACCTAGGAATACAGATCTATAAAAGTGTAAGCAGCACTCAAAAGAAAATGAAAAAGGAACACCCCTAAAAAAAATCCTAAACTGAGATAATATAAAACAGACAAAATCTTTATTATGTAGACTTTATTATATATCATTAAATTTAAATTGTTAAACACCAAAAACCAGAGATAAAATAATAAAAATATTTAAACCGAATACTGTGTAGCAGTACAGGATATTGTAGATAAGTACGTCAGTCACAAGGAATGTGACATAAGCATAGGTGGAGTGGAAAAAACACACAATCCCTTCAGAAGTCCCAATGCAATGGGGTAACATTTGGTCTGAAGCTCTCAATGTTGGTCTCTCTTATGTAGAAATGTTTTATATATACACTGTACTGATGGCGGACAGATAGATAAATGTTATGTATCTATCAAGAAAAATTAAAAGTAAAAACAAACTATTTAAAACCTATAAAAAACTTTGATAGGTTGGTGCACAAAAATGATGTTTCCACTTTCTTTGAGGTGTTTGGAGATGATATTAATGTGTAAATACACGTTTTGCTGACGACTTCCTCAGTGATAATGATATAAATGCTGGTGTTGGTAGTACACTGAAGACTGTACCTTGTTCTCTCGGTTGTTCCTGTAACGGTATCGGGAACACACAGGAGAACAAGGCACAGTCTTCAGGGTACTACCAACACCAAAATTTATATCATTATCACTGAGGAAGCTGTCAGCAAAACGGCAAAACCCGTTCGATCATGTTATGTTCTATTTTTCAATTCTGTACAACATTTATAATGCCCCAAAAAGGTAAATTGGGATTGGGGTTTCTATAGAGTTGCTCCAAGATAAACTTCAGGTCCTCATGTATCAAAATTTCAAAAGTAACCCTTGTAAGGGAGACATAGGTGAGCTAAGGCCATAAAGCGACAAACACATCAGATTATCAGCCCCATTAAATTCGAAGCCTGTAGCACATTTGCACACCCGCAAAGGCTGTGGGCTTGAAATTCTGAGGCGTTACAGAGCTATTAAATTGAACCACGCCGTGAGTCTCTCTCACAAGAGTTACTTTTGATATTTTGATAGCTGAACATCTGAAGTTTATCGTGGAGTAACTCAGTAGAAATATCCATCCCAATTTACCTTTTTGGGCCTTTATAAATGTTCTAGGCTATTGAGATATTGAGCATTACTTGAACAACCACTATTTGATTTAACAGAGCTCTCTTGAATAAAGTACTTTGGGATATTGCAAGTGGATATTTAAGCAAATTTAATTAAAATTTTGTGACCATCCTTAGGTCTCCTTGTGACTGACGTACTGACCTACCAAATCCTGTACTGATACTCAGTGCTTGATTTAAACATTTTTATTATTTTATCTATAATTTTTTATTTAAATAATTCAACTTTTTAATGATATATAATAAAGGATATGTATCCAATATTCTGTCTGCGTGTATTAATATCTCAACTTGGGACATTTTTGTATGGGGTGGATTCTGGTCTTGTTGGTTTTCTTTTTTCTTTTTCTTTTGAATACATGTATATCAACCACTTAGCCTCTATTATGAGGTTTGAATGGCAAAACAATGGTATGAGCAAGTAGTCATACTACAAAATTCATGGTGAGAGCTTCCCCATTTGATGTTTTGATTTGCCTATCTTTTATATATATATATATATATATATATATATATATATATATATATGTATATATATATATATACACACTGTATATATATATATATGTATATATATATATATATATATATATATATATATATATATATATATATATATAGAATCAGAGGTGGAACATGATCCCAGAGGGAAATTTCGCAACCTAAAGCATTACAGTGAGTCTTTTTTTTCACACAGAGAAGCACTTTTTCATTTTTTTTAGACCTGTCAATGTATAGTCATGAAAACAAAACAGAGATTTGTGGGTACTGACAAACCATAATGTGTTTTTCATGTCACCTGAGATTTAGAAAGTTTGCAATGGATATGACCTATAGGCCTGTTGAAGGCTGAAATACGTTTTGTAATGCTTTAGAATTATTTTCCGATTTGACATTTCATACTGCATGGTTATAGCAGCCCAATAGAAATTGGCAGAGCCTCCCAAGTATGTAAACGTATATAAGAAATACAGAGGGCCTCATTCTATTATCGGCCGTAAATCGGCTGCAAGGCTGCGATTCCTTGCTGGGCTCCCGTTACCTTGCAATTCAATTATACGGCACCGCAAGGCTATCCCCTTACGGCCGGCCCTATATCTTGCAATCGGCCGTAAGCTCAGAAATCTTTAAATGCAAAAATAAATTCAAGACGGCACTGTAAAGCTCTGTAAATGCTAGGGATCATAATGGGGGACATGAGGATTAATAGTAACCCCCTCTCAAGCTTGCACATCAGCCCAAATCCGAGATTACATTAACTGTTTATTTTCCGGCCGCAGCGTGGGCGGGTCTGAGGTGCTCCAAGCCCTCTGGACTTTTTACATGGATATGTGACATAAAAAAATATATATTTACGGATTTGAGTGTAGGGGAATGTTGTGCTATTAATGCTAACACCTACAATCACTTTATAGTCTCATAAGAGTGCAGGATGGCTTTATTATGGCTTTAAAATGTGCTTAATTGTGTGCCTGCGGAACCTTTTTGCTGCAAGTAAGCTGCGGCTCGGTTTTAGCCTTGCAGAGAGGGTTCCCGGAGCAATTGAATAGCAACCAGGATTTTCTTACGGCCGAAACTCTTGCGGACGTTTAAGATCAAAGGCTTTCCTCCGGCGCGTGCGGCCGCAAGGGATAGCAACGCGCCGGCCACAAGCCTGCCGGAATCCCCGGCCGGAAGGGAATAGAATAGGCAAATAGCTTGCGGCCGGTCCTTTGCGGCCCCGCATCTCCTACGGCCGTTAATAGAATGAGGCCCAGAGTATCTAATGAACATAATAGTAGATACCCATACTAATCTGAGTCTATGGTAAATAATAACTTATCCATATTCTAAAGAGATGACTATTCTGAAACACAAGATGATCCTTTCTCATGCAGAATTTTCATATGATCTGGTATAATCTTTGGCAATCAGAAAAGCTCTTACATACAGTATCTCACAAAAGTGAGTACTCCCCTCGCATTTTTGTAAATATTTTATTATATCTTTTCATGTGACAACACTGAAGAAATTACACTCTGCGACAATGTAAAGTAGTAAGTGTACAGCCTGTATAACAGTGTAAATTTGCTGTCCCCTCAAAATAACTCAACACACAGCCATTAATGTCTAAACAGTTGGCAACAAAAGTGAAAATGTCAAAACTAGGCCCAAAGTGTCAATATTTTGTGTGGCCACCATTATTTTCCAGCACTATCTTAACCCTCATGGGCATGGAGGTAACCAGAGCTTCCCAGGTTGCCACTGGAGTCCTCTTCCTCTCCTCCATGATGACATCATGGAGCTGGTGGATGTTAGAGACCTTGCATTCCCCCACCTTCCGTTTGAGGATGCCCCACAGATGCTCAACAGGGTTTATGTCTGGAGACATGCTTGGCCAGTCCATCGCATTTACCTTCAACTTCTTTAGCAAGCAGTGGTCGTGTCTGGGGTCATTATCATGTTGGAATACTGCCCTGCGGCCCAGTCTCCGAAGGGAGGGGATCATGCTCTGCTTCAGTATGTCACAGTACATGTTGGCATTCATGGTTCCCTCAATAAACTGTAGCTCCCCATTGCCGGCAGCACTCATGCAGGCCCAGACCATGACACTCTCACCACCATGCTTGACTGTAGGCAAGACACACTTGTCTTTGTACTCTTCAGCTGGTTGCCGCCACACACGCTTGACACCATCTGAACCAAATAAGTTTATCTTGGTCTCATCGGACCACAGGTCATGGTTGCAGTAATCCATGTCCTTAGTCTTCTTGTCTTCAGCAAACTGTTTTGGGGCTTTATGTGCCTCATCTTTAGAAGAGGCTTTCTTCTGGGATGACAGCCATGCAGAGCAATTTGTTACAGTGTGCGGTGTATGGTCTGAGCACTGACTGGCTGACCCCCCACCCCCTTGCATGAGTGTTGCTGGCACTGGGGAGCTACAGTTCATTGAGGGAACCATGAATGCCAACATGTACTGTGATATACTGAAACAGAGCATAATCCCCTCCCTTCAGAGACTGGGCCACAGGGCAGTATTCAACATGATAACGACCCCAAGCATACCTCCAAGACGACCACTGGCTTGCTAAAGAAACTGAAGGTAAAGGTGATGGCCTGGACAAGCATGTCTCCAGACCTAAACCCTATTGAGCATCCGTGGGGCATCCTCAAAGAGAAGGTGAGGGAGTGCAAGGTGTCTAACATCCACCAACTCTGTGATGTCATCATGGAGGAGTGGAAAAGGTCTCCAGTGGCAACCTGTGAAGCTCTGGTGAACTCCATGCCCATGAGGGTTAAGGCAGTGCTGGAAAATAATGATGGACACACAAAAAATGTGGGCCCAATGTGGACATTTCCACTTATGGGGTGTACTCACTTTTGTTGCCAACGGATTAGAAATTAATGGCTGTGTGTTGTGTTATTTTGAGGGGACAGCAAATTTACACTGTTATACAGGCTGTACACTTACTACTTTACATTGTAGCAGAGTGTCATTTCTTCAGTGTTGTCACATGAAAAGATATAATAAAATATATACAAAAATGTGAGGGGTGTACACACTTTTGTAAGATACTGTACATGATGAAGGCAAAAACCAAAAGTGTCATTCTCTTCAATTGAAAATATTTGTATGTGGTGTTTCATGAATGAAGTAGAGAAATATCATTCACAGAAAAATATCTAGATAATCATTTCTCAGAAAAAGATTCATAGGCTTGGACTATGCCCCTAAATTGATACTTCCATAGCTAATGTGTCTAGAAAAGTTAATCTTTCTACATGACTCTACATCTCTTTGTAATTGCATGTATTGACGAAAGGATTTAAATCTAAAAAGCGTGTTGTGAACTGTAATCAGACCAGCAGGAATGCTAATTTAGTTTATCAAACCTAAAGATATGGATTTATAACAATGAGGAAGTGCTTTACAAGGAATACAAGAGATCCAGGTATAAGTAGCCAGGAGCTTTAAAGCTTAATACACTGCATTTTGACACAATAAAAAAAAATGGATTTTGTGTTTTTCCATTCGATGGAGATTTTATTTTGTTAGGAACCATAAAAAGAGAAGTAACTACTGGTCAAGTAATATCAATGAATTGTAGATCTGGATAACATTTACATTTTTTATACAGTACATATCCATAAAGACACTATTTTTTTTTATTTGGTGAAATCTTCCCTTTATAAGGAAGCAATTCAGAAGGTAATTCAATTTTAAGGAATGTATTCTGATCTGTTCTTGACACATAATTCAAGCTGTAAGTGAGGATACAGATCCAAATAAAAACCTAAACATCAGAAAATTCAAGCTGTTGTCAATAATATCATATGTCCTACTAGTAGACTGGGACATTACCATCCTTCTTAATGGTGAATATACTGTAATTATTTTTCTGTAAATAATCATATGCCTTCCATTTTATCTAGCAACTGCTCTCATAGTTTTTACCTAGATACTTGAATCTCTAATAACAGAGCTAAGAGAGGGAATCATTTGAATATTCCATTATCTGGACAAAATATTTGTGCTATATAAGAATTGAAAATCTTTGTTGATTCATAAAAGAAAGGTATTGCATTAAATGTCAATTTAATTATGGATTGTCAATCAAGCCAAAAGCTATTCATTTGTCCAGAAGTTTATATCCTCATAGCAGACTTTAACACTTTAGAGACAAAGATATCTCTTCAAAGAGAAGAATTCTGAAAGAGAAAGTCTAGGAGAAAAACATACATTTTCACAATGCAAACATTCTCTACTTACTATATATCTATATGGTATATAATAGAAGAATTTCACAGAATGGGCTAAATCTGATACCAGTGTTAATATTTTAAACTTATGATACCTCAAGTCCTAAAGTCCTAAAATGTTACAAAATGGATTAGTCATGGGACTAGGTTATGACATGCTACCATTTCTGCTATGTCAGTGGTCTATAAAATAAATGTTCGCCAGGTTTATATAAACAGTATGAAATGCTTGGTGGATCCCTTTTAAAAATGTAACAAAAATATTACTTACTCTTACCAGATGAATGCTCTTAAAGAATATTCTTCTGGTTGTACTAGCTTCAGCCTAATATGTTTCAGAGTTGCAAGCTCCATCTTATGCAGAAAAGGCATCTCATATCAAAATTTCCCTAGGATCAAGAAATATTATTTACCAACCTATTCAAGGGAATAGAAAACATTTAATTAAGAATGAAAAGTAGTAGTCTAAATTCTATAGTGGGGAAACTCTACAAGATTATCCATAATATATTATTGTTTCTAGAATTGCTATCAAGCATTAGGATCTATTAGGAGGAAGATTACTGGCATTATTTCTAAAGCATACATCTCTATGGTTGAGCCAGTACCAATAGGTCTAGGGGTAATTTTTACCAAATCCATCTCTATTTTTCATATGCATTAAATGAGAAGGCTACAGTAGATCCAATTTGTAAAGCAGCATTCACGTCGTCTGTCTATATATTGAAAAAACACTGTACAATGTACATACGAGCAAGGAGAGATTCTGACAATGGTCCTTGTATGTAACTGCATACATTAAACAAAATTAAGCATTAGAAAAATGTAATGTAACGTGTATTATTTCCCACCCTATTGAGTATTAAACCCATAAATGAATGCTGCCATGGAATTTCCAGGAGAACATAAATGTAAAACATCCTTATTTTCTGAAAATATTCCACGGCTGCATTAAGATTGCTCCCCCACCCTGATTTAGAGTTAGAAAAGAAGACTTACCCACAGATGAAGGGGGAGACTTATATTGGGAGGAACAATCTGTTCCTGTCCTGTAAAGGAGGGTGTAGCAAAAGTCCATAACTTAAAACTGAAAATAATGGTAAGTATTGTTTTAATTTTCTGTTATTTCGTTCACCTTCCTATTCTTGGTCACAATTTATCAGTTGGTCTGTCTTGCATTATAAGGTTTCAATTTTTTATTTGGTTTTCTTTCCATTAACATATTTAAAAAAACTGTCCTTTCCATTTAATGGAATTTAATTTATTTTTTTATTTAAGGCAATATAAAAGTTTTTTTGCAAGTCTTATTATAAATATTCTTATTATATTATATTTTTTGCAATTCTTATTATATATTCTTATATTATATTCTTTGTATACAATTTGCCTCTTCCATTTTTCTTTATTATTTATATTGATTATTAAATCATTATTAAATCACATGGATTATGGTTTACATCTTTTACTTTTAATTCCACATTATTAATTAAAGCTTTAAATCTCATCCTTTTATTTTCTGTACTTTTACCAGCCAGTGCATTGCCCCTGATGTATTTGCTCTTGAAAATTAACTTAACCTACTCTGTTATGATCACTATTCCCAAATGGTATTTCAGCTACAACATTTGATATTATATCAATATGATGCATGGAATACTAGACACACAATTTCTAGTAGGTTTTTCTATAGCTTGGGTTAGATAATGATCTCCAAGTGTACTCAAAACACTGCTCCACTTAACTGAACTGCTGGTCTCATTTATCCAGTATATTTCTACATTATTTCTAGATGTCCATTATCATTTGTTTCATAATAAAAATCTTCTCTGACTTTAAATAAGGTTTAGCATAAAGACAACATCTCCCCCCTCTACAATTATCCCTATCTCTCCTAAAGAGGTTATACCCTCCCAATTAACTGCCAAGTCATGGTCACCATCCCATTCACATATTAGTAATGCCTCATATAATATTATGTTAAATCATATTCTTTATTTACTATTAATACTTTTAGCTCTCCCGTTTTGCTCTCAAGCTTCTTGAATTAGCATACACACAATTTAGGTTACTATCAGCCCCATTAACTTCCTTCAACTGAAGAATTCGTAATGCGTAAAGGCGCCCGCAAGACTTACGGCTATTAAATTGGCCTCTTTCAGCAACCCGCAAACGATCTGCAGGTTACAGGCGGAAAAACCCTATGGGCCGTCAAAATCTGAACTCCGTCTCAGCTAAGCCTTCAGTCAAGCCCGTAAATGTTACAATTGCAAATTGCTATTAAATTGCTACAAATCACCTGACTTTCAAACCGGTTAGCGGCAAATGGAGCCAAAAACCCTATGGGTACTAGAGAGAGCCTGCAAGGGGATTAAAATCCTGTCCGTAGCACTGTAGATGCAAATATAAAGACAATACTGTATTTGAAATTAAAAGGAAAGTCATGTAAGGTATTAAAATGAATAGCATAACATTCTCAAGCTCGCAAATCTGCAATAATAAATATTTTATTTTATGTTAAATTTCCATGTTATATCGATCCCAACAATCAATGTGTTCATACATGTAATGGAACTCGCATAGACTAGAATATAATATTTATACATTTTTTTAAATATTGCATTTTTTCTGGAATGCGGGTCCGACCGCAACTCATACTTCAAACCCGTAAGTTATTGTAGTTAAGTTATCTCTTTTACTATTGTCTCTGTCTAAACCAGTAACCACAGGTTTGACTAATTGATCATGTTCACGGCCGCAAATGCAACGTGGGCAAGCATGGTTTACGGATTTGGATGTCGGCCATGTCTGTTGCGGGCTTGGCTAATTTTATCGCTCTGTAACTCTGCCAAATTTAATTTGGCTGCATGTCTGCACTTTTGAAGTATTGCTACTCTATTTGAGTTGCTTAACATGAGCTTCCTATTGACAATACTAACCTCCTCTTTTCTCCATCCCCATGAGTATTTAATTTTTCTCTATCCTCACCCTTTTTTTAACCCTTTTTTTACCCTTTTTTTTTCAACACTTTCTTCCCCATTCTACCTTTATTTAGTCCCTCCCCTCCACTTAATAGTTTAACCACCCGCCAGCCTTTCTACCATCCCCTTCTCCAGCACAAAAGATCCCTCTTCATTAAGGTGCAATCCATCACTGCTATAGATGATACCCAACAGAGAAGTCAGCCCAATGCTCAGAAAAAAGAAAATCCTGCTTCCTAAAGCACTTGTTCTAGTTATGCATCACCTCTTTCTATCTCCCTGGATTAGCACTTCACCCTAGTAGTATCACGTAAAATATTAGGACACTCTATCTTTCACTGACTTTGGCATTATAACAATATGTACCAAAACCACTAAATCATTCTCAATAATTTATTAACCCACACAAGATGCCGCCTCCGGGCATCCAGGAGATGCAAACTGTTCAGTTGCTGGGATCTGGGTGATGAGCATTTCCCATTCGAGTTGACAGGTGCATAGTCAATTCCGTACGCCTGACTAACTGTAACATGCATATACAGATAATAGAACATATGACACAGACACAAAGTATGGGGTAAATAGGCTGCAGCTCCTTTATTGAATAATTATAAATATAACCATTAAACTATTCACAACTATTAACACCCCAGGGAGGTGCATTGCCCACTACCACCATAAGCTGAAAGGGACCCTGTGCCCTTCACTTATATCCATCACTGTTGTTCCCAATAAACCAGCCATCTGTGGACAAACACCCCCCAACACAGGAGCACCACCCTAACCAGGTGCTCTCCATCCCACAAGAGTGAGCCGCCCTAACTAGGCACACTCAAAGGAACCTGGGACCCGCAATCCCCAATAGGAGGGACTAACCCCCATAGCTGCTTCGGCCTTGCAAATACCTTCCATGAGGTGGAAATTGAAGATTCGCCATCCAAATTCATCTAAGTGGACCCCATCCCTAGAGAAAAAGCTAGGGCCCTCTGGACCTTCCAAATAGCTGTGCTTTATGGCGAGACCCCCCCCCCCCCCCAATCTTCCTGACATGACTAGATATCACCTTAACCTTTCTAGGGCACTTGTTCAAGATTGGGTCTGATATATACGGCCTCCATTTAAGGAGCAATATCATGTCAGACCATAGAATGACCATATTATGGAATAGATGGCGCAGCCTATCAATATGCCTTTTTATCACTAGAATCAAGTCTTTTAGGGAATACAACCTGAGGTCATTACCCCCTGCATGAATGACCAGTATGTCTGGGGGGGGGGGGGGGGTGAAACAAATGTGCATATTGGACTATCTGGGGGAGTAATTCATTCCAACATAAGCCTCTAGTCCCAAACCATTTTATGACCATTTCCTTGTCATCAAAATGTAGCTGTAAACCCTTATCTTTTGTAGCAGCCATACGGCGGGCCCAATAGATATACGAGTGGCCGATTATCCATGTCGCTGCCGGCCTAGCACCTGGGACACACAACACAGAAAACCAATAAGTATTATTAACTTTTCATATTATTATTATTTTTTTTAAAAATACATAACCTTAAACAAGCAAAACAGTATCCTACTACCTCCACTGTAGCAGCAATAACAACCCGTCATAAGAACTACATTGGCTGAATTATTCATCAATATCTGGCTTTAATGTATGTGCCTCTCCCAAATGAGCAATGCCTGCAAACTATATTAGTGCAAGTGCAAGTTGCAATTTATTTATTTTTCATTTTCTATATATATATATATATATATATATTTATTTTTTGGTTTGTTCCACTTGAGATCCCTGAAGCGTTGCTGGCACGGCAAGCTGTTCAAAGGCAGGCGCTCCCTTAACCTGTTCTTACCCAGCCAAACCCAATTACCATAATGCCACAGGAAAGGGGGTAGCTTCCACACTTGCTCCTGGCGCTAAAGCTCTAAACCTGTTCCACTGAGCCTGCGATAGTGCATCAGCCTGCTAAAAATCCTCCCCTTTGATATTATTTTACAAGCAAAGTTTAGCCTACCCAATATTGCTTGAAACTCCCTCAGAGTGGCCTTCTTTTTGCTCAAAAACTTACCAATAGACTTGACTACCGCTCGCACTTTGTCCAAGGGGAGTGAGCTTCTGAAACCCACAGAGTCTATATTTATTCCCAAGAAATTTAGATTAGTGGCAGGTCCTACTGATTTTCAGCTGCTAGCGGAATCCCAAAGTCAGTGGCCACTTTAAGGAAACATTCCATAACGTATCTGGCATGTGATAAAGATGACCCCACTATCAAGAAGTCGTCTAGGTAATGGATGATAGATCCTCCGTGAGATAACTGCTCTACTACCCACTGCAAAAATGTGCTAAAAACCTCGAAATATGAGCAAGAAATTGAGCATCCCATAGCAAGCAAAGATCAACATAAAACCCTCCCTTTAAACAACAGCCTAAGAGATGATGTGAGTCTGGATGGACTGGAAGCAACCTGAATTCCGATTCTATGTCAAACTTTGCCAACCACGCTCCGCTCCCTGCCTTGTGGATCAGATTGATGGCCTTGTCAACAGATGCGTAATGAACTGACACCAAATTCTTATGTATCCCGTCATTAACTGACCCCCCTTCGGGTATGACAGGTGATGAATTAGCCTACGTTTACCTGCCTCCTTCTTGGGCACTAAACCCAGCGGGGATATAACCAAGTTTTGTAATGGTGGATGACTAAAAGGGCCTACCATTCTCCCCAGGCCGACCTCTTTCTTTAGTTTGTCAGAAATGATAGTAGGATATTGCTTGGCTAATATCAAATTGCTGGGCAACCGCCTCACCCGTAACTGTAGTGAACTGGGAATAGAGAAACCTAACAGAAAACCTTTTAATAAAAGATCTGCCCTTTTGGCGCAACCCCTTCTCTTAGCGTACTGCCCTAACCACGGAAGCATCCCTCCTAACTGAATCAGCATTTGCGCCTTTTTCAGCCGCCCCTGTAGTGGATCTAAGCATCCTGAAGCATTTGAAGAGGGGGTGCTGCTTACCACACTCAGAACATTTGTGCCTGAATCTACAATTTGTTCCCCATTTGCACGTACTCTTATTAAATTGGAAGCAATAGCCTTTCTTGGCCACGGTGGACTGGAGCCCTGACTTGCTTTTTGCGGATGAACCCCGAAAGGAATTGCCCAATCTAAGGGGGGTAACTATTCTCATCCAAGTGCCCATGTCCCTTTCATACCATCTTATGTCCTGGTTTGCTGATAACCTCTGGCGAAAGTGCTCGTCATACGTCCTCCATTCCATACCCCCGTAAGTCCTGTGTATGCTTTCTATTTAATCAAGATAACAAAATAGCGCGGAGCATTGCTCAGGGTACCATTCTCCAATGATACTGGCCAAGATGACAAAAGCCTGTAATCAGTGTAATCAGAGAATGCTTTTGGTATTCTCGGGTACCTGAGCTTCCTCTCCTCCTAATCCTTTCTCTCATGAACTTCAAAGTAACTGTCTAGTGGCAAGAGGAAAAATAGCTCTATAAAGTCACGTTTCCAGATCTTCTCTCTCACCTCCTTGGGAACGTGTAAACCCTGGGGGCCCAACTAACATAATGCAGGTTTAGCACTAGATGTATCTGCAATGACAAGCACATCCTCCTTTTTTATTCTTATCTACCTTCTGCCACCCACCTACTGCCTGGGCACCTGAGCTACTCGCTTCCTCCCCTGACTGGCCCTGGCTGACTTGATGCTTCTATGTTGTTCCCTTGTCCCGCTTGGCACTGCTGTAAAGTGTGTAACAGGGTGTGTAGTTTGCATTCCTTGGATGTTTCAACTGACCCCCTGCCATGCTGACATCCCACCTTAGGTAAGATGGCCATCCGCTCAGTTGTTGCAACCTGTCCACCTTCCCCACTTGTGATGTTGGCCCTACCCAATATGTCAATGCTCCTCCCTGGGTTTGGGACATCACCACCATCCAGCTGACTGTGTGTACACACCCTCCTCATTTTAAGTGCGATAGAGCGAACAACCTTACCAGCTCTCCGTGATGTAGAAGGCAGCTCCTTGTTGGCATTCTTACCCCCATCTGGCGAAGATGATCTGGTAGTTCCGTCTCCTGCGCCGCTGTGACGACTCACCATGCCGTGACCCGGCCATCCTGCTGGCTGTAAAATAATTTGTACGTAAATCCCCAGCAATGTCATTAACCCCCACTGGAGGTAATATGGTTATCTGCCATACAGGTGACCCCTCCTCCCTCTCAGAAAGGGATACCAGTGACAAATGGACGCGCAAATCATCATTAACCCCCTTTTCTTCTCCTGGCTCTGTCCTAGGGAGGCTGTCCTCTACCCCTTGGGTCACTGCTGAGCTCTGTAGTCTGTTGGTGGGAATATGGCCTGGAGACACCCACATATGAGATTCCCCCCTGGAACTACATTAACCTGAACCCACTAATTGACCTTCCACCTCCCTATTTGGAGATAAAACCCTTGAAGGGGCCCCCCTCTGTGCAGCCTTAGAACCTTCCCTGTCAGCAGCCTTCCCAGCCCCAGGGGTGATGTGGCCGGTACCAGGGGGAAGAAACCCTACTTGCCTGCAAACTAATGCCCTACCAGCCCCCTTTGATCGGTCCACAACAGATACTGCACTAGCCTGAGTTTTGGTGCTAATGATAAGAGGTGAAAAGGAAGCTGAAGGATGGACACAGGCACCCCTAGTAGCCCTGGTGCCTCTAACCCCCCCCCCCCACACACACACACACCTGTGCGTTTTGCAGCCGCAAGAACCCTACCCGAGATAGGCCTGGATTGAGGTCCAATGTCTGAAGACGTCATAACCTGAGGAGTCCCAAGAACTCCACTGAGGAAGAGGGGAAATGCGATGCAGGCAACACATGCCTGTCCACAAAGGTACGCCTGGGTGTAGATGGTGGTGCTTGGGGTAAAGGGGGGTGTGTTACTGAAGGCTTGGATAAACTAGGAGAGTCCCCCCCCCCCCGTGGCTGCTAGTCGGAGGGGATATAGATGGGCCCTACTGGGCCTAGTGGAAGGCCTTGCCTGAGGCCTACCTGTCCTGACTGGTATGTAGGCCTGCCCTGTAAAGGCCTCAAAATGCCTGGGAACCCTGGTAGCCCTTATAGGGTGGCTAGGGGTCGTATTAACCTCCTGGGAGATACCCTCTCTAGGGACCACCTCCCCAGGGGGTTTATGGTCAAGGTCAATAGCTGGCAAAATGGAAAGTGGCCAATCTGTGCCTCTAGACCTAGCTTCCCTTCTAACTTGGGCAAAAACCCTCTCAATAGTAGGAGGAAACATGATAATAAAATATGGGCCTAATAGTCTGAGCTGCCAGATCAGTTATTATGCCTACTGGTAACCGAATCCAAAAGGCAGCCCACCAGGAAGAGAGGTGAATATATAGCCAACCACCCCACCCTGACCCATCCCCCTTAACCCTAACTAAACCAACCACAGTCTCCCTATTCCTAGCCCAGTCAACTGCCCACTCTCCTCAACTTTGTTCAGCCGTGGGCTGACTTTCAGAGAGGTAGGATGCAGTTGGTTGGATTGAAGCCAGGCTTGCTGGAATTACGGGAGGCTTAATGTCTCTCACTTGATCTATGCCTGATTTTTTTAGCTTTCAGGCCCTAAAATATTGGGTACATATAGGAACAGTGAATAAATATTTTTTATGTTTTATGAACATAAACACTGGGTCATTTTTAGATCAAATGGTGCCCCAAGAGGGAGGATCCTAGGTCACACCAATATCTCATATCCTCACGACTTTTTTATATGTTTACTAATTGCATATTTCTTCTCACTTATGCCTGGCAGAAGCAAGTGTTCACATTATAAAAATCAATTGTCAAGTGAATTTCCATTGGTTGAATTATTTGAAACTTGCTAGAGTTTTTCCCAGGCCATTGAAAACCTTTTGGTTAATAAGACACACTTCAATGAAATAATCAGATCAAAAGCACATCCAGTATTTGCAGTTTAATCAATTACTGATGAATTTCTATTCTTGAAATGTACTTGCAGACTTTTTTAGAGAGTTGTTTCTTCCCTATACTCCCTCCCATCCATTTAAACTTCTAAGATGATCTTCATTTCTGCCTCAGTTGTATTCTCTCCCAGCATTCCAGACCCATTGTCATTTAATTTTCCATTCCTCAATTTCAATAGCATATTTCAGCCCATTACCCATGCAGTCCATACTCCCTTCCCCTCAAGTTATTTCCCATTGAAGTTAGATTAAATGGAAAGGTTAACATTTCCAATCATCAACCAGTCATAAAAGGCAGAATGATTTGCACAATGTCTCTGTTTGTGCGTACACAAAGTAAAATTAACTGAATTGCAGTTTGCTCATTATACTTATTACACGATTACAGTGTGTATGACAAATGGAAACAATTTAGTTTTTTGTTTTAATTTAAATAACTATTCATAAGAAACTCTTTAAAAAAAAGTCTTCCTTTTTTATGCTTTTCTGTAGACGTTTACAACTATAGGGCCCTATTAAATTCTCCCTCGTAGTTCTCTCGGTGCTCGCAAAAGGCAGTTTTCCTGCTGTTTGCGAGAACCGAATCTCTCGCAGCCTGCTTTACGATAGGACTGCGAGAAAATGGCCGAGAATAGGCTCCGAGAGAGCTACGTGGCCTTAAATCTATGCACGAGTCTCGCATATCGTAAGAATCCCTACGTGGACAAAAAGTCCACGCAAGGGATCCGAAAGCCTCTACGTGCTGCCTCGGAACAGCCCGAGACAGCAGCGTGAGGCTCCCCCCTGCACCCTATACACATCCCCATGCTGCAGGGGTCTCTATCAGGACCCCTGCAGCACCCCCACATTAACCCCTTGCAGCGGGGGTCCCCGATCTGCATAGATCAGGCCCCCCGCAGCATTTAAAACTTTTAAATTCCCCGCCGCGGCTCCTTAAAGGGGCCGCGGCACACTATTACCCAATCCCGGCCGCGGCACTTAAAATTAACCCCCCTCTATGCTGGGGGTCCCCATCGGGACCCCCGAAGTGTCCCCACATAAACCCATTGCAGGGGGGGTCCCCGATCTGCATAGATCAGGCCCCCCGCAGCATTTAAAACTTTTAAATTCCCCGCCGCGGCTCCTTAAAGGGGCCGCGGCACACTATTACCCAATCCCGGCCGCGGCACTTAAAATTAACCCCCCTCTATGCTGGGGGTCCCCATCGGGACCCCCGAAGTGTCCCCATATAAACCCCCTGCAGCGGGGGGCCCCGATCGGCACCGATCGTGACCCTGCTGCAATTCAATTTTAAATTTCCCGCCTCGCGGGTCCTCAAAGGACCGTAAAGGTCCTGAAAGGACTCGCACTAAAAATAATAACCCCAGGCAACTATAATTACCCCATTAACTCATGATGGTCAATCCAGACCACCATAAGGCCTAAATTAACCCATTAACTCATGGTGGTCAATACAGACCACCATAAGGCTCTAATTAACCCATTAACTCATGATGGTCAATACAGACCACCATAAGGCTCTAATTAACCCATTAACTCATGATGGTCAATACAGACCACCATAAGGCTCTAATTAACCCATTAACTCATGATGGTCAATACAGACCACCATAAGGCTCTAATTAACCCATTAACTCATGGTGGTCAATACAGACCACCATAAGGCCTAAATTAACCCATTAACTCATGATGGTCAATACAGACCACCATAAGGCTCTATTTAACCCCATCAGTCCCATAAGGGTATATTATTACCATTATGGGCCTGTTACAACCCAACATTAACCACATAAGTGCCATGATGGTCCTCAAGGACCATCATGACACTAACTACAAACACTACACTATAGCCCCCAATAAACCATTTAATCTAAACTAACCCCCCTCTACACTAATCTATTAACACTTACACTACCTACCTACACTACCTACCCCCTAATAAACCTCCCCAACACTCTAATTACAAAAAACAAAAAACCTACAGTACAAAAAACAAAAAAACCTACAGTACAGAAAACAAAAAATAATTACAACCCCACCCCCCACTACAGAAAACAAAAAAATACATTACAACCCCACCCCCCACTACAGAAAATAAAAAAATTACACACCTGAAAAGGAAAGACAGATAAACACAATACAATACATACATATAATACATTAAATACATTACATACAATACATGACATTACATATAATATATTACATATAATATATTACATATAATACATTACATACATTACATACAATACATGACATTACATATAATATATTAAATATAATATATTACATATAATACATTACATACAATACATGACATTACATATAATATATTAAATATAATATATTACATATAATATATTACATATCATATATTACATATAATATATTACATATAGTCCTAATCAAATACCCCCTATCTATCTAACATACAATCTATTTAATTTAAAATAAATCCTAACTATATCAAATACATCCCCCTATCTATCTAATATACAAAAAATCCTAACTACATACACAGACCCTTATTCTAAACTAAAATAAAATAATTACAGTCCTAACTACATACACAGACCCTAATTCTAAGCTAAAATCAATAAATTAAGACCACTTACCTTTAAGATGTTGCTTCAGATCACTAACCTATGGGTCAAACAAAAAATAAAAATTAGTACAAAACATTAACATCAAATAAATAAACATTCTATACATTCTAAATATTCAACTCACCTTTACAGCATGTCCAGTCACTGTTTATCTCTTCCGGCGCGGCCCTGTTAAAAAAAAAACACAATACATGAATACATGAATACAATATATAAACAATAAATAAAATACACAAATAAACATCTAAATATACATTTAACTTACCTCCCCGCGATGTCCCCGGCCTTCTCTCCTTCAGCCCCGGCTGGGCCGCGGAACCATCCGCGCTCTAAAAAAAAAAAAAAAAAAAACTAACGGAGGTCTGCACTGGCAGACCTCCCCGACGCTACTGAACCTCCCGGAGTCGTTTCCGGGAGGAAATTGGCATTGGCGGCTTGTGATTGGCTGAAAAAGCTGTCTATCAATTTCAGCCAATCAAAAGTCGTCAATGTGTGAGCCAATCAGGATGGGATACACCCCAATATCCCACCCTGATTGGCTAAAACACTTGTCTATCTTTATGGGAACCAATCACAACGCTAAGATGCCTTCAGCCAATCACTATGGGATACACCCCCACGGAGTGATTGGTAGAAGACATCTGCGCATCCTGATTGGCTCCTACATTGACGACTTTTGATTGGCTGACAGCTTTTTCAGCCAATCACAAGCCGCCAATGCCAATTTCCTCCCGGAAACGACTCCGGGAGGTTCAGTAGCGTCGGGGAGGTCTGCCAGTGCAGACCTCCGTTAGTTTTTTTTTTTTTTTTTTTTAGAGCGCGGATGGTTCCGCGGCCCAGCCGGGGCTGAAGGAGAGAAGGCCGGGGACATCGCGGGGAGGTAAGTTAAATGTATATTTAGATGTTTATTTGTGTATTTTATTTATTGTTTATATATTGTATTCATGTATTCATGTATTGTGTTTTTTTTTTTAACAGGGCCGCGCCGGAAGAGATAAACAGTGACTGGACATGCTGTAAAGGTGAGTTGAATATGTAGAATGTATATAATGTTTATTTATTTGATGTTAATGTTTTGTACTAATTTTTATTTTTGTTTGACCCATAGGTTAGTGATCTGAAGCAACATCTTAAAGGTAAGTGGTCTTAATTTATTGATTTTAGCTTAGAATTAGGGTCTGTGTATGTAGTTAGGACTGTAATTATTTTATTTTATTTTAGAATAAGGGTCTGTGTATGTAGTTAGGATTTTTTGTATATTAGATAGATAGGGGGATGTATTTGATATAGTTAGGATTTATTTTAAATTAAATAGATTGTATGTTAGATAGATAGGGGGTATTTGATTAGGACTATATGTAATATATTATATGTAATGTCATGTATTGTATGTAATGTATGTAATGTATTATATGTATTATTGTATTGTGTTTATCTGTCTTTCCTTTTCAGGTGTGTAATTTTTTTATTTTCTGTAGTGGGGGGTGGGGTTGTAATTTTTTTTTTTTTCTGTACTGTAGGTTTTTTTGTTTTTTGTACTGTAGGTTTTTTGTTTTCTGTGCTGTAGGTTTATTGTTTTTTGTAATTAGAGTGTTGGGGAGGTTTATTAGGGGGTAGGTAGTGTAGGTAGGTAGTGTAAGTGTTAAAAGATTAGTGTAGAGGGGGGTTAGTTTAGATTAAATGGTTTATTGGGGGTTATAGTGTAGTGTTTGTAGTTAGTGTCATGATGGTCCTTGAGGACCATCATGGCACTTATGTGGTTAATGTTGGGTTGTAACAGGCCCATAATGGTAATAATATACCCTTATGGGACTGATGGGGTTAAATAGAGCCTTATGGTGGTCTGTATTGACCACCATGAGTTAATGGGTTAATTTAGGCCTTATGGTGGTCTGTATTGACCACCATGAGTTAATGGGTTAATTTAGGCCTTATGGTGGTCTGTATTGACCACCATGAGTTAATGGGTTAATTTAGGCCTTATGGTGGTCTGTATTGACCACCATGAGTTAATGGGTTAATTTAGGCCTTATGGTGGTCTGGATTGACCATCATGAGTTAATGGGGTAATTATAGTTGCATGGGGTTAATATTTTTAGTGCGAGTCCTTTCAGGACCTTTACGGTCCTTTGAGGACCCGCGAGGCGGGAAATTTAAAATTGAATTGCAGCAGGGTCACGATCGGTGCCGATCGGGGCCCCCCGCTGCAGGGGGTTTATATGGGGACACTTCGGGGGTCCCGATGGGGACCCCCAGCATAGAGGGGGGTTAATTTTAAGTGCCGCGGCCGGGATTGGGTAATAGTGTGCCGCGGCCCCTTTAAGGAGCCGCGGCGGGGAATTTAAAAGTTTTAAATGCTGCGGGGGGCCTGATCTATGCAGATCGGGGACCCCCCCTGCAATGGGTTTATGTGGGGACACTTCGGGGGTCCCGATGGGGACCCCCAGCATAGAGGGGGGTTAATTTTAAGTGCCGCGGCCGGGATTGGGTAATAGTGTGCCGCGGCCCCTTTAAGGAGCCGCGGCGGGGAATTTAAAAGTTTTAAATGCTGCGGGGGGCCTGATCTATGCAGATCGGGGACCCCCGCTGCAAGGGGTTAATGTGGGGGTGCTGCAGGGGTCCTGATAGAGACCCCTGCAGCATGGGGATGTGTATAGGGTGCAGGGGGGAGCCTCACGCTGCTGTCTCGGGCTGTTCCGAGGCAGCACGTAGAGGCTTTCGGATCCCTTGCGTGGACTTTTTGTCCACGTAGGGATTCTTACGATATGCGAGACTCGTGCATAGATTTAAGGCCACGTAGCTCTCTCGGAGCCTATTCTCGGCCATTTTCTCGCAGTCCTATCGTAAAGCAGGCTGCGAGAGATTCGGTTCTCGCAAACAGCAGGAAAACTGCCTTTTGCGAGCACCGAGAGAACTACGAGGGAGAATTTAATAGGGCCCTATAGTTGTAAACGTCTACAGAAAAGCATAAAAAAGGAAGACTTTTTTTTAAAGAGTTTCTTATGAATAGTTATTTAAATTAAAACAAAAAACTAAATTGTTTCCATTTGTCATACACACTGTAATCGTGTAATAAGTATAATGAGCAAACTGCAATTCAGTTAATTTTACTTTGTGTACGCACAAACAGAGACATTGTGCAAATCATTCTGCCTTTTATGACTGGTTGATGATTGGAAATGTTAACCTTTCCATTTAATCTAACTTCAATGGGAAATAACTTGAGGGGAAGGGAGTATGGACTGCATGGGTAATGGGCTGAAATATGCTATTGAAATTGAGGAATGGAAAATTAAATGACAATGGGTCTGGAATGCTGGGAGAGAATACAACTGAGGCAGAAATGAAGATCATCTTAGAAGTTTAAATGGATGGGAGGGAGTATAGGGAAGAAACAACTCTCTAAAAAAGTCTGCAAGTACATTTCAAGAATAGAAATTCATCAGTAATTGATTAAACTGCAAATACTGGATGTGCTTTTGATCTGATTATTTCATTGAAGTGTGTCTTATTAACCAAAAGGTTTTCAATGGCCTGGGAAAAACTCTAGCAAGTTTCAAATAATTCAACCAATGGAAATTCACTTGACAATTGATTTTTATAATGTGAACACTTGCTTCTGCCAGGCATAAGTGAGAAGAAATATGCAATTAGTAAACATATAAAAAAGTCGTGAGGATATGAGATATTGGTGTGACCTAGGATCCTCCCTCTTGGGGCACCATTTGATCTAAAAATGACCCAGTGTTTATGTTCATAAAACATAAAAAATATTTATTCACTGTTCCTATATGTACCCAATATTTTAGGGCCTGAAAGCTAAAAAAATCAGGCATAGATCAAGTGAGAGACATTAAGCCTCCCGTAATTCCAGCAAGCCTGGCTTCAATCCAACCAACTGCATCCTACCTCTCTGAAAGTCAGCCCACGGCTGAACAAAGTTGAGGAGAGTGGGCAGTTGACTGGGCTAGGAATAGGGAGACTGTGGTTGGTTTAGTTAGGGTTAAGGGGGATGGGTCAGGGTGGGGTGGTTGGCTATATATTCACCTCTCTTCCTGGTGGGCTGCCTTTTGGATTCGGTTACCAGTAGGCATAATAACTGATCTGGCAGCTCAGACTATTAGGCCCATATTTTATTATCATGTTTCCTCCTACTATTGAGAGGGTTTTTGCCCAAGTTAGAAGGGAAGCTAGGTCTAGAGGCACAGATTGGCCACTTTCCATTTTGCCAGCTATTGACCTTGACCATAAACCCCCTGGGGAGGTGGTCCCTAGAGAGGGTATCTCCCAGGAGGTTAATACGACCCCTAGCCACCCTATAAGGGCTACCAGGGTTCCCAGGCATTTTGAGGCCTTTACAGGGCAGGCCTACATACCAGTCAGGACAGGTAGGCCTCAGGCAAGGCCTTCCACTAGGCCCAGTAGGGCCCATCTATATCCCCTCCGACTAGCAGCCAAGGGGGGGGGGGACTCTCCTAGTTTATCCAAGCCTTCAGTAACACACCCCCCTTTACCCCAAGCACCACCATCTACACCCAGGCGTACCTTTGTGGACAGGCATGTGTTGCCTGCATCGCATTTCCCCTCTTCCTCAGTGGAGTTCTTGGGACTCCTCAGGTTATGACGTCTTCAGACATTGGACCTCAATCCAGGCCTATCTCGGGTAGGGTTCTTGCGGCTGCAAAACGCACAGGTGTGTGTGTGTGTGGGGGGGGGGGGGGTTAGAGGCACCAGGGCTACTAGGGGTGCCTGTGTCCATCCTTCAGCTTCCTTTTCACCTCTTATCATTAGCACCAAAACTCAGGCTAGTGCAGTATCTGTTGTGGACCGATCAAAGGGGGCTGGTAGGGCATTAGTTTGCAGGCAAGTAGGGTTTCTTCCCCCTGGTACCGGCCACATCACCCCTGGGGCTGGGAAGGCTGCTGACAGGGAAGGTTCTAAGGCTGCACAGAGGGGGGCCCCTTCAAGGGTTTTATCTCCAAATAGGGAGGTGGAAGGTCAATTAGTGGGTTCAGGTTAATGTAGTTCCAGGGGGGAATCTCATATGTGGGTGTCTCCAGGCCATATTCCCACCAACAGACTACAGAGCTCAGCAGTGACCCAAGGGGTAGAGGACAGCCTCCCTAGGACAGAGCCAGGAGAAGAAAAGGGGGTTAATGATGATTTGCGCGTCCATTTGTCACTGGTATCCCTTTCTGAGAGGGAGGAGGGGTCACCTGTATGGCAGATAACCATATTACCTCCAGTGGGGGTTAATGACATTGCTGGGGATTTACGTACAAATTATTTTACAGCCAGCAGGATGGCCGGGTCACGGCATGGTGAGTCGTCACAGCGGCGCAGGAGACGGAACTACCAGATCATCTTCGCCAGATGGGGGTAAGAATGCCAACAAGGAGCTGCCTTCTACATCACAGAGAGCTGGTAAGGTTGTTCGCTCTATCGCACTTAAAATGAGGAGGGTGTGTACACACAGTCAGCTGGATGGTGGTGATGTCCCAAACCCAGGGAGGAGCATTGACATATTGGGTAGGGCCAACATCACAAGTGGGGAAGGTGGACAGGTTGCAACAACTGAGCGGATGGCCATCTTACCTAAGGTGGGATGTCAGCATGGCAGGGGGTCAGTTGAAACATCCAAGGAATGCAAACTACACACCCTGTTACACACTTTACAGCAGTGCCAAGCGGGACAAGGGAACAACATAGAAGCATCAAGTCAGCCAGGGCCAGTCAGGGGAGGAAGCGAGTAGCTCAGGTGCCCAGGCAGTAGGTGGGTGGCAGAAGGTAGATAAGAATAAAAAAGGAGGATGTGCTTGTCATTGCAGATACATCTAGTGCTAAACCTGCATTATGTTAGTTGGGCCCCCAGGGTTTACACGTTCCCAAGGAGGTGAGAGAGAAGATCTGGAAACGTGACTTTATAGAGCTATTTTTCCTCTTGCCACTAGACAGTTACTTTGAAGTTCATGAGAGAAAGGATTAGGAGGAGAGGAAGCTCAGGTACCCGAGAATACCAAAAGCATTCTCTGATTACACTGATTACAGGCTTTTGTCATCTTGGCCAGTATCATTGGAGAATGGTACCCTGAGCAATGCTCCGCGCTATTTTGTTATCTTGATTAAATAGAAAGCATACACAGGACTTACGGGGGTATGGAATGGAGGACGTATGACGAGCACTTTCGCCAGAGGTTATCAGCAAACCAGGACATAAGATGGTATGAAAGGGACATGGGCACTTGGATGAGAATAGTTACCCCCCTTAGATTGGGCAATTCCTTTCGGGGTTCATCCGCAAAAAGCAAGTCAGGGCTCCAGTCCACCGTGGCCAAGAAAGGCTATTGCTTCCAATTTAATAAGAGTACGTGCAAATGGGGAACAAATTGTAGATTCAGGCACAAATGTTCTGAGTGTGGTAAGCAGCACCCCCTCTTCAAATGCTTCAGGATGCTTAGATCCACTACAGGGGCGGCTGAAAAAGGCGCAAATGCTGATTCAGTTAGGAGGGATGCTTCCGTGGTTAGGGCAGTACGCTAAGAGAAGGGGTTGCGCCAAAAGGGCAGATCTTTTATTAAAAGGTTTTCTGTTAGGTTTCTCTATTCCCAGTTCACTACAGTTACGGGTGAGGCGGTTGCCCAGCAATTTGATATTAGCCAAGCAATATCCTACTATCATTTCTGACAAACTAAAGAAAGAGGTCGGCCTGGGGAGAATGGTAGGCCCTTTTAGTCATCCACCATTACAAAACTTGGTTATATCCCCGCTGGGTTTAGTGCCCAAGAAGGAGGCAGGTAAACGTAGGCTAATTCATCACCTGTCATACCCGAAGGGGGGTCAGTTAATGACGGGATACATAAGAATTTGGTGTCAGTTCATTACGCATCTGTTGACAAGGCCATCAATCTGATCCACAAGGCAGGGAGCGGAGCGTGGTTGGCAAAGTTTGACATAGAATCGGAATTCAGGTTGCTTCCAGTCCATCCAGACTCACATCATCTCTTAGGCTGTTGTTTAAAGGGAGGGTTTTATGTTGATCTTTGCTTGCTATGGGATGCTCAATTTCTTGCTCATATTTCGAGGTTTTTAGCACATTTTTGCAGTGGGTAGTAGAGCAGTTATCTCACGGAGGATCTATCATCCATTACCTAGACGACTTCTTGATAGTGGGGTCATCTTTATCACATGCCAGATACGTTATGGAATGTTTCCTTAAAGTGGCCACTGACTTTGGGATTCCGCTAGCAGCTGAAAATCAGTAGGACCTGCCACTAATCTAAATTTCTTGGGAATAAATATAGACTCTGTGGGTTTCAGAAGCTCACTCCCCTTGGACAAAGTGCGAGCGGTAGTCAAGTCTATTGGTAAGTTTTTGAGCAAAAAGCCTTATGCTGGTCTGTATTGACCATCATGAGTTAATGGGTTAATTTAGGCCTTATGGTGGTCTGTATTGACCACCATGAGTTAATGGGTTAATTTAGGCCTTATGGTGGTCTGGATTGACCATCATGAGTTAATGGGGTAATTATAGTTGCATGGGGTTAATATTTTTAGTGCGAGTCCTTTCAGGACCTTTACGGTCCTTTGAGGACCCGCGAGGCGGGAAATTTAAAATTGAATTGCAGCAGGGTCACGATCGGTGCCGATCGGGGCCCCCCCCCTGCAATGGGTTTATGTGGGGACACTTCGGGGGTCCCGATGGGGACCCCCAGCATAGAGGGGGGTTAATTTTAAGTGCCGCGGCCGGGATTGGGTAATAGTGTGCCGCGGCCCCTTTAAGGAGCCGCGGCGGGGAATTTAAAAGTTTTAAATGCAGCGGGGGCCTGATCGGTGCCGATCGGGGACCCCCGCTGCAAGGGGTTAATGTGTGGGGGCTGCGGGGGTTCCTATGGACCCCTGCAGCAAGGTGTTCATGTGAGGACACTTCGGGGGTCCCGACAGGGACCCCCGCATTGAGGGGGGGTTCATTTTAGGTGCCTGGGGGGGGTTTGGAGTACCCCCCACGGCAGGGCTTATGTGGGGGACTGCCGCGGAGGTCCCTTTTAGGACCCCCGCAGCACTTGATGAGGAGTGGGAGCCTGCGATATCATCTCGCAGGCTGTCACTCCTTTACGTAGTGTAGATACGTATGGCCCTGCTGCGTAGCTCATACGTTGCTCGCAGCAGGGCTAATTTAATAGCATTGTAAGTTAGAGAAACTTTGCAGTACGTAGGGCTTAAGTAGAAGCCTCTTATTTACGAGGCTGGAATTTAATAGGGCCCATAGTTCATACTTTTTTTTTAATTTCCACTTCCTCTTAGTCACAGCTGGCTCATTCATTTACAAATGCATACTATTTCATCTAATGCAGGATCATTCCCTCCTGGATGTGAGGATGCAGGTGCCAGGAAAGATATCAGCTTGGGGTATATTTGAATGCTTCTCAGAGCAGAAGATACCACATTTGGTGAAAGCCCCTGAGAAACTGCAGTCTCCTTAAAAACATAATGCTAATTTCTCACCACTTAAGCCATTAAAAGCAACATATGTATTTCATGATTAACCAGCATTATGACGAAGAGCTCTTCACTTAATTTATACCATACTGAAGAGTAATGCACTGGCTGTAAAACCATTGCTTTTGAGTATAGCCTGTTAGAGATGGAGTGTGTATAAAGGTGAAGGAAACAACTGAATTTTAAATAAAAATGTAATATAAACTTTGTAAATATTATAAACACTAATTTTGTGTGCAATTGACCTGAGTTAGAGAAAGAGAAACACAGGGACAAGTCTGTGCAGTTTGTCTGATGCTGGAGAAAGACACAAACAGACATTATCTTGCAGCTTATGATCATTTGGAGCAAAGTGGATACCTTTAAATCTGAAGAAAGATACAGGCCAGTGATTTTCAAATGATTGGTCTGTTTGTTTTTACTCCACTGTTTTTAGTTAAAGTATCACTTCAGAACAAGCTGGGCCTTTTACTTTATCTGATTTGTTTTGGTTTATTATTATTATATCACTTGCAATAAAATTAGGAAAACTTGTAAAAAGTATTACAGCCTCTTGAGATAGAATATAAAACAAAAGACATCAATTTGAGTTGGGACATATACCGTATTGTTCTGTCTATAAGACGCCTCCATGTATAGAACGACCCCCTATTTTTGGAGCCCAAAATACATAAATAAATAAATATGTAAATGTGTATTTTATACGTTTTTTTATTGTGTTACACATATATTTAAGGGCACTCTCTGTCATAATTTTCACTGATTTCCACTCCAGCTCAATATCCTTGTGATCACATCACTTATTACTCAGTCGCAATCTGCATTGCATTTTTCCAGTTTAACACAGGGATCACAAAGATATTGAGCTGGAATGAAAATCAGTGAAAATCATGACAGAAAGTGCCCTTAACTATATGTGTAACACAATAAAAACCTATAAAATACACATTTATATGCACACAAGCACCACACATATGCCACACACAAGTTGTACAGCTTATTCACGATGTGTAAGTTTAACACAGGGATCCCACTGTAATGCTGCATCTGGCCACTAGATTTAAGGTAGGAGAAAAGACCACACATATTGGAAATGCTTGTTCCAATTAGATTGCATTACACTGCAAGTGTGCATAAAAATGTGTATTTTATAGGTTTTTATTGTATTACACATATATTTAAGGGCATAATAAGTGATATGATCACAAGGATATTGAGCTGGAATGGAAATCAGTGAAAATCATGACAGAAAGTGCCCTTAATAATAAGTGTATTGCAATCTAATTGGAACAAGCATTTCCAATATGTGTGTCTTTTCTCCTGCCTTAAATCTAAAGGCCTGATGCCGCATTACAGTACCAGACCAGGGTATGTAATTGCAACATTCCATGTATAAGATGACCCCCGTAATTTAGACTTAAACAAAATTTGTAAAAAATACTGTCTAATACACAGAAAAATACGGTAACTGCTAACTGCACAATCAGACATTTAAAAGTATCATCCTTATCAAACTATTTTCTGTCTCTTGACTTACACTTGAATGTAAAGCATATTTAATAAAAAAACATATAATGCTCAACTCATAACTTTCTAACTATAGAGCCGTAATTCACAACCCTGTCCTCAAGGCCTCCAGACAACACTCTTTAGGTTGCATACTGTATAAATACAAATGAGACAAATTCAGTCTCCACAGACTCTTAAATATGAATAGTTTCACTTATATTGACAGTGTGTTAAACCTAAATTATTATCTGTCTGGTGGCAATTGAGAAGTGGTTTGGAGCCACCACTATCAAGATTGCACTAAATGTAAAATTGTGTTTCATATGGTATATGTCACGGACCCCTTTTTCACTGCCTGGGTTTTTGGCTATTGAGCACAGTCTGCTTGGCTCCAGCAATGGATTATGTACAGTGGATAGAAAAAGTCTACACACCCCTGTTAAAATGTCAGGTTTCTGTGCTGTAAAAAAATGAGACAAAGATAAAAAAAATCAGAACTTTTTCCACCTTTAATGTGACCTATAAACTGTACAACTCAATTGAAAAACAAACTGAAATCTTTTAGGTAGAGGGAAGAAAAAATATAAAAATAAAATAATATGGTTGCATAACTATGCACACCCTTAAACTAATACTTTGTTGAAGCACCTTTAGATTTTATTACAGCACTCAGTATTTTTGGGTAAGAGTCTATCAGCATGGCACATTTTGACTTGGCAAGATTTGCCCACTCTTCTTTGCAAAAACACTCCAAATATGTCAGATTGCGAGGGCATCTCCTGTGCACAGCCCTCTTCAGATCACCCCACAGATTTTCAATCGGATTCATGTCTGGGCTCTGGCTGGGCCATTCCAAAACTTTAATCTTCTTCTGGTGAAGCCATTTCTTTGTTGATTTGGATGTATGCTTTGGGTCGTTGTCATGCTGAAAGATGAAGTTCCTCTTCATGTTCAGCTTTCTAGCAGAAGCCTGACGGTTTTGTGCCAATATTGACTGGTATTTGGAACTGTTCATAATTCCCTCTATCTTAACTAAGGCCCCAGTTCCAGCTGAAAAAAACAGCCCCAAAGCATGATGCTGCCACCACCATGCTTCACTGTGGGGTATGGTGTTCTTTTGGTGATGTGCAGTGTTGTTTTTACGCCAAACATATCTTTTGGAATTATGGCCAAAAAGTTCAACCTTGGTTTCATCAGACCATAACACCTTTTTCCACATGCTTTTGAGAGACTTCAGATGTGTTTTTGCAAAATGTAGCCTGGTTTGGATGTTTTTCTTCGTAATAAAAGGCTTTCATCTTGCCACTCTACCCCATAGCCCAGACATATGAAGAATACTGTAGATTGTTGTCACATGTACCACACAGCCAGTACTTGCCAGATATTCCTGCAGCTCCTTTAATGTTGCTGTAGGCCTCTTGGTAGCCTCCCAGACCAGTTTTCTTCTCGTCTTTTCATCAAGTTTGGAGGGAGTTCCAGTTCTTGGTAATGTCACTGTTGTGCCATATTTTCTCCACGTGATGATGACTGTCTTCACTGTGTTCCATGGTATATCTAATGCCTTGGAAATTCTTTTGTACCCTTCTCCTGACTGATACCTTTTAACAATGAGATCCCTCTGATGCTTTGGAAGCTCTCTGTGGACCATGGCTTTTGCTGTGGGATGCGACTAAGAAAATTTCAGGAAAGACCAACTAGAGCAGCTGAACTTTATTTGGGGTTCATCAGAGGCACTTTAAATGATGGCAGGTGTATGCTGACTCCTATTTAACACGGTTTGGAATGTGATTGCTTAATTCTGAACACAGCTACATCCTCAGTTATAAGAGGGTGTGCAGACTTATGCAACCACATTATTTTTATTTTTTTATTGTTCTTCCCTCCACCTAAAAGATTTTAGTTTGTTTTTCAATTGAGTTGTACAGTTTATAGGTCACATTAAAGGTGGAAAAAGTTCTAAAATTATTTATCTTTGTCTAATTTTTTTTACAGCACAGAAATCTGACATTTTAACAGGGGTGTGTAGAATTTTTATATCCACTGTACATAAACACCCCCATTTAATATTAGTGTATTCTGTGCTATGTTTCAACTGTGACTGAGTGATCATGATGGGGTTAAAACAGGGTATGCTGAGTCTGCAGTGATCAGATCCCTCTATTGTACTGTTATCTGTTCTGGTCATTTGTTAACAAATGAAGTTAATCCCATCTGATATGTGCTAGTGATGGCAGGATGTGTATTGGAGATTAAGCCTATTGATGTCAGGAAGCTACTGTTAGACCCCATGTGGAGTTTATCTCTTGTGATTGTCTGCCACGCCCTCTCGTTGTTGTGCTGTGTACACCCCCGCTATATCTATCCCCTATAAATACTGCTGTCATTTAAAAAATAAATCAGTTCACTCAGAGACATATAGAAATTGTCTGGTCTCTTTATTTTGTTCCTGGCGGCTGCGATACTGAACCGATCTCCACCCTACAAGTAACCTGTCCTGACCACTAGCACAGGAAGGTTACTGGAACTCCTGGAAATGCTAATTGCTGATGGAGAGACTCTGACTGATACAGACGCCAGATATCAGGGTGCCGGTGTAGAGATTTCAAAGAACCTAACGGTCCTTGTGGGTAGTGGAACTGTTCATAATTCCCTCTATCTTAACTAAGGCCCCAGTTCCAGCTGAAAAAAAAAACAGCCCAAAAGCATGATGCTGCCACCACCATGCTTCACTGTGGGGTATGGTGTTCTTTTGGTGATGTGCAGTGTTGTTTTTGCGCCAAACATATCTTTTGGAATGATGGCCAAAAAGTTCAACCTTGGTTTCATCAGACCATAACACCTTTTTTTCACATGCTTTTGGGAGACTTCAGATGTGTTTTTGCAAAATGTAGCCTGGTTTGGATGTTTTTCTTCGTAATAAAAGGCTTTCATCTTGCCACTCTACCCCATAGCCCAGACATATGAAGAATACGGTAGATTGTTGTCACATGTACCACACAGCCAGTACTTGCCAGATATTCCTGCAGCTCCTTTAATGTTGCTGTAGGCCTCTTGGTAGCCTCCCAGACCAGTTTTCTTCTCGTCTTTTCATCAAGTTTGGAGGGAGCTCCAGTTCTTGGTAATGTCACTGTTGTGCCATATTTTCTCCACGTGATGATGACTGTCATGGTATATCTAATGCCTTGGAAATTCTTTTGTACCCTTCTCCTGACTGATACCTTTTAACAATGAGATCCCTCTGATGCTTTGGAAGCTCTCTGTGGACCATGGCTTTTGCTGTGGGATGCGACTAAGAAAATTTCAGGAAAGACCAACTAGAGCAGCTGAACTTTATTTGGGGTTCATCAGAGGCACTTTAAATGATGGCAGGTGTATGCTGACTCCTATTTAACACGTTTTGGAATGTGATTGCTTAATTCTGAACACAGCTACATCCTCAGTTATAAGAGGGTGTGCAGACTTATGCAACCACATTATTTTTATTTTTTATTGTTCTTCCCTCCACCTAAAAGATTTTAGTTTGTTTTTCAATTGAGTTGTACAGTTTATAGGTCACATTAAAGGTGGAAAAAGTTCTAAAATTATTTATCTTTGTCTAATTTTTTTTACAGCACAGAAATCTGACATTTTAACAGGGGTGTGTAGACTTTTTATATCCACTGTACATAAACACCCCCATTTAATATTAGTGTATTCTGTGCTATGTTTCAACTGTGACTGAGTGATCATGATGGGGTTAAAACAGGGTATGCTGAGTCTGCAGTGATCAGATACCTCTATTGTACCGTTATCTGTTCTGGTCATTTGTTAACAAATGAAGTTAATCCCATCTGATATGTGCTAGAGATGGCAGGATGTGTATTGGAGATTAAGCCTATTGATGTCAGGAAGCTACTGTTAGACCCCATGTGGAGTTTATCTCTTGTGATTGTCTGCCACGCCCTCTCGTTGTTGTGCTGTGTACACCCCCGCTATATCTATCCCCTATAAATACTGCTGTCATTTAAAAAATAAATCAGTTCACTCAGAGACATATAGAAATTGTCTGGTCTCTTTATTTTGTTCCTGGTGGCTGCGATACTGAACCGATCTCTACCCTACAAGTAACCTGTCCTGACCACTAGCACAGGAAGGTTACTGGAACTCCTGGAAATGCTGATTGCTGATGGAGAGACTCTGACTGATACAGACGCCAGATATCAGGGTGCCGGTGTAGAGATTTCAAAGAACCTAACGGTCCTTGTGGGTAGTGGAACTGTTCATAATTCCCTCTATCTTAACTAAGGCCCCAGTTCCAGCTGAAAAAAAAAACAGCCCAAAAGCATGATGCTGCCACCACCATGCTTCACTGTGGGGTATGGTGTTCTTTTGGTGATGTGCAGTGTTGTTTTTGCGCCAAACATATCTTTTGGAATGATGGCCAAAAAGTTCAACCTTGGTTTCATCAGACCATAACACCTTTTTCCACATGCTTTTGGGAGACTTCAGATGTGTTTTTGCAAAATGTAGCCTGGTTTGGATGTTTTTCTTCGTAATAAAAGGCTTTCATCTTGCCACTCTACCCCATAGCCCAGACATATGAAGAATACAGTAGATTGTTGTCACATGTACCACACAGCCAGTACTTGCCAGATATTCCTGCAGCTCCTTTAATGTTGCTGTAGGCCTCTTGGTAGCCTCCCAGACCAGTTTTCTTCTCGTCTTTTCATCAAGTTTGGAGGGAGCTCCAGTTCTTGGTAATGTCACTGTTGTGCCATATTTTCTCCACGTGATGATGACTGTCATGGTATATCTAATGCCTTGGAAATTCTTTTGTACCCTTCTCCTGACTGATACCTTTTAACAATGAGATCCCTCTGATGCTTTGGAAGCTCTCTGTGGACCATGGCTTTTGCTGTGGGATGCGACTAAGAAAATTTCAGGAAAGACCAACTAGAGCAGCTGAACTTTATTTGGGGTTCATCAGAGGCACTTTAAATGATGGCAGGTGTATGCTGACTCCTATTTAACACGGTTTGGAATGTGATTGCTTAATTCTAAACACAGCTACATCCTCAGTTATAAGAGGGTGTGCAGACTTATGCAACCACATTATTTTTAATTTTTATTTTTCTTCCCTCCACCTAAAAGATTTTAGTTTGTTTTTCAATTGAGTTGTACAGTTTATAGGTCACATTAAAGGTGGAAAAAGTTCTAAAATTATTTATCTTTGTCTAATTTTTTTACAGCACAGAAATCTGACATTTTAACAGGGGTGTGTAGACTTTTTATATCCACTGTACATAAACACCCCCATTTAATATTAGTGTATTCTGTGTTATGTATCAACTGTGACTGAGTGATCATGATGGGGTTAAAACAGGGTATACTGAGTCTGCAGTGATCAGATACCTCTATTGTACTGTTATCTGTTCTGGTCATTTGTTAACAAATGAAGTTAATCCCATCTGATATGTGCTAGAGATGGCAGGATGTGTATTGGAGATTAAGCCTATTGATGTCAGGAAGCTACTGTTAGACCCCATGTGGAGTTTAACTCTTGTGACTGTCTGCCACGCCCTCTCGTTGTTGTGCTGTGTACACCCCCACTTTATCTATCCCCTATAAATACTGCTGTCATTTAAAAAATAAATCAGTTTACTCAGAGACATATAGAAATCGTCTGGTCTCTTTATTTTGTTCCTGGTGGCTGGGATACTGAACCGATCTCCACCCTACAAGTAACCTGTCCTGACCACTAGCACAGGAAGGTTACTGGAACTCCTGGAAATGCTGATTGCTGATGGAGAGACTCTGACTGATACAGACGCCAGATATCAGGGTGCTGGTGTCGAGATTTCAGAGAACCTAACGGTCCTTGTGGGTAGATAACCTGTAGTCTAAAGCAGGTGGCTCTGGGCTTGTATAGCCCCTACTCTCGGATCATCACATTATATACATCTATATTTGTTTCTTACATGAGAGCATATTAGCTGTAAACCTAAAAAGGGTGCACCAATGAAACAAATACACTTTAATACATGAGAAGTAGATATATAAACAAAATACAATTATACAGGAATTAAACAGGATTGAACAGGGATTGAACACACTTAAGTTCATTACCACCATTGACAAGAACAAATAAGGCAAGCATAGTTGATCTTTATTTATATGTATTCTGTTGCTTTTTTGCTTAAACACTGTCACAATATTTCCTCATATCTTCTTCTTTATAACATCTTGCCTCTTTCTCAGACTCTTCTCGGTTTCTCAACATATCTTCACTTTCCCTGCTCTCCCCTCCTATTGTTTGCTCCCACAAGCTCCTTCGTTCCTCCAGTTACTATCTCCTTCCTCTTCTAAAGCTCAAAAGTAGAAATGTTTCTTGCTCATTCCCCCCTGCGAACATTCACGCAAAGCACCCAGGCAGCAAACACCCCAAACACCTACAATGTAATATCTATTTGTAATAGATTTGTTTTCATCCATGTCCTATTTATTTCCAATTTGATCAATCTATTACCTATACCTGAAACTTGACTCACTCCATCAGACACTGCTTCCCCTGTAGAACTCTTATATGGTGACTGTGGAGATCTGCTTTCTTCAGATTGGCTTGATAAGGCTATTATGACCAAACCTACCCAGCAGACCTTTCAGGATCTTTTTAGTTCCTTCACCAAGGCATGTCTCTAAAGCCCCTTTCTTGGAATGCAGCATTTAAAAATATGAACACAGGATCAGCATGCAGCATACTTCACCTGGACATGGGGTGCATAAACTGCTTCTACTGTTGTTGAAATGTGTAGCAAGTTTAATGGGTGAATATTTAAAACTGATAACATTCTGTAACAGTTCATGTGCCTTCTGGATATTGTATAATTGCAAATATCATCATTGAAAATCTGCAAGGTATCCTAACATCCACTTCACTATTTGTCCAGGACCAGAGCAGCAATTACCTTCTCTAAGGATTTTGATGCATATCACTAATATAGTTGTCGTACTGCGAGTTGTCGTCCCGATGTGGGCCTGGCGAATGGAGGAACGCAGTTGCCATGGTGGAGTTCTGTGGCACTTAGCTGCAATGAACGCCAAAGGTGCTCATTGCAGGGTTGGAGATGAGCATCAGAGGAGCTTATCACCAGGCTTGCGGGACTTAGCTGCAAGGAGCTCATTGCAGGGTCCCTAGGACGCAGCACACTCTTTCTCCTCGCCACTGCGATGAGTGGCAAGCCGCTCATTGCCCCCCCCTTGCGATGAACGCCTTTCCCATGTATGCCCCCTACCTCCTCCATTCAGAGGCCCGCACGGCTCCCCCTGCCCCAATGATGCTCCCCCTGCCCCACTGATACTCCCCCTGCCCCATTGATGCTCATCGCAAGGCCCAAAGTACAGACACGTACCTGGCTGGGGCAAACTCTGCCAATAGCTTGCGGCCCGTACCTGGTTCCGACCCTGCCGGCAGCGCCGCACTAACTGTCTTCTCCTGTGGGGGTCCTGTCCTCCGGCCAGAGCTACTTTCTGGATCAAGACGTACATCGTGCAGGCGGGATGCGCATGCGGAATGCGCGGCTTGATCCTGAAAGTAGTTCCGGCCGAAGGACAGGAGCTGTAGAGGAGCTGAGTGCAGTGCTGTTGGCAGGGTTATATCCAGGTACGAGACACAGGGGAGGGATAGGAGGGGGAAAAGGAAACGAGGGAGGGAGAGGAGGGGGAATGGAGATACAAGGAAGTGAGAGGGGGGAGGAGACACAGGGGAGTGAGAGGAAGGAAGAGACACAGGGGAGAGGAATGAACAGACACAGGGGGAGAGGAGGGAGACACAGGGGAAGGAGAGGGGGGAAGGGACACAGGGGAGGGAGATGAGATACAGGCTAGGGGGGGTGAAACACAAAGGGAGGGAGAGGGGTGAAGTGACACGGTGGAAGGGATAGGAGGGAAGAGACACAGGGGAGGGAGAGGGGGGAAGAGGCACAGGGGTGGGGGGGAGAGACACAGGGGAGGGAAAGGGGGTAACAGACACTGGGAAGGTAGGGGGGATAAACACAGGGGAGGGAGAGGGGGGAAAGAGACACAGGGGAGGGAGAGGGGAAAAAGGAGAAGGGCAAGGAGGCACAGGAGAGGGAGGGGGAAGAGACAAAAGGGAGGGAGAGGGAGAACAGAGACAGGGGATGGAGATGGGGCAAGAGACACAAGAGTGGGAAGAGACACGGGGAGGAAGAAGAGCCACGTGGGGGAGAGACACAGGGGAAGGGAGAGAGGGGAGGGAGAGACACAGGGGAGGGAGAAAGGGGAACAGACACAGGGGAGGTAGAGGGGGAACAGACACAGGGGAGAATGAGTGGGAAAGAGACACAGGAGAGGGGGGAAGGATGCACAGGAGAGGGAGGGGGGAAAGGATACACAGGAGGGGAAGGGGTGAAAGAGACACAGTGGAGGGAGAGGGGGTAAGGAGACACAGGGGAGGGAGAGGGGAAGAAGAGACACAGGGGAGGGAGGAGGGAAAGAGATGGGAGGGAGGGGAGTGATGGGAGGGAGGGGAGTGAAACACAGGGGAGGGAGAGGGGGAAGAGACATAAGGGAGGGAGGGAGGGGGGAAGAGACACAGACAGAAAACACAATGTATAACACTATATCATGATTTTGACGAGCAAGTCGCTAGTATATATATAAATCTTCTTGATATCTTATTCCATATGTATAATAATCTAGTCAAACAGTGATAGCTGTTACCTCTCTCTTTTCAGTCAGGAGCATCAACTAACTTTTTATAACAGATACAGATTACATAACAGGGACCTTTCCTGTTTTATGTTACCACACATGCGCGCGCCACACGCTCGTGCACAGCACTGGAAGCCTCCTGTTGCCGGGTGCGCTTGCTTCCCATGTCCCAATGTACTCCGTAAGCCCCTACACCCCTTGCCGGCCCTAACCCCCTACACCAGTTGCCGGGCCTAAACCTAACCCCTTAACCCTAAGTCCCTACCCCCCTAAAAGTAAGTCCCTAAGCCCCTAACCCCCTACACCCCTTGCCGACCCTAACCCTAATCTTAACCCCCTGCACCACTTCCTAACCCTAAACCTAACCTCCAAAACCTAAGGCCCTACCCCCCTATACCCCTTGGCGGCCCTAACCCTAACCTCCTAACCCTCTTAGCCTAAGCCTAACACCCTAAAACTAAGTCCCTAACTCCCTAACCCCCTACACTTCTTCCCGACCCGAACCCTGTAAACCTAACCCGAAAACCCCTAATCTCTTACCGGCCACGATGTGACTACTTCATCGGTGCAGGGCAGTGCAGCATGCGTGCGTGCACATAACAGATACAACATAACAGATACAGATTACATAACAGATATTGCATAACTGAATCCCAACTCTCAGTTATCCCCTCACGAACTGAATATGCAGCATAACATACAGTGATCAACATAACATAACAACATATTACATAGTTACAAAACAACTACCGAGCATAATCCGTTTGCAGGTGGGTCAGACATTGTACAATTTCCCCATACCACATTGACAAATGCAGTCCTGATAGGAGTTATTATGCAGACAGAGTAATGGTCTGTTTTAAAAAATCTTAATCATCCTTGGGGGATCATATGAGTCCAAAGGAAGGGAAGGTCAGGGGATCTTGGCAGTGACTTTCACTTCAGTCACATACCTAGACCTGAGAATAAGCAAGGTGGAGTTGTGGGCATAATTATTTCCTCTTTCTGCACATTTCACTGCATACACCCAGTCCCCTGCATCCAATTCTCATCTTATGAAGTTCACATTATTCACCTCTTCTCACACATGTCTCTGCAAGTTGTTGTGATCTATCGCCTGTCTGGACCATCGTCTCAAATTCTCGATCATTTTGTTTTCTGGCTCCCTCACTTTCTCCTCCAACATACCTTCACTCATTTTTGGCAATTTCAACATTGCCTCTGACACACTCACCTCCCCAATAGCTCTAACATTACTTTCAATTACCTCTTCCCTTGGCCTCTCACAATGGACAGAACCTCTAACTCACCCTGACTGATACTACCTTGACCTTGTATTTACCAATCTATGCAAATCTCCAACCTTATCAACTCCCCAATCCCTCTATTTGACTACCACCTCCTGACCTGCAAACATACCTTCTACTCACTACCCTTCTTCAATGCCTGCCACCAGAAACCACTGAATCCTGCAAGCACTTGACCCACAACAACTTCCCAATGTGCCAAAACCTCTTCTAAGCTCCCTCACTACCCTCACCTGTCCAGCACCATTCACCCCTAGCAGCGCCATTCACCCCCCAGAAGCACCATTCAGCCCCACAACCCCCCAGCAATGCTATTCATTCCCAGCAGCCCCATTCAGCCCCACAACCCCCAGCAGCCCTATCCACCCCCTAAGCAGCACCATTCAGCCCCTTAACCCCCCCAGCAGTACCATTCACCTCCCAGCAGCCCCATTCACCCACAGCAGCCACATTCACCCGTCAGCAGCCCCATTCACCCCCAGCAGCCCCATTCACCTTACAGTAGCACTATTCACTCCCCAGCAGCCCCATTAAGCCCTCAGCAGCACCATTCAGCCCCCTCCTCTTACTTGTACACTATGGACCGGTTCTCATTAGACAGAGAATGGATATCCCTCCCCTTCATATTGCAGGGGAAACAAATTCCCTGCAATATGAAGTGTTGGCAGGGGAAGGATATTCAACCTCTGGCTAATGGGAACCGGACCAGGGCTGAATGGTACTGAATGGTGCTGCTGGGGGAGTTGAATGGGGCTGAATGGGTCTGCTAGGGGGCTGATTGGTGCTGCTGAAGGGCCCTGGGGGGGGGGGAGGGGGGGGGGGGGGACAGCACTAAGCCCCTCATGAAGAAAGGGCTTTGGTGCAATGCACCATTTGCACCAGCGATAGAGCTGCTCCTGAACTGCTGAATGATGAAATCTTGCAACATAAGAAGACTTTCTCCATTACCAGTTTACTTTGCACTCCTACTTCTCTGCCCTCAATCTTGCCAAACAACACTACTGCTCTTTGTTATTATTATTACTAGCGACTTGCCCGTCAAAAAATGACGGCAATGTGATGTATATGTTTGTCAAGTTGTTTAGTTATTAACATATATTTTTGACCCTTGTAAGTATTTTAATATAAACGTGTATTTTTGTAAATTGTTGATATAATGGTTTTTTAAAATGTAATTAGTATCTGAAGAATTGTTAACTTTAATATACATTGAATGAATAGGAAAGCAAAAAGTAAAAACCCTTCTTTAAACGTCGCGAATTTTAACATGAAGTTTAAACTATATGTAAGCAATAACCATCAAAGTATATATTTTTAAACTTGAACTTTATTTTTTATGTAAGTTTAGAAGTTGACAAAACATTGGTATAATTTTGAACATTATAAACAGGAACATAGTGAATACATTTTGTAACCTAATTTTTTATTAAAAGTATTAACATTTGAATGTAAAAACAATTGACATTTAAATTAATCAGTATTAAAATTCAATTTCTATCACAATAATTGTTAACTTGAATATACATTGAATGTAGAGGAAGGCATACAGTAAAACTCTTCTTAAAACGTACGTAATTAAAGTAATTTATTACTGAGCACATAAACTGGCGATAAACATTAATGTAGGTAGTAATCTTAAGATAACAGACAATATTTACATTGTGACTTAAAAGGTGCTTGACCTCTTAACATCCACTTTGTAATCTGTTGAATGAAATAACTTGAAAATATATTTTTTAAACTTGTAACATTAAAAACATTAACATAGTGACTTAAAATTTTAACATAACTTTTACTAACAATGCAAGGCAAGTATTTTGTGAGGCAAATCATTCATAAACATGACTTCCATTAATTATGACTGAATTAAGCAACCAATTGTTATGTATATTGCAATGCTTTAAAAAAATCTTGGCATCTTTAATTTGTATCCTTCAAAGTTATAGTACTTCATAGTAGACAATGTTTTTAGTAAAAATACGTCCATCTTCTAATAAATCACCTTGACTTTCATTGTTTTCAATGTAAACTTTAATAGCCTGTGGATTTTTGCAGCGTGACAACGCAACGTACAATTGACCATGTGCAAAAACTGGTTCTTCCAAGTAAATACCCACAGATTTGAAAGTTTGACCTTGTGATTTATTAATGGTCATGGCAAATGCCATAATAATGGGAAATTGTCTTCTTTGAAGTATAAAAGGGAGACTACTTTCACTTGGTGCTAAATCTATTCTTGGTATGAAAACTCTCTCTCCTTTATGGGTCCCAGTTAAAATTTCAGCATCTATAAAATGGTCCTTTAATTGTTGAACAATTAATCTTGTGCCATTGCATAGGCCTTTTTTGGGGTTCATATTTCGCAGTAACATGATAATTGCACCTTTCTTTAGCTGCAAAATATGTGGTGGCATTCCAGAAGGAGTTAAAGAGTTAATGAATTCAGTTGAAAAGTTTGCCTGACTTTCATTGTCATCAGCAAGTACGGAATCAGCACTGAGATAATTTCTTTGTGGTGCATTAATTTTTTTTAAGATTTCATTATTGAGTATTAATGCATCTTTATTTTTACACGTCAGTATAACTTGGTTGGCAAGCTCGGAATATTCTTCGTTATTTATTCTCCCTTCAAATATAGCCGATATAATATCTTGTTGACAAATCATATGAGGTGGAATCTCTACAGTGTCGTCAGGTAAATGTAGTATTTTTTCTGTTCTGCCTTCTCCAATTTTAATAAGCCAATTATTGAAATCAGTTTGGCCTTCTGATCTCATATTTTGTTGCAGTTGAAGATGGGTAAAATGTTTCCATACTGTACTTGACTTTATACATGTTTCAATAATGTCTGTTCTATTTCCATGTACAACGACAGGTAATGTTTGTCTAAAATCGCCACCCAACAACATTACCTTTCCACCAAATGGAAAAATATTATCCATGACTTCACGAAGCAAACGGTCAATACATTGGAGGGCATAGCATGACATCATTGTGGCCTCATCTATTATAATTAATTTACATTTCTTCAATTTCTTTGCTTGTAAGGATGTCATGCGAATATCTGACACAGAATTTTCCAAAATAGACACTGGCAGTTTAAATCCACTATGAACAGTTCTTCCACCTTCTAATAAAAGTGCAGCAATTCCAGTAGTGGCAAACGCCATTGCTATTTTTCCTTGTGCTCGTACTGAACTCATTAATAAATTGTACAAATATGTTTTCCCTGATCCGCCAGGTCCATCAAGATAGAAATAACGCTCTGTCACCATGTCATCATCTATAGCATTTTTAATGGCATGAAATGCTTGCAATTGTAGTGTATTTAAAGTTGCAAGTCTTTCTTCTGTTCTTTCTGCTTGTAGTTGAATGTCATAGTCTTCAAAGTTAATGTCATCTATTAGACCTGGATCAGGCAAATTAAAACTTGCACAACTTAATCCATGAGTTAAAAAGACTTCTTGAATTTCCATTAAGGCTTTTAAGTGTGCAATGGGTTCATTGTATCGTCGCATAAAGTCTTCAGCCATATTACTTTTAAAAGTCTCCCACAAAGCTAATGCATTTGGAGCATTTGAGAAGATACAAATAAAAGCAAATTGTTCTCTCATCTGTCGTGGCATTTGACATTGTGCTGCTTCTTCTAAACATCTTTCCCACTCTGTATCATCAGCGAGTAAGTTTCTATGTCTTGCAGCTAAATGGAAGGATTCATATACAATGTCATTAACAGTTCTTAATTGTTCAAAACTTTGTGCTCCTGGAACATTTAAAAGTAATATCCGTAAGCAAAATCGTTCAACATCTCTTGGACTGACTGTGTAAATTCGTGGAATTATTTTATTGCCTCTGGTTTTTCTTGCTCTCCATAATCCATTCACAAAAACATAGTGATATGGAATTTCAATATATAAGTATTGTGTTGCTTGAGCATCAGTGGAATTTAATGCAAACCATGCAGTTAGTGTAGTGTGACGATCTTCACTTTGGGCCAATGCATTCATTTCATTTCCAGCATGGAAATAGACTAAATGTCGTTGTGGCAAATGTACTGCTAACCTATATACTGCATGTGATCTATCATGCATTTCAAATTTTAAAAGCCGCCACATAGCTTCTGGCGCACTGACATAGCGAGCATCGACATGAGATGCAAGTTCATCATGTACTAACTCACTACTTTCAGGGTTGTCTGCACTTTTGACGACTACAGTAGCTGCATCGTAACCTTTGTAAATATATTTGTAGACATATTTAATGGATTTGATGGAAGTGCAGGCTTCTACGTTGATGTGGGCGTTGTACTTCATGAGTAAATGTGGATTGTAGGGTACTACATATCTATTGTCCACTTTTTTTCCACGAATAATGGCACTATCTCCTTCTCTTCTTTTATAAAGTGGATATCCATCACAATTTGCATATGTTTTGTCTCTATAATCTTTTGGAAAATCTTTTGAACATTGATTATTTTCCATACATGGTGATTGTGGATTAAGGTCTCCACAGGGTCCATGAATCATGCGATGAGTAACAATCTCATATAGTCTACCATATAGTTCTGGATCTGGTAGTTCAGCAACTATGACTGCATCCACTTTGTCCGAAGTATCTAATTTATCTTTCTCTTGAAGTATTATGAGAAGATGTGCATGTGGAAGGCCTCTTTTTTGAAATTCAATGGTATATACATAAGCAAGACATTTGCCAAATAACTGATTTATAGTGAAGTCACGTATTAATTCATTTAATTTGATCTTAAAAACTCTGGCTACTAAATCTGGTCGATCTGAAGCACTTTGTCCAAGAAGTAGATTTTGATTAATTTCTGGCCATTGTGGATTACATGTAAATGTCACAAATAAATCTGGTTTTCCAAATTTTGTCACAATAGCCATAGCATCATTGTATCTTTCTCTCATATTTCGAGGAGATCCTTGAAAGGAAGATGGTAAAATGATGGCTTTGCCAGCTGTCATGTCTCTGCTTGTAGCCACGTCAGCAACATAGTCCATGAGTCCACAATATTGTTCTACACGTAGTTTATCTTGTTGATATTTTATAAAGTTTAAATTATTTGCGTCAACTTGCAAATATGAATCAATAATCCATTGTTGTGTTAGTTTCCCACCACATAAAATTGGATTAAATTCATCTCTAATGGCAATTTGAGCAACTTTAAATTCAAGCATAGAAACATTATTTCGGATTCTGGCTTTAGCATTTTGGTAACTGGGAAGGGTTAATTTTGGTTGCCAACCTGCTTCTCCGTGTGGGAAAAAGATGGGATATGTCATTGGATCTAAATTTGGACTTAAGATATTAATATTAATAAATGGTTGGTCCTCATTTCTGGGATATACTCTAATGTCTCTTTGAAATGGTGGTTCTCCTTCATCATTCTGAAAGACCATTGCAACCTCATTTGATGTTGGCAAGTTATAACGACGTTTATCAGTATGTCTGTCTCTTTTAAGCACCATATTAACCTTTGGCATGGGTAATTGATGTCTTTGTGCATGAAGTAGTTGTTCATTTTCTACTTCTGCCAATTTTTTGTAAGCTTTACTGTAGGGATTGTTGTCCATAATGTTATTTAGCTCTATAAAAACACTGGGTAAGCATTTTTTATTTTCTTCCATCTGCATACGTTGGTCAACAGCTTCCATTGTATCTAGGACATATAGTTGAGCGAATTTTCTTTGCTCTCCTTCCTCTGGATGTAAATGTGAAGTCCGATGATAAATTTGTCCTTGGACTTTAAAACAGTAAGGACCATGTCCTGGTACATTAGCAGCCAATGTTGCCCCCATAGATGCAAATGATATGGCACTATTGTAGGATCTTATGTTTGTCTTAAAATTTTTGTAATTTGGAAAAGTAGGTTCAGTCATAATATTTTGTAAATAGGTTGGAAATTGTTTCCTTTCTGGAAGTTTGAACTTTCCTTTTTGACAACAACTAATAAATTGTCCATCTCGGGGTCTCTCCTGTTTAAAATAATAAGCCTCACAAAATTGACATTGAGTACTCATGTCCCCACAACTATGAACCTCTACTGCTAAAGACTTCAGTAAAGGACAATTTGCAAAGCATATTGGATGTTGACTTTCATATTCATCAGATGAAAAGTCATGAAATGTTTCAACAACAGGTTCTAAATGTTTAGTTTTTTTTGTAGATTTTCTTGGTATATGTTGGACTTGTTTGGTTGAAATGTCCTGTAAGTTTTTAGTAAGAGTTTGTAAATGCTTTGTTTTTGTAGTTGCTTTTTTTGGTGTGTCTTGACAGGTATGTTGTAAAATGTCATCTGATGTTTTGGGAACAGTTTGTAAATGCTTTATTATTTTTTTATTTTTTTTGGTTGTATCTTTCATTTTTGCAGCTGATATTCTTTTATTTGCAAGTCTTTTGCGTTCTTTTTCTCGTCGAATTTCTTTCTCCTCCGGTGTCTGCTGGGCAGCCCATCTCTCTTGTCTTTCTCTAGTTTGATGTCTTTTCTTCTCTTCTTTGGTCTCGTTATCAGCCATATTAATCTGTAAAGGAAAAAAAATAAATGTAATTGTGTATATTTAAAATTGTAATTCCTGTTAAAGATTCTTGTGCACAATTGGTGAAATAAAAGGCAAATCATTAATGTATCATTTATATTTAGTTAAATTTATAATTCCTGTCCTCACTGGCTAATAATTTGGCCAATGGAATACTGCTGTAAATAAGCATGTTACATATTTTGTTAAAATAATTGTTTTATTTATTAAAAACGTTGTTTGTGGATAGATATTTAGCACTGCAAAACTTCTTTGCTAAAAAAAAAAGTGATGTGGTTATTGAGCTATGTATTGCATAGTAGCAATTTAAATAAAATAAGGGAGATAGTAAATTAATTATTTTATTTTTCTGTTGACACAGATGCAACTGAAAGCAGTTTCTTTAGTTTTATACTTTAGTACTTATTATACTTTACCTTGGTTGAAGTGTGATTTAAATCCGAATGTTTGTTGGTCCTCGGTTCAAAATCGTTGTCCAATGGTGTGGTCCTCTGTTGGAAGTCCTCGTCCGATGGTGTGGTCCTGTGGCGATAGCCCTCGTCCGATGTTGTGGTCCTGTGGCGATATCCCTCGTCCGATGTTGTGGTCCGTTGGTGAAAGTCCTCGTCCGATGGTCTGGTCCTGTGTTGAAATTCCTCGTCTGCTGGTCTGGTCCTGTGTTGAAATTCCTCGTCTGCTGGTCTGGTCCGAGTCCTCGTCCGATGGTCCGGTCCTGTGGAAAAAGTCCTCGTCCGATTGTCTTCACGCAGTATCTGTTGTAATATAAAATAGAAAATGTTGTTCGAGTGAAATGTCTTTTAAATAATTCAAATAAGAAGATAAATTTATTTTGCTATGTGTTTATGTTATTTTTTGTACAATCCTGTTTTGTGCGCACCACTTGTGGTATACTTATTTAACCTTTATTGGGATGGTTATAGTTAGTGAAACATGAAATAATATAATTAATGTAGTTTGCTATGTGTTTGTGTTAGTTTTTGACAATCCTGTTTGGTGCGCAGCACTTGTGCAAAAGTTATTTCTTCTTGATTGTACTGGTTATAGGTTGTTAAACATTAAAGAAGAATGTTAAAGTAGTTTCCTATGAGTTTGTGTGATTTTTTGTACAATGCTATTAGGTACGCAACACTTTTGTTATTCTTATTTTTGCTTCTTTGTAAGGCTTATAGGTTGTTAAACATTGAATAAGAAATTCAGTTTTGTGTGTAGCAGTTTGTGTCTCATTCAATTGCGATTTGGCTAATTGAATCGTGCCCTAAATAAGCACATAGCATATTTTTTTAAATAAGTTTTTAGTCATTGAAAAACTTTATTTTGGATATATTTTTAGTAACTAAAAACTTCTTTTAAAAAAATTGTTATGTTGTTATTTAGAGCCCTATTCAATTGGTCAAATTGCAATTGAATGAGGGCCTTTGTGTGTACCATATGTTGCATAGTTTGCCCCTCATTCAATTGCATTTTTTACAATGTAATAGTACTCTAAGGCCGTAATTGAATTGCAATGTAGAAAATTGAATAGGGTTGTAAATAAGCACATCACATATATTTGTTAAAATAGAATAAGGGCCTAAAAGTGCTTATTTATAGCCATATTTAATTGTCCAAAATAGCAATTGAATGAGGGCCTTTGGTTACTGCATTTGTTATATTGTGAGCTCCTCATTCAATTGTGTTTTGGCCAATGGAATAGAGCTCAATATCAGCACAGAGCATATTTTTTTACGGAATTTTGTATTTAGTGAACTTGTATCCAAAAGCAACGTGTTCACAAACGAAAAATTTCCTTTAAAAAATATGCTATGTGCTTATATAGAGCCCTATTGAAATGGGCAAATCACATTTGAGTGAGGCCCTTGGCCATTAAAGATATATAGGTCCTCATTGAATTGCAATTTTGCCAATTGAAGAGGGCTCTATATAATCACATAACATATTTATTGAGCAAAGTTTTTAGTTATTGAAAACCTTGATTGTGGTTAGAAGTTCAGTAACTAAAATGTTCTGTATAAAAAATATGTTATGTGCTTATATAGAGCCCTATTCAATTGAGGAAGTCACAATTGAATAAGGCTCATGGTTCTTTCTTGTTTATACTTAATACTTTACCTTGCTTGAAGTTTTGAATGACAGACGGTCCCCTCCTGCCAATCTTAATGCGCCGGTCTTCTTGTAGTGTCTTTTTGAAAAAGAAAGTGAAATAGTTATTTGTATATTTATAATTGTTCATCTAGCAAAGCATGGGCTTTTGAGCATGTAATGTCTTGTTGTATCTTACCTCTTCTTCTTTGTTGGTGTTCTTTAAAAGGGATTGTGCTTCACAGTGCACGGTGCAAATTGTTGAGGGACGCTGTTGATGCAGAGTCGGTTTGAATCTTCAAAGAAAGAAAAAGATTCAGCTTTATATGATCTATTGAATTGCAGTAAATTAATGTCATTGAAATATAGTTGTGTAATTTTTTTCAATTAACCTTATTTTTTGTTGGGGGCTACACACATTTGTCACATACATGAAGCACATTCCATAGTTTAATGTAATTATTTTGTGTACGTGTGACATATCAGTATACATGACTCAAATTTAAATGGTTAAATTAACCTTATATTATTTTTTTCTAACACACATAAATGTGTGTGTGTGAGATGTAACTATAGATGATACACATATATGTGCGTGTGACATATCAGTATAGATGACATATAATGTTATTTAAATGTAGTTGTTTACTGATTTTGTTTTAAGCTAATTTTGTTGCAGTGGCAATACACATAAATGTGCGTATCACATGTCACTATACATTATACACATATATGTCCGTGTCACATGTCACTATGAAGGGGCAGTACACATAAATGTGTGTGTCACATGTCAATATACATTATACACATATATGTCCATGTCACATGTCACTATGAAGGGGCAATACACAGAAATGTGGGTGTCACATGTCAGTATACATTCTATACATATATGTGCGTGTCAGATGTCACTATACATTATAGACATATATGTGCGTGTCAGATGTCACTATACATTATAGACATATATGTGCGTGTCAGATGTCACTATACATTATAGACATATATGTGCGTGTCAGATGTCACTATACATTATAGACATATATGTGCGTGTCACATGTCACTATACATAAACCTATGTTTAATATAGAATTATGTTTTTTTCTTTTTTTGTTAAATGAACCGTATTTTTTTTTTGAGCCTATACACATAAATGTGCCATACATGTCACTACATAAATGCTATATTTTTTTTTTATTTGTTTGACCTGTCCTGATAATAAAATGTAATATATTATTGCTTACCTCTCAGTTGTAATTTGCACAATGCAAAGTAGTAAATTAGTAAAGAATTGTCTTCTCAAGTAAAAGCAGCAGTTATCTCAGAAGTCACTCCGTTCATCACCTGAGGAGAAATGTATTTTTTTGTTTGAAATAGGCAGTATTTATAAACTTGTAGAAAGTTCTGGAAAGTGAGACCGTTAGAACGCAATACGCATGCGCTATTTGCGTTCCAGCTTAGAATTTGCGTTCCATCCACCATTTTCTGCGTATTACTGTTCAAAAAGCCTCGTTTTCGTTTTGTTCGTCGGCCATTTTTTCTCTCGCTTAGCGATGGTATTAGTGTCTAAAGTGTTTTATTTTGATTTAAATGTAGGTGTAAGTTGTTTTTTTGAGGTGCTGGCTGGTTCCTCTTGCTGTAGGTAAGCTTTTTATGTGTTTGTTGTGTGTCTTTCTTAAGTTTTAAATGTTTGTATGTCGGCGTGTTGCGTCCGATGTTTGCGAAGTCGTAATGTGTGGTAACGTGTCTCGTATGGTGTTTGCGTGTGTAGCCTCGTTTTCGTTTTATTCGTCGGCCATTTTTTGTGTCGCTTAACAAACTATTTATTGTCTAAACTCTTTTATTTTGAGTGCAATTAAGTTGTAAGTTGCATTTTTGAGGTCCTGGGTGCTTCGTGTAGGTAAGCTTTTTATATATGTGCTGTGTGTATGTATTGTGTTTGTAATTTTGTAATGTTCGCGAGTTGCGTCCGAGTGTTGCGAGGCCGTAATGTGTGTGAACGTGTGTCGTATGTTGTTTGCGAGTGTCGTAATGTGTGTGAACGTGTGTCGTATGTTGTTTGCGAGTGTCGTAATGTGTTGCGACGTTAACTTTTTTTGAAATTTTGCAAGGGTCGCAGTTGCTGCAACTGAAGACCTCGCTTTGCGAGGTCCTCAGGTGCTGGCATGGAGCGCCTGCGGCGCTCCAAGCCAGCAACTGAGGCCCTCGCTTCGCGAGGGTCCTCAGTTGCTGGCAAGGAGCGCCTTCGGCGCTCCATGCCAGCAACTGAGAACCTGGCACAGTGCCCTCGCTTCGCGAGGCCCGCGTCTCGCTGCGCGAGCCCGCAGCGTTAGCAACAACTCGTACGCTCACAACTATATATGTGATTATTTCCTCTGTCCTCCAACCCCAATTGTTTGTTTGCTATGTTCAATACCCTCCCATGTACACCGCCACCTCCTGCCCTTTCCTGTCTCACAGTTGAAGACTTTGCCATATACTTTAAAAAGAAAATGGAAAACATCTGAAACAAACTTTTATCTCAACATCATTCACACACTTCCTCCTCTCAACAAACCAACAACACCCAGCCTTTACCCTCCCTCAATCCCCAATCCACTAGGACTCCTATGACCATGTAACTGTAGATGAAGCCTCCACTCTACTATCATCCTCACGCCCCTACAACATGTCCACACGATCATATTCCATCACAACCTATCCCTCCCCTCTCTACCACACCTTTCCCTGCACTCACACATATATTCAACCTTTCCCTAAACCATGGCAAGATTCCATCATCTTTAAAATATAACAAAAAGAGTCAGAGGTGCTCATCTGAGAACGAACAACACCTAAGTAGGTTTATTCTATAGGTCTGGTTACCTACTCAGAGAGCAACCTCTTTTAGCTCACTTGTGCCCTTCACAGGGAGATATATCCTGTAGTATATCAGTCTGGTCACACTCAAAAGAGTGATTCATTTGGACAACATTCAAAAGTTGACAGTACAACTAAGTGTACAATGATAAATGCATTGGGAGACACCATAGGGGGTGTAGTTTGATGTAATCAGTAACATCAAGAATGATGTAATTTTGTATATTATTTGATGTCACAACTGTCATTATTTATTTCATATGTGATATCATAAATGATGTCACCTAATGTCATAGATGATGTTATCATAAAAAAAACATTTTAGTGGAGAGAGGTATGTTAAAGTTGCATGCTACTTTATCTTTCAATTTCTTGCATTTTTCCAGCTATAATTGGCCCTTTACTGTACTGCAACCTTAACTATACATTATTGCAGTATTTGCCAAAACATTTCAAGTGCTTTTCTCAGTTTCATTATAATTAAATCTTTTTAATTAACTAACTCTTTATTTGTAATATCTATATTTTATTATATTATTTATATACTAGAGACTTGCCCGTCAAAAGTGACAGGGCAATAAAAAAATGTTGTGATGCTGTTTGTCACACAATGTGAGTGTACTGTACTAGTGGGGTATGTATGCATGTTAGATAGGATTTAATGCATTTTACATAGTGGCATATGTATGTATTTTAGATAGGATTTATTGTATTTTAGATAGTGGGGTATGTATGTATTCTAGATAGGATTTATTGTATTTTAGATAGTGGAATATGTATGTATGTTAGATAGGATTTAATGTATTTTAGATAGTGGTGTATGTGTGTATTTTAGATAGGATTTAATGTATTGTAGATAAGGGCGTATTATATTTTACCGTATATACTCAAGTATAAGCCGACCCGAGTATAAGCCGAGGCACATATTTTACCACAAAATACTGGGTAAAATGAGTGACTCGAGTATAAGCTGAGGGTGGGAAATGTGCTGCCCTCTGTGTCCCTCTTGTGCCCTCTGTGTCCCCCACTTGTGTCCCCCTCTTTCTCCCGTGTCTCTTCTCCCCTCTCCCTTCCCTGTTTCTCTTCTCCCCTCTCCCTTCCCTGTGTCTCTTCTCCCCTCTCCCTTCCCTGTGTCTCTTCCAACCTCTCCCTTCCCTGTGTCTCTTCCCCCCTCCCTTATCACCCTCCTCAACCCCACTCCTCATCCTCAACCTCCCTCCTCATCCTCAACCTCCCTCCTCATCCTCAACCTCTCTCCTCATCCTCAACCCTCTCCTCAACCTCCCTCCTCATCCTCAACCTCCCTCCTCATCCTCAACCTCCCTCCTCAACCCCCCTCCTCAACCTCCCTCCTCAACCTCAACCCTCCTCAACCCCCCTCCTCAACCCCCCCATCCTCAACCCCCCTCCTCAACCCCCCTCCTCAACCTCAACCCCCCTCTTCAACCCCTCCTCCTCATCCTCAACCTCCCTCCTCATCCTCCCTCCTCAACCCCCTCATCCTCAACCCCCTTCTCAACCTACCTCCTCAACCCCCCTCCTCAACCTCAACCCCCCTCTTCAACCCCTCCTCCTCATCCTCAACCTCCCTCATCATCCTCCCTCCTCAACCCCCTCATCCTCAACCCCCTTCTCAACCTACCCCCTCAACCCCCATCCTCAACCTCAACCACCCTCAACCTCCCCCCTCAAACCCCCTCAACCCCAACCCCCCTCCTCAACCTCAACCCCCCTCAACCCCAACACCCCTCCTCAACCTCAACTCCCCTCAACCTCCCCACTCAACCCCAACCCCCCTCCTCAACCCCCCTCCTCCACCCCCCTCCACAACCTAAACCCCCCTCAACCCCCCTCCTCAACCTAAACCCCCCTAAATACCTCCCCCTCTCCCCTCACTTACCTGCTTCTGCTCCGGCCTCCACTCCTTCTTGACCCGGCACGCAGGTAAGTGAGGGGAGAGGGGGAGGTATTTAGGGGGAGTTAGAATGAGAAGGGGGGTTTAGGTTGAGGAGGGGGGGTTGAGGAGGGAGAATGAGGAGGGGGGTTTATAAAGAGGAGGGGGGGTTGAGGATGAGGTGGGGGAGGGAAAGAGACACAGGGGGTTAGAGAGACACAGAGGGGTTAGAGAGACACGGGGGGTTAGAGAGACACGGGGGGGTTAGAAAGACACGGGGGGGGTTAGAGAGATACGGAGAGAGTGACTCGAGTATAAGCCGAGGGGGACATTTTTAGCCTTAAATAAAGGGCTGAAAAACTCGGCTTATACTCAAGTATATACAGTATTTTAAGTATTTTATTTGTATTGTATTGTCATGTAATGTATATATTCTGTATGTATTTCCTTTTCAGGTGTGTCATTTTTTTAATATTCTGTAATGTTGATTTTTTATTATTTGTGACTTGTTTTTTTTTATTTTCTGTTATGTAGATTTTGTATTTTTTGTGAGTTAGGTTTTATAATTTTCTGTAATTTGCGGGGTGGCAGGTTTTATTAGGGGGTAGGTAGGTAGTGTAGGCTTTAATAGGTTAGTGTAGAGGGGGGTTATTTTAGATTTAATGGTTTATTGGGGGGTATAGTGCTGTGTAGTGTTTGTACTTAGTGTCATGAGAGTCCTTGAGGACTATCATGGCACTTATGTTGTTAATGTTAGGGTTATAACTGCCCCATAAGGGTCTTAATATAACCTTATGGGACTGATGCGATTAAATAGGGGCTTATGAGGGTCTTTATAGACCCCATAAGTGGCCGTGTTAAATAGGCATTGATGGGGTTAAATAGGCCCAGTTAGGGTTCAATAGGTCCAGTTAGGGTTACATAGGTACTGTTAGGGTTAAATGTGTACTGTTATGATAAAATAGGCCCAGGGTTGGGTTAATGGGGTACAGTTAGGGTTAATAGTTTAGTGCTTACACTTTGTGTCGTGAGGGTCCTGGATGACCCTCATGGCATTTATAATGTTATTACATGGGTTAATTAGTGTCCCATAGGGGTCTATATAGACTCCTATTGGACTGATAGAGTTAATTATTGGCTTAAGGGGGTCTGTATTGACCCCTATTGGACTGATAGAGTTGATTATTGGCTTATGGAGGTTTGTATTGACCCCCATGAGTGACAGGGTTAATTAAGGGCTTATGGGGGTCTTCATTGACCCCCATGAGTGACAGGATTAATAAAGGGCTTATGGGGGTCTGTATTGACCCTTATGAGTGACAGTGTTAAATAATGGATTATGGGGGTCTGTATTGACCCCCATGAGTGTCAGGGTTAATAAAGGGATTATGGAGGGTCTTCATTGACCCCCATTAGTGGCAGGGTTAATTAAGGGCTTATGGGGGTCTGTATTGACCCACATGAGTTACAGGGTTAATTAAGGGATTATGGGGTCTGTATTGACCCCATGTGTGACAGGGTTAATTAAGGGTTAATGGGGGGCTGTATTAACTCCCATGAGTGACAGGGTTAATGAAGGGCTTATGGGGGTCTGTATTGACACCTATGAGTGACAGGATAAATTAATCGATTATGGGGTTTTGTATTGACCCCCATGAGTGACAGGGTTAATTAAGGGCTGATGGGTATCTATATTGACCCCCATGAGTGACAGGGTTAATTAAGGGATTATAGAGGTCTGTATTTACCCCCATGAGTGAGAGGGTCAATTAAGGATTTATGGGGTCTGTATTGGCCCCTATGAGTGACAGAGTTAATTAAGGGATTATGGGGGTCTATATTGACCCCCATGAGTGACAGGGTTAATTAAGGGATTATGGGGGTCTGTATGGACCCCCATGAGTTAGAGGGTTAGTTAAGGGCTGATGGGGGTTAATATTGACCCCCATGAGTGACAGGGTTAATTAAGGGATTATGGGGGTCTGTATTGACCCCCATGAGTGACAGGGTTAATGAAGGGCTTATGTGGGTCTGTAGTGACCCCCATGTGTGACAGGGTTAATGAAGGGCTTATGGGGTTCTGTACTGACCCCCATGGGTGACAGGGTTTATGAAGGGCTTATGGTGGTCTTTATTGACGCCTATGAGTGACAGGTTTAATTAATGGATTTTGGGGGTCCGTATTGACCCCCATGAGTGACAGGTTTAATTAAAGGCTGATGGGGGTCTGTATTGACCCCCATGAGTTACAGGGTTAATTAAGGGATTATGAGGTCTGTATTGACCCCATGTGTGACAGGGTTAATTAAGGGTTAATGGGGGTCTGTATTGACCCCCATGAGTGAGAGGGGTAATTAAGGGCTTATGGGGGTCTATGTTGACCCCCATGAGTGACAGGGTTAATTAAGGGATTATGGGGGTCTGTATTGACCCCCATGAGTGACAGGGTTAATGAAGGGCTTATGTGGTTCTGTATTGACCCCCATGCGTGACAGGGTTAATGAAGGGCTTATGGGGGTCTGTATTGACCCCTATGAGCGACAGGGTTAATTCATGGGTTATGGGGGTCTGTATTGACCCCCATGAGTGACAGGGTTAATTAAAGGCTGATGGGGATCTGTATTGACCCCCATGAGTGTCAGGGTTAATTAAGGGCTGATGGGGGTCAATGTTGACCCCCATGAGTGACAGGGTTAATTAAGGGATTATGGGGGTCTGTATTGGCCCCCATGAGTGCAAGGGTTAATTAAGGGTTTATGGGATCTGTATTGACCCCATGAGTGACAGGGTTAATTAAGGGATTATGGGGGTCTATATTGATCAGCATAAATGACAGGGTTAATTAAGGGATTATGGGGGTCTGTATTGACCACCATGAGTGACAGGGTTAATTAAGGGCTGATGAGGGGTCTATATTGATCCCCATGAGGGACAGGGTTAATTAAGGGATTATGGTGGTCTGTATGGACCCCCATAGTTGAGAGGGTTAATTATGGGCTGATGGGGGTCTATATTGACCCCCATGAGTGACAGGGTTAATTAAGGGATTATGGGGGTCTGCATTGACCCCCATAAGTGGCAGGGTTAATGAAGGGCTTATGGGGGTCTGTATTGACCCCCATGGGTGACAAGGTTAATGAAGGGCTTATGGGGGTCTGTATTGATGCCTATGAATGACAGGGTTAATTAATGGATTATGGGGGTCTGTATTGACCCCCATGAATGACAGGGTTAATTAAAGGCTGATGGGATCTGTATTGACCCCATGAGTGTCAGGGTTAATAAAGGGCTTATGGGGGTCTGTATTCACCCCCATGACTGACAAGGTTAATAAAGGGCTTATGGGGGTCTGTATTGACCCCCAAGAGTGACAGGGTTATTTAAGGGATTATGGGTAGAGATGTCGCGAATAGTTCGCCAGCGGACTGTTCCCGGCAAACATAGCATGTTCGCGTTCGCGGCGAACTGCAAACATATGTGATATTCGACGCACCCCCTATACTTTATCATTGAGCAAACTTTGACCCTGCAACTCACAGTCAGCAGACACATTCCAGCCAATCAGCATCATACCCTGCCATCCACACCCTTCTACCTCATGGACAGCAGCCATTTTGGAATCATAACTAACTTGCAGTCTTACTGAGGGGAGGCTGAGTGTAGGTGATACTGCATCAATAGGGAAAACCATAGCTAGGCTACTGTACACAGTGTGCAATACAGTCCTGAAGGACTATTTTGATCTCTGCTGCAAGGACACCCCTGTGTCTCTTCCCCCCCTTATCATCATCCTCCCCTCACCTTAGCACCCAACCCTAACACCCCTCACACTTATCCCTAACACCTAACCCTAACATCCTTCACCCTAACACCTAACCCTAACACCTGTTACACTTATCCCTAACACCCTTCACACTTATCCCTAACACCCCTCACCCTAACCCTAATACCCCTCATGCTTATCCCTAACACCCCTTACCCTAACCCTAACACCCCTCACACTTATCTCTAACACCTAACCCTAACATCCCTCACCCTAACACCTAACCCTAACACCCCTTACACTTATCCCAAACACCCCTCACCCTAACCCTAACACCCCTCACACTTATCCCTAACACCCCTTACCCTAACCCTAACACCCATCACACTTATCCCTAACACCTAACCCTAACATCCCTCACCCTAACACCTAACCCTAACACCCCTTACACTTATCCCTAACACCCTTACACTAACACCCCTCACACTTATCCCTAACACCCCTCACCCTAACACCTAACCCTAATACCCCCTTACACTTATCCCTAACAGCCCTTACCCTAACACCTAACCCTAACATCCCTTACCCTAACACCCATCACACTTATCCCTAACACCCCTTACCCTAACCCTAGCACCCCTCACACTTATCCATAACAACCATCAACCTAACACCTAACCCTAACATTCTCACACTTATCCCTAAGACCTAACACCCCTCACACTTATTCCTAACATGCCTCACCCTAACACCTAACCCTAATACCCCCTTACACTTATCCCTAACAGCCCTTACCGTAACACCTAACCCTAACTTCCCTTACCCTAACACCCATCACACTTATCCCTAACACCCCTTACCCTAACCCTAACACCCCTCACACTTATCCATAACACCCATCAACCTAACACCTAACCCTAACATTCTCACACTTATCCCTAAGACCAAACACCCCCCACACTTATCCCTAACACCCCTCACCCTAACACCTAACCCTAATACCCCCTTACAATTATCCCTAACAGCCCTTACCCTAACACCTAACCCTAACATCCCTTACCCTAACACCCATCACACTTATCCCTAACACCTAACCCCCTCACCCTTATCCCTAACACCCCTTACCCTAACAACCCTCACACTTATCCCTGTGTCTCTTCCCCCCCCCCACTATCATCAAGGGAGGGGGGAGGATGATGAGGGAGGGGGGAAGAGACACAGGGGAGGATGATGAGGGATGGGGAAAAGAGACACAGGGGAGGATGATGAGGGAGGGGGGAAACATACACAGGGGAGGATGATGAGGGAGGGGGTAAAGAGACACAGGGGTGGATGATGAGGGAGGGGGAAGAGACACAGGGGAAGATGATGAGGGAGGGGGAAAAGAGACACAGGGGAGGATGATGAGAGAGGGGGGAAAGAGACACAGGGGAGGATGATGATGGAGGGGGGAAGAGACACAGGGGAGGATGATGAGGGAGGGGGTAAAGAGATACAGGGAAGGATGATGAGGGAGGTGGGAGGATGATGAGGGAGGGGGGATGAGACACAGGGGAGGGTGATGAGGAAGGGGGGAAAGAGACACAGGAGAGGGTGATGAGGGAGGGGGTAAAGAGATACAGGGGAGGATGATGATGGAGGGGGATGTTAGGTTATTTATGCCCTTTATGGATTAAAACCAGACTCTGCATCAACTATGTAATTTTCCGTGGGAGTTTTGACATGGATCCCCCTCCGGCATGCCACAGTCCGGGTGTTAGTCCCCTTAAAACAACTTTTCCATCACTATTGTGGCCAGAAAGGGTCCCTGTGGGTTTTAAAATCTGCCTGCCCATTGAAGTCTATGGCGGTTCGCCGGGTTCGCCGGTTCGCGAACATTTGCGGCGGTTCACGTTCGCGGTTCACAAACCGAAAATGTTATGTTCGCGACATCACTAATTATGGGGTCTTTATTGTCCCCATGAGTGACAGGGTTATTTAGGTGCTGATGGGGCTCTGTATAGAGCCCCATGAGAGATAGGGTTAATGTTTTTATCACAGGTCCTTTAAGGACCTGCAAGGTAGGAAATTTGAATCTTGATTGCAGCGGGGGTCCCTGGTCGCGTGCATTCGGGGACACCCACTGCAAGGTTTAATGTGGGGTTAATATGGGGACCCCCAGAATTGGGGGGTTAATTTTAGGTGCCCGTGGGGGTACTTAAAGTACCCCCGCTGCCGGCCTTAACTGTTTGTGTGTCGCGGGCCCTTTAAGGACCCGCGGCAGGGACTTAACACCTTTTAAATTGCAGTGGGGGACACGATCGTGACCCCCACTACAAGGGTTAATGTCGGGACAATGTGGGCATGGGCTTAAGTGGGCACTCATCGGGGTCCGATCGGACCCCTGTAGCAAGGGATTAATGCTGGCTTCCAAGCTTATCTTGGATCTCTGCAAAGGGTTAATGTGGGGTTCCAAGCTTTTCTCGGATCTCTTGGCCAAGTTGGAGCATCATTTAAAAATTTTTGGGCCGCCATTTTTTTTCTCGCTTAGCCGATTTTCGAGTGCTGAAACTTCGGAATTTCGAGTTAAATTTGCGTGTAACCTCATTTCCAGACGTTAGTGTCTTTGCTGTCATGTATTTTCTTATTCCCGTGTATTTTTCAGAGTTCAGTATTTTCTCAAGGTCGGAATGTGCTTAGCCTCGTTTTCATTCCATTTTCAGATTTTTTACGTTTTTCGGCTGCTATTTTTTTTCTCGCTTAGCCGATTTTTGAGTGACGTAACATGGCAAATTGGGCTTAAATTTGCTTGCAACCTCACTCTCAGGTGTCCTGGCTCTCCCCCTGTGCTGTGTGTGAGGGTGTTTTAATTAAAAAAAATGTTTTCGTTTTCCGCCGTTCAGCTGTTACATTCGTAACATATTAAGGCTGAAGGTGAAACCCTTCTTTAAACAGATGAGTTTTTAGTGAGGTTTTGAAGTATTCAAGGCAGGAAAGTAATCTAATGGAGCGAAGCAAGGAGTTCCAAATGATAGTGGCCACACAAGAAAAGTCCTGAAGGTGAGAATGAGAGGAGGTGATAAGAGAGGAGGAAAGTAGAAGGTCATTAGCAGAGCGAAGAGGACGGTTGGGAGGTATAGGAATGTGCGTCATTGTTAAGGGCTTTATCCGTTAGCATCCAGATTTAAAAATGTATTTTAGAGTCTATGGGAAGCTAGTGGAGTGACTGACAGAGAGGTACAGCAGACACCGAGCAATGAGTCTCCTAGATGAGTTTCCCATTTCTGCTCCTCACAGATCATTTGCCTCTAAATCATCCATAAGGTTTTGGATGGAACACACAAAGTATTGCTGAGGAACTCAGTGGAAAGTTATTTTCGTTTCTCTGTGTCAGAGCCACTGCTTTCCTGAGCTTCATCAATGCTGTGTTCCGTCAGTTATGGCCTGCATGATGGTATACTTTTTCCAGAAATTCATCACGGATTGTTTGTCCTGTCTGTTTAGTCAATGAGCTGGCTGAATGTGCGGCGAAGATTGAAGATCTCAATGATCCACTGATCCATTGGCTGTATGGTAGGTTGGGCTTGGATCGCTTTGGCCTCAATTCCTTTACGCCTGCAGTGGAGTTGCACAGATGGACAGAAATGCTTGCTGAACCAGTTCTTGAAGATGTCCATTGTAATCCAAGCTTTACAGTTAAAATTCCAAGTGACCAGCTAGGTGGATTTAGGAATTCCCTTCATGGCTCTAGGTGTTTTTAAGTGGTATATCAGTAATGGCCTAATCTTTTAGTCGCCACTGGTGTTCCCACCCATGAGGGTTAGCTGGTCTTGGACTGCTTTGAACTCAGTTGCTGGCTTCTGCTCAAGGGATATGAAGGTGCAGCTTGGCATTTGCTTCCAGAGCAGTCTTGTCTTGTCAATGTTGAGGACCAGTTCTGGTGGATGTTTGCCTCCTTCTACAATGTCCTTCAAATTGGCTGGAAAGGCTGCAGCAACTTTCGCCCGCGATTTTGATATTGTAGAGGTTGTTCCTCTTCTTGAACTGGTCAAACTAACATCTGCTGGCAGCTTTTTGTCACATCTGGAGTTTGGCTTTGGATATGGCCATAGATGCTTCTGGCCTTTTCCATGATAATGGTCTGACTGAGAAGCATGCTGCTCTGTATCTCATCATCAATCCAGATCGACAGCCGCTTCTCCATTTCTTCCAGGGTGTTGCACCTGGACCAGGTAATCTTCGTTGCAGAAGATGCAGTGCTGGTGGTTGCCAAATACTTGATCTTCTTCTTGTTTTTCAGGATGTTGCTGATTGTGGAGGTTGGAAAACTTTACATGTGCTCCAATGTACACTTGGCATTCTCCTTTAGCCAAGCTGTCCAGCATCTGTATCTTGACATCCAGAGGAATGCTCTGGCCTTTCAATTTGCCCTGATCTCCTTTGGGCTCAGTCATTGTCTGTAAAACAGTACAAAAAAAAAACTACAATTAATGTAGATTTTATTAGACAATTAACAGCCACATTATGAGAAACAGGGGAACAAGGAAAATATTCTACCATTTTGTAGCTAGCATGGAATTATGATAAAATACTCTATCTGTATAGTAAGAAACATTGGGTCTTATAAGAGTATTTTACAGTGCAGTTGTAATAAAAAAAGTTATAACCAGAGAGGCAGCTGTTTAAAAATAATAAGGTTTTTATCTTATAAAATGAATGCATAATTCTTATATTGTGTAGCCACAAAGCACATTCTTTCACTCTTCAAAAAAATACATGTTAGAAAAATAGATTTAGCAAAATATCTCAGATTCCACCTACATTTTAAAGTCTTTAGTCAAAATGAAATCTAATGCTCTTTCATGTCATGTCAGTAGAGTGGAACTTACACAAAGATTAGCTGAGTTCTTGTTCTGTGACTATAAGATTTGCACAAAGGCAGCTATCTTTATAGTCCTAATACTTGATATAATTGATGTGGGTGCTGAATTACTCAAAAGTATGCAATCCACTAACACAGCTTCATACTCCTTTAGTATGATGACTGTGAAAGACGTCTTCTCCCCAGAGGGCTTAAATCAGTTCAAAGAGATAAAGAAAATATGTCTCCTACAACCAAGGTAAAGATTGATTCACATTGTCATGGCTTCAACTGCAGCTGTCTAGCATATTTAATATGTCATTTTAGGGTTTCAGTTCAGGCTCTGGAATAAGACAAGTAAGGTGAGAGTCATGCAGTTATAAAAATTGAGGTATATAAGATTTAAGATATTTTTTTAAGCTACCAAAATAGTACTCTTTTGATAACTGTATACCATATATACTCGAGTATAAGCCGACCCGAGTATAAGCCGGGGCACCTATTTTACCACAAAATACTGGGAAAACTCCCCTGTGTCTCTTTCCCCCCTCTCCCTCTTGTCTCTTTCTTCCCCCCTCACTTATCATTACCAACTTCACTCCCCCTCCTCATCCTTAACCCCCCTCTTCATCCTCAATCCCCTCCTCAACTCCCTTCCTCATCCTCAACCCCTCTCCTCAATCCTTCTCCTAAACCCTCATCCTCAACCAGCTTTGTCGGTACCTGGCCAATACTAAAACGTGACGCGCATGTGATTAGGAGGGGGCTTGAGGATGAGGAGGGGGGTTGAGGATGAGGAGGGGGGTTGAGGAGGGGGGTTGAGAAGGGAGGATGAGGAGGGGGCTTGAGGAGGGAGGATGAGGAGGGAGGTTGAGGAGGGGCCTCAACCTCCCTCCTCATCCTCCCTCCTCAACCCCCCTCCTCATCCTCCCTTCTCAACCCCCCTCCTCAACCCCCCTCCTCATCCTCAACCCCCCTCCTCATCCTCAAGCCCCCTCCTAATCACATGCGCGTCACGTTTTAGTATTGGCCAGGTACCGACAAAGCTGGAAGACGCGCTGAGGAGCGGAGGAGCAGCTGATGGCAGGTAAGAGAGGGGAAAGGGAGAGGGGAAGGTAATTAGAGAGGGGTAAATTGATGAGGAGGGAGGATGAGAATGGGGTTGAGAAGGGATATGATGAGGGGGGTTGAGGATTAGGAGGGGGCTTGAGGAGGGAGGATGAGGAAGGGGGATGAAGAAGGGTATTGAGGATGAGGAAGGGGGTTGAGGATGAGGGTTGAGGAGGGGGGTTGAGGAGGGAGTATGAGGAGGATGATAAGGGAGGGGGAGGGAAAGAGACACACGGGAGAGGGGGGAAAGAGACACAGGGGAGGGAGGGGGTAGAGACACGGGCGGGGGGAGAGACATGGGGGGAAAGAGACACAGGGTGACTCGAGTATAAGCCGAGGGGGGCTTTTTCAGCCTTAAAAAGGGCATGGGTATGTATATTTCAATAAAAAAGACAATTTAAAATATTAGAAAGTGCTGAACTACAAATAAAACACAACATGCCAAATAATAAAATATTTAGATACCTCCAGACTAAGAGCCTCATTCAATTCCGAGTTGCCCAATTGAATAGGGCTCTATATAAGCACATACAAACCTTTTTCACAGAACTTTTTAGTTTCTGAACTTCTATCCAAAACCAAGGTTTTCATTAACTAAAAACTTCTGTCCAAAAAATATGTTATGTGCTTATATAGAGCCCTATTCAATTGCCAAAATTCAAATTGAAAAAGGACCTAAATATTTCTTAAATTCTATAAGCCCCCAGAATTGCGTCAGCCATTGCAGCCATTGACACAATACGAAAAAATACCTTCACTCTCCAAAGACTAAGGCCCTCATTCAATTGCAATTTGGCCAATTGAATAGGGCTCTAAATAAGCACATAACATATTTTTTTAAAGAAGTTTTTAGTTAGTAAGCATCTATCCAAAAGCAAGGTTTTCACTAAAAACTTCTTTAAAAAATATATGCTATGTGCTTTTTTAGAGCCCTATTCAATTGGCCAAATCACAATTGAATGAGGCCCTAAAGGAATACTAGCTCTGCTGATGCAGGAGTATTTACTTTTTTCTGTGTTGTAGTGAGGGGTCGCAAGAAGAAGAGGGAGATCTGAGTGCACAGTGTATAATCTGTGTACTTTTGCTCCTCTGAGCACCTTCTGGGCGATTTATATATATAACTGCAGTGTAAAATGTAATTTTTTATTTTCCATTACTAATTAATACTTATTAAATTAATGTATGTTTATAATTCATTCTGAATGAGCAAATGTATCAGGAAATGTGAAGCATTAATGTATTGATAAAGTAACAGCAGTATAAAATATGCTATTATGGTTTTTTTTATATATGTATTTTTTTTAATAATAATTAATTAATTGCTTAATATATTAATATACTTTACCTATTTGTAATTAACATATCCAGCAATCAATATCCTGAAGAGCTAACAATCTGTTTTGACTTTCCTGCAGCATACAATGTACAGTTGAACTGTTGCTGCCCTGATGAGAAAGTGTCGCCAATGTGCCAATTTTGCAGTGTAAATAGGCTGCGTGTGCAAGGCCAAACCGTTGGTTTAGTCGGGTAAAGCGCCATTTTAGATTTGTAATGTTATTAGTTGCAAGTTAGTGTTGTAAAATGCCGGCGATTGTATATGCGAGCATTTTGCAGGCAATGAACTCCTTTGGTGCTCATCGCCTAAGTCATGCGCAACAGCACAAAGCGAGAGCCCACATACAGGCAGTTGCACACACAAACAAGTACACAGAGGAAGTCTCACACACTCACCAGGAGACTCTCACAAACACAGGCAGGCACATACACAAAAACACACATACAGGAAGTCTCATTCACCAGGATACTCTCACACACACAGACAGTCACACACACAGGGAGTCTCTCACAATCACTAGGAGACTCTCACACACACAGGCAGTCGCACACACAAACACACACACATACACAGAGGAAGTCTCTCATTCTCACCAAGAGACTCTCACTAACAGGCAGACACACACACACACACACAGGCAGACTCTCAAACTCACCAGGAGACTCTCTCACACACATGCAGTTGCACACACAAACACACGCACATAAGAAGTGTCTCATGCTCACCAGGAGACTCTCACACATACAAACAGTCCCACACAAACATACACACAGAGAAAGTGTCTCAGGCTCACCAGGACACTCTCACACATAAAAAACAGGCCCACATAAAAATACACAGGATGTTTCTCACACTCACCAGGAGACTTTCACACACACACACAGTCACACAAAGGAAGTCTCTTACACTCACCTGAAGACTCTCATAAACACAGGCAGTCACACACTCAAACACACACACACACAGGAAGTCTCTTACACTCACCAGGAGACTCACACACACAGGTAGTCACACACAAACATGCTCACACAGGAAGTTTCTCACAATCACTAGGAGACTCTAACCCACACAGGCAGTCACACACACAGGAAATATCTCACAATCACTAGGAGACTTTCAAACACGCAGGCAGGCACACATACAAACATGCATTGGAAGTCTCTCACACTCACCAGGAGACTCTCACACACACAGGCAGTCACACACACACACACAAACATACACACAAAGGAAGCCTCTCATTCTCACCAGGAGACACTCTCAAACACATGCAGTTGCACACACAAACACACGCACAGAGGATGTGTCTCATGCTCACCAGGAGACTCTCACACATAAAAAAAACAGGCCCACACAAACATACACAAGTTGTTTCTCACACTCACCTGGAAACTCTCACACAGGCAGGCAGTCACACACACAAACACACACACAGAAAGTCTCTCACACTCACCAGGAGACTCACACACACACAGGCAGTCACACACATGAACATACACACAGAAGAAGTCTCTCACACTCACCACGATACTCTCACACACACAAGCAGTTGCACACACAAACAGATGCACAGAGGAAGATTTTCATATGCACCAGGACACTCTCACACACAGGCAGACACACACAGGAAGTTTCTCAAACCAAGTTAGTGTCACTTGGTTAGTGTATGACACGGAGGCTGCACAGGCTTCCTGGGTCTCACCTAGCGTCGCGTGACCCAGCGGAGCCTGTGAGGCCTGTCAGCCAATCAGCTGCGCCGGGGGCTTGTCTGTAGTCCGCGTTTCGCAACGTTTTACAGCAGCGCGGTCTCCCGACTGAATCGGACGGGTGTCTGAGGTCCTGCAGCTATAGAATCACAGTAGGAAGGTTTAATACTGAGATTTGATCCCCAGCTTACCAGCACATAAGGGGCAATACTATTGTGTGCTTTGTGTCTTTGCTTGTGCTGCGTTTGTGTCTGTGTGTGTCTGTGTCTGGTGCTGCTGCCTGTTGTTTTCCCCCCTGTGTGTCTCCCTCTAGCTATAATATGGATCCAGAAGGCTTAGACGCTTTACTGGCTGAAGTTAGGACCCGGGCCCTAAGCCAAGGGGTCAGGTGGGTGCAGGACAGGCTGGGACCTCCCATGCCTTCTGCGCTTGGCCCGCAGCACATTGAACAGGATCAGCCTGCGGTGGCTGGTGGCCTAGTCAATATTGGCGGTGCCAGGGAAACGTATTCCCGTCCCACCACTGTAGGGCTAGCAGACCCCCGTCCATCAGTGAACAGAGCCACGAGAGAGTGGGGGGCTACGGGTCAGGGCGACCAGGACCCCATACCCCTCAGACAGGTGAGCGCCAGGTCCACGCTCGGTGCAGGTTAGGGCCTAGAACTCCGGCCACCACCGGTCATTTTGCCTAAAGGCCCTAGGCCGCGACAAAGGTCAAGAAACACCCCGTTAACACCCCGTAGAGGGGGTAAGAAAAATCCCAGGAGCCCTAATAAAGCTCCTACAGACCCTCATGGCGCCTACCAGGCGGTCCCTAGGATTTCCCGTAATAACAGTGCTTCTGGTACTTTACAGGGACGCCCATTAGGCGGTGAGAGGAACATGGCAACAACGAGAGAGAGAAGGGACGGAGTGATCAGCGAGATGAATAGCCAGGACAGCATGGTCATAATCGATGACATGCCAGTTACAGCGGCAGTGGCGAGGCCGGCGCGCCCCACTCGAGCTAGGAAGGCTACAAGCAGGTACAGTCCACTACTATTCATGCACACACCACTAAGACGTAACAGAATTGAGACTGAGGGCGAGACGGTTAGGCCAAAGTAATAGGGGTCTAAGACCCGACAGCCAGACGTTACATCGCCTAATGAAGTCTCAAAGGAACCACTACTGAGGGCGACAGAGGAGGCGGCGCTAGCTTACTCCAGCCGCGCATAGGTGACCAGGGCCACTCCTCAGAGGAGGAGCGGACGGTATGGGCACGGGCATGCAGGTCGCGGAGAGCTAGTGACTGTTCCTCTTGCACCCACAGGTCCAGAAGGAGATCCAGATCAAGAAGCAGGAGATCATGTCGGTGCACCAGTGCCTGCACCGGATCAGAGAGAAAGAGCCCGAGGAGGGCCAGACGGTCAGAGTCCCCGGAGCGTCAGGAGAGATGCAGGGATACTCCATTGGCTGTTTCCACTCCAAGGCTTCTGGAAGCAGGTGAGCGCACAATGTTGAGTTGCGCAGCAGAGAAGGGTGATAGAGAACCCTCGCACACAAAGGCTGTTTTTTTTGGTCGTTAAAGACCTTCTTAGCTGCGCACAACATTACGGTCAGTGAGCAAGAGATGGGTTCTTGGATAGGCGGGCTGGCGAAGAGCGCGTGGCCCCAGCCATCTGCCATTGTGGCGTCAGCGCGTTCAGCTCCGGCCGAGGCAATAGGTACCATCGCATCCGAGCCGGTAGGCGTTCCTGTTGCAGTAGCTGGCAGTACCAACGCAGGGGTTACCGACGCAGCTGGGCGGTCTAACTGGTAAGACGGGCGGGCACCGGGGCGCTCATGGCGAAGGTGGACATTGAAGCAGCATTCAGGTTGCTGCCGGTCCACCCGTCGAGCCACCGGCTGCTAGGATGTTTCGTCGACGGCAGCTATTTCGTCGACCTATGTTTACCCATGGGATGCTCAATCTCATGTGCTTACTTCGAGGCTTTCAGCAAATTCTTACAATGGGTTGCGAGCCTGGAAGCTGGGTACAGGAGCATTACGCACTACCTAGATGATTTCCTGTTTGTTGGTCCAGCGGGAAACGACGTTTCATGCTGGAGGTTTTCACCGGAACCTGTCAAGATTTCGGGGTACCCTTGGCCCACGACAAAACGGAGGGCCCCACAGATCAGTTGACTTTCCTAGGGATTCGGATCGACTCTACGACAATGGAGTGCAGTCTTCCCTTGGAAAAGGTGGTGGACATGCGAGCGGAGCTCAGTGCGCTGCAAGGCGCACGGAGGGTGTCCCTGCGATGGTTGCAATCTTTCTTGGGAAAGTTGAATCTGCAGAAGAATGTCACTCGCTACTATAGGTATTGCGAAACCGCACCACTTCATAAAAGTTTCCAGGGTGATGCGGGATGACGCAAGGGTATGGTCAGTTTTCCTCGCAGACTTTAATGGGCGGGAGCTTCTTCAAAAGAAGGGCGCCACCAACGCAGAGCTAGATCTTTACACAGATGGATCTGGACCGGTTGGCTGCGGGGCATATCTCCAAGGGAGATGGTGCTCCACGGTGTGGCCGGAGGAATGGGAAGTAGCAGGTTTAAAAAAGAACCTTACATTCCTCGAGTTATACACATATGGGTTACGACTTTCAGGGACAGGCGAGTCATATTCCACTCGGATAAGATAGGGGTGGTGGAGGCCGTGAACAACATCATGGCTACATCCATACTGGTGATAAGATTACTCCGTCATCTGGTACTATGCTGTCTTCGCCTGAACATATGGTTTCAGGCGAGACATGTCTCAGTGGTAGAGAACGGAATTGCTTATGCCCTTTCTCGGTTTCAGGAGGATCGTTTCAGGGCATTGGCCCCTCAGGTGAACGCCCTAGGGGAATGCATTCCCGCGGAACTCTGGGAGCTTGGAGCAGCCAGGTGACGAGACTCGTGAGACAGTTTGTTGCCCCGGCAACATGGACCGCGTACAGACACGTGTGGGCAAAATGGGATGGCCTAGTGGCAGTGGCCGGTGGCGCCGCTATGGAAGATAAGACCATAGGGATCCTGCTTTGGTACCTGCTGCGGTGCGCCGAGCAAGGCGAAACAAGAGCCGTAGTAGGGAGACAGGTCACGGCGCTGGCTTTTATGTTTAAGCTTGCCGGGCAGAGGGACCTTACAAAGGAGTTCCTAGTGCGCAAGGTGGTGCGCTGAATTTTTAACGGTGTACGCAGGCCGGATAACAGGCGGCCGATTACCTTTTCGTTGTTACTGAGACTGGCTCAGGTGTTGGTGGTGGTTTGCAGAAACTCCTTTGAATCTCTGCTTTTCCGAACGGCTTTTTCCCTGGCGTTCTTCGGAGCGTTTAGGATAGCGGAGTTAGTTGCGAACAATAGACACGGTTCGGGGGGACTGCAAGTAGTAGATACCTGCCTGAAGGAAGGTACGGTAGTAATTTGGTTACGGAGGTCAAAGACCGACCAAGTGGGAAAAGGAAGAGAGGTTTTTCTGCATCAGGTTGGCACCCTTCTTAATACATGTTAATATTTTACTTGCCTTTGCAGATGATGCTTGGCATTGAGCACTGTTACCTATTATTATTATTATTATTATTATTATTATTATTATTATTATTATTATTGTTTATTTATAACACGCTGACATATTCCATAGAGCTGTACATAAGATAAGTTCAAGACAAAGATAAATACAAATAAATTAAACATAACAAAGCAAGGAGGGCCCTGTCTTTGAGCCTCGAATCCAGTGTCCATAGTGCTTTCCCCAAAGCACCTTGTGGGATTGAAACTCGCAAACTTACAACCTAAAGGTATTGTGTGTGGTAAAGGAGGGAGAAAGAGGTGAAAGTGTGGTGAAAGAGAGGTTTTGAATGTTTTGAGGCAGGAGGATAAGCTGGTGGAGTGAGGCAAAGAGTTCCAGAGAATAGGGGCAGTACAAGAAAAGTCCTGAAGGCGAGAGTGAGAGGAGGTGTCAAGAGTTGTGGAAAGAAGACGGTCATTAGCAGAAAGAGGGCGGGTGGGGGAGTATTTAAAGATGAGACCAGAGATGTATGCTATTGTTGAGGGTTTTGAAAGTTAGGGTCATGATTTTACATTTTATTCTGGAGGCTAAGGGAAGCCAGTGGTGTGATTGACAGAGAGATGAAGCCGACACTGAGCGCTGTGTACAGAAGATGAGTCTAGCAGAGGCATTCATAATGGATTGATGTGGAGATAGTCTGGTGGTGGGTGCCAGCGAGAAGGGAGTTGCAGTATTCGTGTCAAGAGATGATGAGAGAGTGTATTAGGATTTTAGTTGTGTCTTGCGTAAGATAGCGTTGAATTCTGGAGATGTTTTTTAGATGGAGAAGACAATATTTAGTTAGTGACTGTATGTGAGGGATGAAAGACAGGGCTTGGGAGGTTGGGATAATGATGTTGACAGTGAGAGAGATGTGAGGAATTTACACTGTTGTAGAGGGAGGGAAGAGTTCAGTCTTAGACATGTTGAGTTTCAGATGGTGGGTGGACATCAAGAGGATATACTAGAGAGGCAGTTGGAGACATGTGTTAGAAGAGAGGGGGTAGACCTGGTGCTGAGAGGTAGATTTGGATGCCATCTGCATAGAGATGATACTGAAGCCAAAAACAGTTTATAAGGGTACCAGGTAAGAATGTGTAGATGGAGAAGAGGAGGGCGGCATAGGACTGATTCTTGGGGTACGCCAACAGACAGGGTGTGAGGAGAAGAAGAGGTGTCAGAGAAGGAGACAATGAATAATCGATTTTGTAGGTATGATGAGAACCACGAGAGAGCAGTGTCTCAGATACCGAGGGAGAAAATTATATGGAGTAGAAGTGGATGGTCAACTGTGTCAAAGGCAGCAGAGAGAATAGAAAAGTGACCTTTTGATTTGGTAGTAAGCAGGTCATTAGTGACTTTAGTGAGAGCTGTCTCAGTGGAGTGGTGGGGCCCGGAAGCCGGATTGGAAGGTGTCAAGAAGGGAGTTGGAGGAAATAAAGGTGGAAAGGCGATTTAGGAAAGGCTGCTCCAGCAGTTTGGAAGCCAGGGGAAGTAGAAAGATAGGGCAGTAGTTAGATGCGATGTCAGATGAGGGTTTTTCTGAGGGTGGGTGTAATTATAGCGTGTTTTAGAGAAGATGGAAACCTGCCAGTATTTAGGGAAAGGTTGAAAATATTTGTGAGCTGGGATTAGTGTGATAGAGAGGGGACGGTGAGCTGAGATGGAATAGGTTCCTGAGGACAGGTAGTAAGCCGAGTGGATGAAAGCAGGCTGGCGACTTCGTCCTTTGTAGCCAGGGCAAAGCCGTTCAAAGTGGCTGTTGGTTCGGGGGAGGGAGAAGACTGGGTGGGTTGGTTAGTAGAGAGGGTAGAGTGAGTGAACCAATGTGAGATGAGAGTTCATTGTGGATGTTTTGAATTTTATGAATAAAATGGTTGGCAAAGTCTATAGCTGTGAGAGAGGAAGGGATGGGAGGAGGTGGTGGGCGGAGGAGAGTATTGAAAGTGGCAAACAGACGCTTGCGGTAAGAGGGCAGAGTTAATACAGAAAGGTGAAGTAGTATTGTTTGGAAAGGTTGAGGGCAGAGGAGTAGGAGCATAACATACATTTGTAGTGGAAGAAATCTGCAGAAGTGTGTGATTTCCTCCAGAGCCTTTTAGCAGTGAGGGAGCACTTCTGGATGTATTGTGTTTCTGTAGTGTGCCAAGGTTGTGGAAGAGAGCAAGAGGGTCTTTGTGTGGTTAAGGGGGCAAGGCTGTTAAGGGTGTAAGAGAGAGTATAGTTGTAGAGTGATGTGGCAGTGTCAGGGCAGTTGAGGTTGGTGATGGGTCTGAGAAGGGGTTGGATATTAGTGGGGAGCTGAGCAGGGTCAGATGATAGCAGGTTTCTGTGGGTGTTGGTGGCGGGGGTTGAAGAAAGGTGGTGAGAGGAAGATGTGGTGAGGCTGAAGGTAAGGAAGTGATGGTAAGATAGAGGGAGTGGGTGGATGACTGGTTTGGAGGTGGTGCTGAGATTGGTGAAGATGAGGTCTAGGTGGTTGTCCACAAGCACTCCCAAATCCCTTTCAATATCTGATACCCCTAGATTTGCTCCATTAAGATTATAAATTGCATGGCAATTTTTCCTTCCCACATGCATAACTTTACATTTATTCGTATTAAATCTCATCTGCCATTTAGTCGCCCATTTCTCTAATTTATGTAAATCTCTTTGAGTTAATTACCTTGCACAACTTAGTGTCATCAGCAAAAATTGAGACAATACTTTCCAATCCTACTTCTAAGTCATTAATAAATATGTTAAAAAAAGGAGAGGACCTAATACTGAACCCTGAGGAACCCCACTTACCACATTAGTCCAATCCAAGTATATTCCATTTACAACAACCCTTTGCTTCCTGTCTTTTAGCCAGCTTTCAATCCATGAGCAGATATTTACTGCAATTCCTGTATCCCTTAGTTTGCTCAATAGTCTCCCAAAAAGCCTTTGCAAAATCCAAAAAGACTACATCCACTGAGTTGCCTCTTCATAGAAACTAATTAATTTTGTTTGACATGACCTATCCCTCATAAATCCATGTTGATTCCTACTAATAATCTTGTTTAAATAGATATATCCTTGTATACTATCCCTTATTAACAGTTCTAAAAGCTTTCCCACTACAGAAGTGAATCTTCCAGGTCTATAATTTCCTGGATTTGTTCTTACTCCCTTCTTAAATATAGGTGTAACCTCTGTTTTTCTCCAGTCATCTGATAGAGCCCTGTGTTGAGAGAATCTTGAAAATTAGATATAATGGTTTGGCTATTACATAGCCCAGTTCCCTCAGTACCCTTGGATGTATTTCCCAAGTTAATGGGGACGATATTATGAGCACATAACAAAGAAAAGAATCATACATTGCAAAATGAAAAGGATATAGGGTCAATGGAGATCTATTTCTCCCTGGGTGGAAAAGGTTATTGGGAAAACTAAATTAGAAATTAATGTTGTTTCATATGGAATTAGTACCTGGTGCCACCAGGATGGTGAGAATAAAGACTGAGTACTTGGTGAGAACAAAGAACCGAATCTGTGGTTATATTACTGAAGGACTCCCTAAATTTAGAATATCTGAAGAAGTTACTATTTAGTAAAAAATAATGCACTTTGATGGTACACTAGAGCCCCTATTAAATTGCAAGCCTGAAGTTGCCTTCATACCTGCTGTAAGTCTGTGGCTTTTCAATTGAGCAATTGCTCATTACTGGAGCCCGTAAACTAATTTGCTATTCAATTGACGTCTTTTAACTACCCGTAAATGATTTGTGGGTTACAGACTGAAAATCAATACAGTTGTCAAAATTGTAACTCCAACCCATCTAAGCCTTTGATCTTTCAAGCCCGGAAATGTTACAATCACAAATCGCTATTCAATTGCTACAATTCCTCAAGCCCGCAATTGTTTTCACACCCGTAAATAGCAAATGTAGAAGAAAATCCTACGAGTACCAGATAGGACTCGGGGTTAAACACCTGATCATAGCACTGTAAATGCAAATAAAAAATGAATACTGCACTTTAAAAGACGGGAAAAGCGATGAAAGACATTAGAATTCATTGCACAACGGTCTCAAGCTTGCAAATCTGCAATAATTATTAATTTTTTTTAACGTTTCATTTTCGGTTTATATCAGTCTCGGTAGTCAAGGAGTTAATACATATCAGGCCACCCACATGGACTAAAACAGTATCGTCATTCATTTTTATTATTTTGTACATTGCCAGATTGCGAGTCTGATCGCATATCAGACTTTTAAATGATAATTAATTGACTATTAACCTCCAAGCTTTACTGATGTCGTGATGACTGTCTCATTTACTATTGTTTTTTTCTAAATCGGTAGTTACGGCCTTACTTAATTGATCATGATCATGCACTGAAATGCTGCTTACAATTGCATGGTTTACGATTTAGTCTTTCAGCCAGGGGCTTCATCAATTGAATCGTTTTGTAATTGTTGCAAATATAGGCCTCAGTGTTAGTGCTAAATATATTTCTACATGTAAAACTGCTCAATTTCTTAACCCATACTCTTGTTATATTGTAAACAAATGCTAAATTTCAAGCAATGTATGCTAGTGAATAACACGCCAATTTGCACAAAAGTTTACTCTGCTTGCAAAATTTTGTACAACAGAAATTTTTAGCACACACAGACTACAAAAAATGAGAGGGAACATAGGTGGAGAGGGAACATTTACCTGTTCTGTAGAGAAATCCATTTTACGTTTTATAGATGAATGGAAGGTGTTGAATGAACTGAAAAAAGTCTCTGAGTTTGCTTTCTCCTTCTGTCCATATGATGAATAGATCATCTATGTAACCGCAGTATCTGTATGGTTTGTAAAGGGATACAGATACAGACCTACCTGCTAACACACTACTTGTCACCATAGATGTAGAGTCGCTTTACAGCAACATCCCACACAAAGATGGCACTGAAGCATGCTTTCAGTTTCTTTCAACACACATGCAAAACCATACATTTGACCCTGATATTATTGTTATATTAATAGAATATATCTTTACCCACAACTATTTCACCTTTAACAAAGATACCTACCTACAGATGATGGGGACTGACATGAGTACCAAAATGGCCCCATAACACACAAATTTGTTTATTGCCAATTTAGAGGAAATATTCTTATCTGTATCCATTTACAAACCATACAAATACTACCGTTACATAGATGATCTGTTCATCATATGGACAGAAGGAGAAACCAAACTCAGAGACTTTCACAGTTCATTCAACACCCGAGACACTGCTATATCCATAATCAATGGCAATCTCCACTCATGTTTATATAAAAAACCCACAGACAGATATACTTACCTTCACAGCTCCAGTTTTCATCCCTCCCATACCAAACAAGCCATCATCCATAGTCAAGCTATTAGATACCATTGCATATGCTCAAACACTGGAGACTGTGATAAAAATGTAAAAACACTGTCTGAATCTTTCAAACAAAAGGGTTACAAACCCTGTATTTCTACCTAGAAAATAACCACTGCCATCAAAATACCCCGTGAACACCTCTTAAAATACAAAACAAAAGAAACTACTTCACGTATACATTTAGTGACCACATACCATCGAATTTTTGAGAAAATACCGAAAATAATCAAAGATTTACAACCATTACTAACTGAAGACACCAAATTAAAATATATATTCCCTAAACCTCCCATCCTTCCATTTAAACAACCACCAAACCCAAAACAAAAACTTGTCAGCAGAATACTGGCCAATAAACAACTGAACAAAAAAAATGTAACTAAACCTTGTAATAAACGTGCCTGTAAACTATGTCGACACATTTGTAATGATGACACATCCACACATAACAACAAGACCTATAACATCAAAGGATCATATTCATGTACATTGTCCAATGTGGTTTATAATGTACTTTATGTGACACAGGCTGTTATATTGGTGAAACCAGTGAAAAAATGCACTTAAGGATGAATTTACACAGACATTCAATAAGAAAGCATAATGCAGATTTTACCCCAGTGGGAACACCATTTTAGCCAGAATGATCACTCCATCCAAAACTTAAAAGTCAAAATGTAAAAACATCAGAGAAAAAAGCATTTGAAATAAAGATGATCACATTCTTCAACACTAAAAATACAGGACTTAATATGGACTTGGGTTTTCTAACACATTATCACAATTTCATGTGAATTTTTCTTATTTTACCATAATAGGCTTGTCACTGTTAGTGAGATGTTTGTCCAACAGTGCTCTGTTTTTTCATGTATATATTGATGCATATTTGTATATAGTATGCGTATATATGTTGCCTTTACTATGTTGTGTTTATTCCCCCTATATGTATTTACCTGATGATGTCAAATGCTGTCTTCACTCGGCATCTGTTATTTTTTAAAAGGTTCCATCTCATGTTAGTATTGCCTCAACTTGATAAAGAGAGGTTAAACCTCTCAAAAGCTCATCATATATATATATATATATATTTGTGGTTGGGTTCCTCTCTATCGGGGTAGCTGAAATATAGCTGGTGCTTCAGATATCTGGCCTGCTTTGAAGGCCGGATGGTCCTTGCAAGAAAGTAAGGACAGCTGATTTGGGCTGGGATCAGCAGCAACTATGTACAGTATGTATGGTGAAGTTTAAAATGATTGAGGAAATTAATTTCAGCAACCGTGAAAATGTGATCACCCATGTGTAGCTAAGACTGATTGGGGACCTATGGAAATCTTGGTTGGTAAAAAATAACAAAGGCTGATAAGGACTCATGAAAAGAGTGATCAAGTGGTGCCTAATGAAGGGAGTGTGATTGAGGGAAAGCCTAGCGAAGGCTGATTTAGGACTTATGGAAAGCATGATCGAGGTGAAGCTTAGCGAAGGTTGGTTTAGGACTAATATAAAGTGAGGACAGTCAAAAATTAGAAGATTTTGGCCAGAATCTGCAAAGGAGGGCTTACAAGAGACAATAAACTTTAATTTGGACAAGGGACACAACTTAGAAAATTTCATCTGAAATCCGCAAAGGAGAGTTTAGGAAGGTCGAAAAGCGTAGAATATTTGGGACATAATCTGCAAAGGAGGGCTTATGAAAACAAACAAAGTGTAGCCTTTGACATAGACAAGAGATGCTACTTAGTAGATTTTGGCAAAAAAAAAACAACCAAGGAGGGTTTGAGGAAATATTAAAAGCTTACCTTGGAACTGGTAACAATTCAGCTTTTGTGGAACCATAGCTCTCCAGCGATGGGAGTTCCCCTGCTGACATTAAAGGGGCCAAAATGGCATGAAATACTTGCAGATAAGAAAGTGCTGAAAAAAATCCTGATGGCAGACTCAGATGAACTAAGGTGTGCAAGACAGGAATCGCTTAAGAAGTTGAAGAAGGCCCTCCCATGGGAAGAAGAGGACTGAGAAAGAGCCCTTCCCACAAACCCAGGTATTAGCCGACACACACACACATATATATATATATATATATATATATATATATATATATATATATGTGTGTGAATGGAATTGAAGAATTATAATTATACCATCGTCTGTATTAAACTTCTTCCCAATTCACCATACCTTTTCTTCATTTGCCTCTTCGTTCTTGTTTTTCACAAAGTTGCATGGTGTCATGCCTCTTGCTCGACTTTCCATAGCAATATCAACTAATTCAGTTCTACAATGTAGCCCTTCAATTCCTTCTCCCATCTTTATAACATTAACCCTCATACACCGCATTAAAATACTCCTTATTATCCTCTTAAAATATTTATATTTAGCCCTTTGTCATTTTCATTTATTCTTAATCAGTCATTTCCTACTTAAGTTATCATAATTAATTCATAAGTTAAATAATTATTTATAAATATTTTACCCAATAGTTTTCATTTTCTTATTTTTTTATTAGTTTAGGATACTTTCTTCCTCAAATCAATTATTATTTCCTTAATTAACATCCTTAACTCTAATGGCATTACATGCTAATTAATTAGTCTACACAATTTATATATTTTTTTCATTATCAAGGTAAATTCAGCCATTCATTTAATTCATGCCCTTCATAATAAAATAATATATATATTGTTCATTTGATTATTTCCACCTATATTTTCTGAAGTTGCAATAGCTTATTAATTAACTATATGTTTGTTGTTGTTTAGTCATTTAAATTAAATGTTTCAATTTCTATAATATAACAAAAGCATATTCATATTCTCTATTACATATTCATTATTCACCCAATTACATAAATCAGTCTAAATCAATCAATTAATTATTAGCTTTCATTCCCACCTACCCAAACTATATTCAAGTAGAATATACCCACTAATTTCACAGCTGAAAAAACAAATTTTAATTATATGTCTCACACTCATTTCAATCCATCATTCTTTCTTTTCTCGTTTATAAATCATCTATCATCACACAATCATTATTATGCACCTATATATAGGCCTTTTGCCTCTAATTTAGAGACCATCGAACATGCATAGGTTCATCAGTTAATAGTTTCTTCGTTGAGACCATCAAGTTATTACAAATGCATTCATCACTTCATTTTAGTTCGCCAATCACTCAAATACACATACATCATATCTTTTTTCTGCAGCTCGTTTTTCAACATTAGCCATCAGGCTGCAATCAACCAACATATTTTTCCATTATCATATGATACCACCTACTAGGAGTTCCAGCAAGTCAGAATTTCAACAACTCAGCTCTGTTGCTCTCTCATAGTAGAAGTCTCTTCAGCTGTGTCAAATATTCCAAATTTATATATCCATAAATATATCTGATTATTTCATAATATCAAAAATAGGGTATTTTTTATTTACTGAGTACATTTTGGAAGTTTACAAGTTTTCAATCTTGCAAGGTGCTTTGGGGAAAGCACTTTGGACACTGGATTCTGAGCTCAAAGACAGGGCCCTACATCCTTTGCAACATGTTAATGCTGCTATTGTTTTGCCTTGTTCGTAACCTATGTATATACCTACAGAATATGTTGGCGCATTACAAATAAACAATAATAATTGACATCAATGCTTGAAACGTTACCCTGTCATTAACCTTTCTGATTAACCACCCAAATTTGTACTGTTAATACCCATAATTAATAGTTACTCTCTGGTGTCTGCCTCCATTATTTTACTTCTCAAGATGTCCGATATTAAGAAGAATGCCGGCCACAGGAAGTAATTAGTAATATATATATATTGTGATACAGTTATCCAAGGGGTTTATGTGAGCCACATACTATGCAAAGCTCTCTTCCCCCAGTAAGACTGCAGGGGTGAACTTTACTGCTCCTGGACAGTCCTGATTTAAGAGTACTCCTGGATTATGGTAGGGGCTGCTCATGGACTGATATTTTGCAGTTTGTCTGACCTGGAGAAAGAAGCACAGTGAGACAACAGCCAGGAGCTTATGATCACTTGGAGTAAAGTGCAAATCTTGAATTCTTAAGAAATATACAGACCAGGGATTGTTCAAACTATTGGTCTGTTTGTTTTTAGCCGGTTGAGAGCTGGTTTGTGAGGAAAACTAAATTGTAGTAAAACTTGGAAAAGTTATATAGTCTCTTGTATTGCTGTCCTCCATCAAGATGCCTGAAACACAGGAACAAAAAGTCGGAGGAGATTGGCAACTCGTCACATGTGGTGTTAGAAGTGGAACTTGTGAAAGCCCTGCTATAAGTCACCACATGCCAGCAAGAAACTACAAAACAGTTGCTGATGCAAGCCATAGAAGACAGAAAACTTCAGCTAGAAACAATTCAATTACTTTAGGCCCAGCTGAAGCAGTGGCAAGATTAAACCTAATCTCCCAACAGAAAATGACAAGCAAAGGTGATGTGGAAGCATACCCCTTGACCTTTGAAAGAAATGCCACCAGGGAAGCTTGGCCCTAAAGTCACGGGGCTATAATCATTGCCACCTTACGTATATGGTGAAGCTCAGAAAGTCTGCTTATACATGGATGCAGAACAGGCAATGCTGATCGGAAAGCGGAGATCCTTTCCATAGTTGGGGTTTCCTGAGGTGTCAGAGTAGAGAGAGTCCACGCATGGATGTTTTTGGACAGTAATACCACTCATTCACAGATATTTGATCTGCTGCATCTACCTAAAAAACGGTCCTGAAAATAATGAAGCAGGAAGATTTGTTGAAATGTTGGTAATGGAACACTATTTAATGATTCAAATGAGTGTGATGACACAAAGTTGTGCAAAGTAATTAAATCAGAAAATGATGTACTTTCCCACCAAAGGGATTTGCATAAATTAGAGGAATGGGCATCTAAGTGGCAGATTAGATTAAATATGAATAAATGTAAAGATATGCATCTGGGAAGGAAAATAGCCATGCAATTTATAATCTTAATGGAGCAAATCTAGGGGTATCAGATATTGAAAGGGATTTGGGAGTGCTTGTGGACAACCACATAGGTAACACTGCTCAGTGCCAAGCAGCATCTGCAAAGGCAAGTAAAATATTAGCATGTATTAAGAAGGGTATAGAAGCAAGGGAAGCAAAAATAATTCTCCGTCTATACAAATCTTTACTATGCCCTCATTTGGAATATGGAGTACAATTTTGGGCTCCACTACATAAAAAGGACACTTTAGAGCTGGAAAAAGTACAGAGAAGGGCAAGAAAGCTAATAAAGGGAATAGAGGGGCTAAGTTATGAAAAAAGACTAACTAAGTTAAACTTATTTACTAGAAAAAAGGCTTCTAAGAGGGGATATGATTACCTTATATAAATATATCCAGGGTCAATACAAGGCTTTGACAAGGCAACTTTTTGTGCCAAGAGATTTTCAGCTGACAAGGGGAGATCCTTTGAGATTAGAAGTAAAAAAAATTTACGTTAAAGAAAGAAAAGTGTTCTTCACAGTAAGGGTGGTTATTCTGTGAAATTCTCTACCAAAGTAGGCGGAGACAGCGGACTCGATAGATAACTTTAACAAGGGATTGGATATATGTTTTAAATAAACAGGGCATTAACTGCTATCCTGGATAAATAGAGAGGGAGTATTGATCTAGGGATGAATCCGATCGCCAATATATGGGGTCAGAAAGGAATTTTATATTGTTTTCCCTGTTGAGACAATTGGCTAAGTTTCACTGTTTTTTGTTTTTTTTTTATGTTTGCCTTCCTCTGGATCAATTAACAATAAATCTGCGTATTGCAGATCAAAGGAGATCTAAAAAGGTTGAACTTGATGGACTAAAGTATTTTTGTAATTTGAATTAAATTACTAAATTACTATGGGCCTCATTCTATTATCGGCCGCACCCGTTGCTGGGCCGCAAGGACCGGCCGCAAGCTATTCGGCTATTCTATTCCCCTCCGGCCGGGGATTCCGGCAGGCTTGCGGCCGGTGCCTTGCAATCTCTTGCGGCCGCTGGTGCCGGAGGAAATCCTTTGATCTAAAACGGCCGCAAGAAAATCGTCCGTAAGAAAATCCTATTTGCAATTCAATTGCTCCGGGAACCCTCTCTGCAAGGCTAAAACCGAGCCACAGCTTACTTGCAGGAAAGAGGTCCCGCTAGCATTAAGCACGAAATATAGCCCAAATAAAGCCATCCTGCACTTTGAGAAGACTATAAAGTGATTTTCGGTGTTAGCAAAAATAGCACAAAATTCCCCTATACTCAAATCCGTAAAATATTTTTTTTTTAATATATGTCAAATATCCATGTAAAAAGTCCAGAGGGCTTGGAGCACCTCAGACCCGCCCACGCCGCAGCCGGAAAATAAACAGTTAATTTAAACTCGGGTTTGGGCTGATGTGCAAGCTTGAGAGTGGGTTACTTTTAATCCTCATGTCCCCCAATATGATCCCTAGTATTTACAGAGCTTTACAGAGCTGTCTTGAATTTATTTTTGACTTTTTAGATTTCAGAGCTTACGGCCGGTTGCAAGATTTATGGCCGGCCGTAAGAGGAGATCCTTGCGGGCTGTTTAATTGAATTGCGAGGTAACGGGACCCCTGCAAGGAATCGCAGCCTTACGGACGATTTACGGCCGATAATAGAATGAGGCCCATAGTAACTAAATGAACCAGAGACTCCAGATCATTTACACTGGATTTCCTGGACATCAGGATTTACACTGACAGAAAGATATCTGGCTATGAAATAACTCATACAACTTTATTCCAGGGTGGGAATATCAAAAGAAATCCTGACAGACCAAGGAACACACTTTCTATCAAAGTTAATGAAAGACATATGCAAGCTCCTACAGATTAAATCTCTGAGAAACTTTGTTTACCACCCACAAAGGGATGGATTGGTGGAACGATTCAATAGAACCTTGGAGAGTATGCTTTTAAAAATTATAGCACAAGATGGGAAAAGCTGGAACCTACTTTTACCTTATTTGCTTTACCATCAGGGAAGTGTCAGAACTTTTGTATGAATAAAGTTCTATCTTATATGGATATTATAGTATAATATGATATTCCAATTATTAACCACTATTTTTATATCCATTGTATTAATATCTTTTTTTATGCTGTATATTTATATATGTACCTATGCATGCAATTCTATTACTTGAATATATCTATGTGAAAAATATGTTTTCACAGCTGCCCACAAAAGAACTATCCATGGTTGAATAATTCTTTGTTCTGTAAGAGATAAATATCTGAGTGAATTCCTAGGTCTATAAGGTAATGATACCCTCCTTAATATTTTACATGTGAAGAATTTGTTTCATAGACACCAAGTCTAATAAACAGAATAATAAATCTGTCTAGGGATATCTAATTGATAAACATTCTTATGACTTCATTTTGTTTATAGGTTGTGGGTCAAAGGGGTCATTAGTTAATTAAAAGGATGAAAATTCAAAGGTCCGAGAGTGCCATCTTATGGTTAAAGGAATAAACATCTCTATAGAAAAATATATTCATTATAAAATTTAAATAGGTGATGACATCATGAAAAGATTCTATTGATTACTAGATACTTTAACTGATTTGGGATTCTGATAGGCAAATAAGCAAGAGGTATAATTATGGATAGAAACAGGATCTAAAGAAAAGAAAAAGAAGGAGAAAGAAGAGAGAGAGAGAGAGAAAGAAAGTAAGAGATAAAAACTTCTATCTTGTGGAAAGGCGAGACAACTTTGGAATTAACCAGTGGAATCTTGTCATAATTGGTAATGTATAAATTGAAATATTTTATTTTATGATATAATTGAAAACCATTACCATAATTTCTCAGTTTGGTTTATTTCTTATCAAAAAGTTATTTAGATTTCCTTTTGTCATTGAAATTTATAAATCCGGATATAAATTTTAATACACAATTAGATATCTCATTTTTCTTTTTGACCAATACAGATAAATTAATTTTACTTAGTTAACTTATCAATTATATTATAAAATACTTTACCATAATTGTGTTATATTCAATACATTCCTGTATAGCTATATATTATAATATCATTAGACATTGTTAGTACATGCTAAAACGTTATTAACAGTGGCGGCTGGTGACTTTTCAAGTTGGAGGGGCGACAGGGCGAAACATAGCCACTCCCCCCTTTTCAAACCACACCCATTTTGTAACTCCTCCCCCTGACGTCATGATGACCTTTATAAGCCCCGTCCAATGACCTTATACTTGTGAAGCCCATTGAAATACATGATCACCAATGCAGAAATGTCAAGAAGTAAAGTAACAATGTGTTAAATTCATTGGTATACAATATAGATTGAAAAAACTCATGTGACAAGACTACAGCAATATCATAATTGCACCTATACGTATTAACAGAAAAATTAATTAGGAGTGACACCTACCATTAGTCGGGTCTTCTTCTCAGGGTATTCACGTTCAGTAAGTTGACCAACGAGTAGAAACAAATCTGCAGCCACATAGGGTTTGCACCTGGGGTTGAAAGAAAACAAGCAAATCAATCAGACCATTCAAGAACAAAACCATACTTAAAAAACATTAAACGACCAAGTGGAACCATATAGGCCCCAAACATACCTTAGAAGACCAAGTGGAACCATATAGGCCTCAAACATACCTTAGAAGACCAAGTGTGACCATAGGCCCCAAACATACCTTAGAAGACCAAGTGGAACTATATAGGCCCCAAACATACCTTAGAAGACCAAGTGTGACCATATAGGCCTCAAACATACCTTAGAAGACCAAGTGTGACCATAGGCCCCAAACATACCTTAGAAGACCAAGTGGAATTATATAGGCCCCAAATATACCTTAGAAGACCAAGTGTGACCATATAGGCCTCAAACATACCTTAGAAGACCAAGTGTGACCATAGGCCCCAAACATACCTTAGAAGACCAAGTGTGACCATAGGCCCCAAACATACCTTAGAAGACCAAGTGGAACTATATAGGCCCCAAAAATACCTTAGAAGACCAAGTGTGACCATATAGGCCTCAAACATACCTTAGAAGACCAAGTGTGACCAACGCACTGTGTCCTAGCGGAAATATCGGTTGTTTCATCCGCTTGGATTGCCACAAACTGGGCTTCCTTAAGCTCTTGGTGAATCACTTCCTTAATAACTTCATGCATGCAGTCCAGTAGCTCATTCTGCACGGTTTTGGACGTGCCCTTAAACACAGTTGCAGTCTTCAAATGCTGTTCCATTGCACTATCGATACTGCCAACCAAATCCACCAGGCCTCTAAACACTCCTGGATTTAGCGATGTTTCACTCTCGTCGTGTCCTCTTAATGCCAGTTCAAAAGCGACACAAAAGCGAACACAATCAATTATCTTGGAAAGGATGTACCGGTTCTTAGCCACTTCTTCGTTGTGTTTTTGAATGCTGACTTGGTATCCTTGGTCCAGTTGAACAGCAATGTTCGCCTGTCCAAGCATCTCAAACTTGATCCTGTTAGCCAAGTGAGCTTTAGAACTTTTGTGTTTCGCCAATTTATCAGCTAGATGTTTGACGTCAGTCACTCCAGTTTTGGTCCAAGCAGCGTCACCACCAAATAGGATGCATGGGAAACAATATAAGGACTTCCTAGAAACGCTTCCAGAAAGCCAGTCGTTCTTCTTGTACCATTCAGTATTGAAATTACGGACATATTGCTTCCCTCTATCTCTTGCGATTTGCTGCAGATTTATCTCTGGTTGGTCAGCTCCTAACCGTTTTACTTCCACCTTCTCCTCATAGGTTAGGGTGCCGAAAGGCTTCACAAGTAGAGAGTCAATAGTATTCATTTCTGATACCAATAGAAGAAAGAGATCACGGTATATTAATTTATATTATGTCACAAAATTACTTTAAAATAACAGTGTGTTGATTTCATTGGTATACATTACAGATTGCAAACCCTCATGTGACAAGACTACATCAACATCAAATTTGCACCTATACTCATGGACAGAAAATTAAAGGCAATGATACTCACCTACAGTTGACTCTCCTTCTCGGGGTATTCACGTCCAGTAAGTCAACCAACGAGTCCAAACAAATCTGCTTCCACAGATAGTTTGCACCTGGGGGGTGATAGAAAACAACAAAAAAAACATTAGAGCATTTAAGACCCAAACCGTAACTTTTAAAACCTTCAAAGAGCAAGTGTGACCATATAGGCCCCAAACGCACCTTAAAAACCTTCAAATTCCAAGTGTGACCATATACTCACCTACAGTTGACTCTCCTTCTCGGGGTATTCACGTCCAGTAAGTCAACCACAGATAGTTTGCACCTGGGAAGTGATAGAAAACAACAAAAAAAACATTAGAACGTTCAAGACCCAAACCTTAACTTTTAAAACCTTGAAAGACCAAGTGTGACCATATAGGCCCCAACCGCACCTTAAAAACCCTAAATAACAAATTGGGATCAAATAGGCCCCAACCGCACCTTAAAAACCCTAAATAACAAATTGGGACCAAGTAGGCCCCAACCGCACCTTAAAAACCTTAAATAACCAATTTTGACCATATAGGCCCCAACCGCACCTCAAAAACCTTAAATAACCAATTTTGACCATAAAAGCCCCAACCGCACCTTAAAAACCTTAAATAACCAATTTTGACCATATAGGCCCCAACCGCACCTTAAAAACCCTAAATAACAAATTGGGACCATATAGGCCCAAATTGTAAAAAAAAAAAAATATATATATATATATATATATATATATATATATATATATATTGATTGATAGATATATTGATTGATATATATATATATATATATATATATATATATATTTATATATATATATATATTATATATATATATATATTATAAATATATATATATATATATATATATATATATATAAAAATTTATATCAATATATCACAATAAATAAATATATATATATATATCAAATTGATATATATATATATATATATATATATATATATATATATATTTATTTATTGTGATATATTGATATCAATTTTTATATATATATATATATATATATATATATATAAATATATATATATATATATATATATTATATATATAAATATATATATATATATCAATATCAATCAATATATCTATCAATCAATATATATATATATATATATATATATATATATTATATATATAATATATACAAATATATATATATACGCATAAAAAATACACATAAATATACATAAACATATACATAAAACAATATATATTAATTGATATTTATTATTTGATTAATTGATGTTCTTTATTACTTGTTATATTATATTGTTCATGCATTTATATAACACATTTTTTTTTATACATATTACAGTGCTATTTTTTGGCTATACATGTTACAGGATATTATCCTGTAACATGTATATCACATAAAATAGCCCTGTAATATGTATAATACATACAGGGTCGAACAAGTTCACACTAACCTTTTTTACCCTTACAGGCTTCCATACCTGCTTGCTGATTTGCTAATTTTTTAAAGACTCTCATTGGTTGAAATCAATGTCAATCAAAAATTTCAGCCAATCAGAGTCCTTCAAAAATTAGTATATAAAGCAGACCGTGGGAAAAAATCAATTAATCGTGGGAGGGGCTCCTTGTAGGATGAGCTCTTTTAGTTTGTTTTTTTTTTTTTTTTAGAGCGTCGTTTTTTGTTTTGCGGAGGCCTCTTTCAATGGGCCAGAATGGATGGATGGACAATGGCTTCAATCAAGATTGGATTATTTGACCAGTGGCTTCAATCAACATTGGATTATTTGACCAGTGGCTTCAATCAACATTGGATTATTTGACCATTGGCTTCAATCAACATTGGATTATTTATTTGACCAGTGGCTTCAATCAACATTGGATTATTTGACATGGGCTTCAATCAACATTGGATTATTTGACATGGGCTTCAATCAACATTGGATTATTTTCATGACTATATCCAGAGGACAGAAGGCCAACGCTGGAGGGGCCAATTTGACAGGTAAGTATGTGCTGTTGTTTATTTTATTTTTATTAATGTTTGTTTAAAGCTGTTTATTTTTGTAATTATAATGTGTTACAGTTACTGTGTGTTTACTGTATTGTTTTTCCCTTCCCTTATTTTTATTTTATCTTTAAAAGTGACAGGCACATATACATGCCTGTTACTTCTAAAAATGGAATAAAAATAGGGGGGGGGGGTGCTAGGTAGGTAGTTGGTTCAGGGTGGGGTCGGTCACGCTCAGGCGCCCATCGGTCGGTCGGTGACCGCGTAGGCCACGATCAGGGGTGGCACAGGCCTCATGGGGGTGAACATCCACCCCCATGTGGCCCGGTCAACCCCGCTCACCGCCCGAATTCCGTGATCGGGGTAATCGGGCGGTGTCATAGCATAGGCCGCATCGGGGTGGTGGTGATCGGGCCTCGGGGGTGGCATAGGGCGGCGACATGGAGGTGATCAGGGGTGGCACAGGCCTCATCAAGGGGGTGATCCGATCACCCCCATGTGGGCCTGTGCCACCCCGCTCACCACCCGACTACCCCGATCCCGTGATCGGGGTAATCCGGCGGTGGCATGATGACATAGCATAGGGCAGGCCTGATCGGGGGTGGCACAGGCCACATGGGGGTGATGGCCAGGCTGGGGGTGGCACCAGGCATTGCAGGCCTAGGGTCGTCGGTGGTAGTTGGTGGGTGGCTGGGTAGGTGGCAGGCCAGGCAGGCATAGTGGGGTAACTGTTCACCCCTAACTTTTATTAGGGGCTACTAGGGGTTTGGTTTGGCCAGGGGCAGGGCAGGTGCCAGGTAGACTTACTGTGTTAGGCAGGCAGAGCAGATGTGAGTAGATTCAGCCAGGGAGGTCTCTCAGTCTCAGCGTGAGCAGGGTCAGGAAACAGAAAGGGGGAAGGGACAGGCAACTGGTGGTTTTATTGACTGTATCAGTCAATCAAAATGAAAACTCGAGGCCCTATTTGCTGGCGGGCGCTCAGGGCTAACGGTCTGGGTGGGTTTAGATTGTTCTCTTAGTAACTGTACAGCCTTCCATCATTGATTGGTCAATGATGGAAGACTGTCAGTCATTAATTGATACATTTATGACCGCCCATGCATATCGTCACTGTGATGGTGGGCGGCATGCATTAACGGTCAGGGGGCCAGGCCAGGACTCATTGAAGAGAAGAGAAGAGTCTAAAGGTTAGTGTAGTGTAATATGATCATACAGGGTGCAGGGGGCTATAATATAGATACACACAGCATTAGTTAATGTAGCGCAAGGGTTATCTTAAAGTGACAGTGTCCCTTTACTAACTTTACTTCATTTTAATAGTGTATTGAGACTTGAATGATGATGTACACCTTATATTTAATTGTTTTTGGGTTATACTAATACATTGTTGTGTTTTTTTATTGCAGGGTGAAGAAAATATTTGGGGGGGCGTTTGCCCTGACGCCCCAATGGACGGGCCGCCCCTGGTTATTAAGGGTGAATTTTATTAATTGATTTATCTGATTTTGTTCTATGGGTTGCTATTCCAGGTTTTATTGTTCATGTGAATGAGATACACTTTTGTATTGAGATTTTAAGACTGTATAGAAGATATCATAAAATAATAGGTATTACAATATGATGTATTCATTTTCTTTTTATATCTGGTTGGTTATATTGTGTTTTTTTTGCATTTGATTTGATATATTACTGTGTTTTATTTGCATTTGATTTGATATATTACATTTTATCATTAGACTAGTTGATTTTGTTATTTTCAATAAATGTTATTTTATAAAAAGGAATATGTGTCTATAAATTGATTCTGAACTCAAAATTCATTATTCTATATTATTTAGAAAATAATATGTCGTATTAATCCCGACAGAAGACTCTACTGGATTTTCCCCTTTTCAACATCTCTCTGGCAATCATCATAGGGATTCTGGATATTCTGTGGAAAGACTGGGAAAAGGGAAAGAATTCCCAAGTTGCCCTTCTGGTACAAGACCATATGGGGGGAAGCCCAGAGACACCAGTGAAAATATTGCACTGCACAAGTACAGTATATGAACACTATTCTATTTCCTATATCGTAAAGTTACAGTGGCAAAAAGTGCCAAGTAACTCTCTAGCTATTCTATTCCTCCCTCTTTGCATGATTGAGAGAGAGCTACCCCCTGAGAACTATGGCAAGAGGGAGATGAAAAATATGGCAAACTTTCCCATTGAATTTTCCCCAGGAATTTTACTTGGCACTCACAGCTACTAAAATCCCTGTTTTTTTTTTACAAAAAATATTGTGATTACTATTGTGTGCACTCGCAAAGGCATCTACAACCCCACCCACAAAACCATGAGAGTCCATAGAGTCCCCGATGGCACCTACAATGTTAACCCAGTGGAATGGGGGTCCTTGATGGACCCTGTCACGACCCACTCTCTGGCTGGGGTCTGCTGACCGGATTTGGGTTACTCTGGACCGGAGCCGTTTTGATTACAGGAACATCATGTCTCAGCCCTTGGTTTAGACTGAGGAATATTGACAGTAAGTCTGACGAATCTTACTGCAAGCATATGTCCCCGGGTAAATAATACATCTACACACCACGTCTTGATGAACATTATGAACAACATTTTATTTTGGAACAACATATTTAAAACATTTCACACACACACAGTGGAGGGAGTGGATCAACCTTTCCCCTTTCTCTGGCCAATAGGGTAACCTCTAGAGTAACCTAATTACCTCTGTCCAATGTAACAGAGGTAGGCTATGGGAACCACCAGACCCCTCCCATGGGCCAACCCCAGGCGTGGCCACCAAGCTCATTCTGACCCAGGCTGTCCCAGGGGAAACTTCCTGTTGAGCTCCTAGGCCCCCCCATTGTTATCTATGTGCCTGGCTGTCTGGCAAATCTCTTTGTGTAGGTCCTGGCGACACCCTGTGAGGTTTATCTTGTTTAGGATAACCCCATTTAGCTCAGCTCCTGCCTCAGTGTTTACCTACTGGGGGATGGTTAACTAAATACAATCCCTCCATAGTACTATATGCAAGCTTATACTGTAATTAACTATTACAACCCAAACCTTTTGTTCTTCCACATGGCAACAGCATGTGGAAGATAACCCAGCCCAAATGGCCACTGCTGCCAGTCACAAAATGGCCCAAGGATAGTTCACACCAAATCCAATATGGCCTCTGGGTGATTCATGACAACACCTCCCCAAGCGTGGCAGGAAACATCCATGCCCCTAGGATTTTCCCAGCTACGCTGATAGTCATGACTCTTCTGGATTGGCTTGGCCAGAGTAACAACCTCCCCCAGCCCTTGGCCTTGCTCCCACCGTATAGAGCAAATTGCTCTTCCCATGCACCCCCCACTCAAACAGTCCAGGATCCCATCTCTCTGTTTTTGGCAGCAGCATGGAAGTCACTGGGGACACAGAGGGTTGCACCCATACACTCTTCTGAGGCAACACAGTATTTTTTGGAACCCCATACAATCCCTGTCCCGTAGCAACCCCTTTCCCTCCAGCCAGTCCACACAGCTGGGCTGGGATCTCAAAAACAGTCTCTGGGCCTAGGGGACTACAAAGGGACAGCTCCTCTTGGCTTTCTTCCTCTGGTCCCGCTGTTTCCGTTGCAGCTTGGGGAGCTACGCTGCTCCCACCCAAGCTGTGCTTACACTCCTCTGACTTGGCTGGGGGGCTCTGCTGCTCCCATCCAGCTGAAGTGCCGGACTCCTCCATTCCCCGGGGTTGAGTAACTTTATCCCAGTCCTTTCTGTTGAACTGGGTCTTTGGAGTGGTGTTTGTTCCAGTGGGCCCCTGGACAATGGTTATCCAGGTTATCTCCCCACTTGGTACACCCTCTTTCATGGTGCCACTCTGCACCCATAACGATTTTTCCAAGGCTGGCAGGCTTGCTGCCCCGGCCTAGCTCTTTGTGCCCCTGGCACACTCTTGCTGTGTGAGATCAGGTTCCCTGTAGCCAGAAACCAATTCCTTTCCCTCCCCACAGTCTCTTAAACAACCCTCCTGGGCTCTGTGCTTCACTAGCACCTCTGGGAACAACTCCCCTGGGGTGTCAGGGTACAGACAGTGGTTATCTGATGCAGGCTGGGGAATTTCATCATTCCCACCCAGCCTGGCCTCTAAGGCTCCCTTCCCACCGTCCATCACATAATCATCCCGAGCCTCTGGCTCCATTAACAGTTCTGGCCAACACACTTTGCGTAGAACTTCTGAGGGCAGACTTAACTTATCTGGCCCTAGCTTGTGAGCAGTTTCCACTTCCTCTGGGATTAAATCTCTTGGGGTATCAGGGGCAGACATGGATTATCTGACCCCACCCAGGGAACATTCCACTGGGTCTCTGGCTCTTTGGGCTGGTGACTAGGCCCTGACACAGTCGCTGCATGTTCTAGGGGCAAACATTCTCCATCCCCAGGAGTTGGCAAAGTAACAGTGTTTACCCCTTCCCACTCCTCACTTTGTTTACCGTCTATAAAAGCCTCTCCCCAGTTCCAGTGAACATACTCCCTCTGGTACATACCGTCTGAGTTGTAAAAATCCTTTTTGGGTATCGCATCCCACAATTGAACATACTCAGCTTCCAGTTGCTGCTCTTGCCGAACCAGGGGTTCTAGCAAAGGAGCCTCTGGGAACCATGGTTCCAGTCCCAGACCCCGGCAGCGTTCAACAAACAAGTTATTATGCCTCCTTGCAGTTCCCATGCCAAATTCCGGATCACCATTCAGAATCTCACCGACCCCATATTCTAGATCCAAACGAAAATAGAGATCCTCTCTCCGGCCACCCAAGGACTCTATCCTGGGAAGGTACTGTTCCTCCAAGTCCATCTCTTTCTCTACCAGTTCCTCCAACCAGCTTGCCAGCTCATGGCCATGCCATAATTGCATGAATGCCATCCATTGATTTAGCAGGAGTAGTCTGTAGTCCTCTGCTTCCCTCTGCTCCATTTTCTGGTCCTTCTCAGAGTACCCCACCTCTATGCCACCAATTGTCACGACCCACTCTCTGGCTGGGGTCTGCTGACCGGATTTGGGTTACTCTGGACCGGAGCCGTTTTGATTACAGGAACATCATGTCTCAGCCCTTGGTTTAGACTGAGAAATATTGACAGTAAGTCTGACGAATCTTACTGCAAGCATATGTCCCCGGGTAAATAATACATCTACACACCACGTCTTGATGAACATTATGAACAACGTTTTATTTTGGAACAACATATTTAAAACATTTCACACACACACAGTGGAGGGAGTGGATCAACCTTTCCCCTTTCTCTGGCCAATAGGGTAACCTCTAGAGTAACCTAATTACCTCTGTCCAATGTAACAGAGGTAGGCTATGGGAACCACCAGACCCCTCCCATGGGCCAACCCCAGGCGTGGCCACCAAGCTCATTCTGACCCAGGCTGTCCCAGGGGAAACTTCCTGTTGAGCTCCTAGGCCCCCCCCCCCATTGTTATCTAGATGCCTGGCTGTCTGGCAAATCTCTTTGTGTAGGTCCTGGCGACACCCTGTGAGGTTTATCTTGTTTAGGATAACCCCATTTAGCTCAGCTCCTGCCTTAGTGTTTACCTACTGGGGGATGGTTAACTAAATACAATCCCTCCATAGTACTATATGCAAGCTTATACTGTAATTAACTATTACAACCCAAACCTTTTGTTCTTCCACATGGCAACAGCATGTGGAAGATAACCCAGCCCAAAATGGCCACTGCTGCCCGTCACAAAATGGCCCCAGGATAGTTCACACCAAATCCAATATGGGCCTCTGGTTGATTCATGACAGACCCCCATTGCACCTATATATTAACCCCTGCCATTGGGGTCTCCATCAGACACTTCTTGCACCTAAAATGTCATCCCTGATGCTGGAGTGGTCCATTAAGGACTCCCGCACCACCTAAATAGTTACCCCATAAAATAAATATTAATTCCCTGCTGCAGGATTTGCAGCATCTATTTAATTAACTCCTGTGGATGTGCAACTGTGGACCACAATGGAACATCAATTAACCTCTAAGATACCATGGGGATCTATACAGACTCCCATGGTATCCACATTAACCTCTATCTATCATGGGGGTCTATCTAGACACCAATGTTATCTAATTAACTCTCTACCTACCAGGATGTTCTATACAGACCCTTGTGGTACCTAGTAAACTCACTTCCAACAATCGGGTCTATACAGACCCCACTGATACCTATTTAACCCTCTACCAACCATGGGGGTCTATGCAGACCCAGATGGTAACCTAAATTAAAACATGAAGTGCCAAAGGGTTCACCTAATATTACCAAAAAGAAAAAATACCTAAAAAAGAAAAAAAACAAAATACAATAAAAAAATAAATTTGAAATAAAAAAATATTTTAAACCTGTAAAATAAAATAAATTAAATATAATTACCTAGCCCAAATGATCATCCAGAGCTGATCATCGATGCCCTGGTCCTCAATATTCTGCCCTGGACCAGCCAGGCTATCCAAGGTGATTAAAGAGGTCCTCTTTATTCTTGACTGAAGACCATGATCCTCTCTTCTGGGCCAGGAAAAAGCCATGCAAAAAAATCCATCCGCTCTATAAAAAAATGTATTGAACTAATGGAGCTCCTCATGGGTAACTAAACCCCATAGTGTGGAGCTGGGGAGAGGGATGTGTAATAGAGTTATCCATAGGGTTTATGTGAGCCACAGATTTTGCTAAGTGTTTTCCACTGGTAAAATTGCAGCGGTTAACTCTGCAATTTTACCAGGATCTGCTTATGGACTGATTGTTTGTAGTTTGCCTGACCTGGAGAAAGACACACATAGTTAGATAGCAGCCTGCAGCTTTTGATCACTTGCAGCATATTGGAGACCTGGAAATCTGAAGAAATATACAGGACAATCATTTTTCAAACTATTGAACTGATTTTTTTGCACCACTCACCTTTAGTGAGGAAAACTGTTTATTACTTAAAGTAGTGGAGCTAGGACAATTATTTTCTTTGACTTGCTTTGGTTTGTTGTCTTTGTATTACTGGCTAATTTTAGTAAAACTTAGAAAAGTTATACATTCTCTTGTATTATGTTCCTCCATTAAAGTGCCTAAAACATGTGCAGAAACCCAGAGAAGACTGGTAACTTGTCACTATATATATATTTATTACCAGCATTAACAGCAGCTTATGAATTTATATGAAACATAGGGAGACACTGCAAATCGCTATTCAATTGCTTAGATTCCCCTCGCTAACCACTTCCTCAAGCCCTCAAATGACAAAAATCGAATGGTACCAAGGAGGACTCGCAAAGGGCTTAATGACATGTCCGGAGCACTGTAAATGGATATATAAACACTCTACTGTACTTTTATTAAAAGGGAAAGTGATGTTAAGTCTTAGAATTAATAACACAACATTCTCAAACTCTCAAATCGGCCAAAACATATACTTGATTTCATGTTTAATTTCCGTGTTATATCGATCCTGGCAATCAATGTGTTAATACATATAATGGAACTTGTTTGTAATAGTATATCCTATTTACGGATTTATCAATATTGCATTATATCTGGAATGTGGTTCTGATCGTAACTCGTAATTCAAGCCCATAGGTCTTCAATAAAAAATGGAGGTTGGATTTGAAAGTCCTACGGGCTTGATCGGACCCACATTCTATTGGTTGTTTCTAACTGGAAGTTACGGCCTTGCGTCATCGATCATGTCCAAGCTACTTTCAATAGCATGGCTTGCGATGTGCGCTATCGGGCCGGGACTTGCGGGCCAGGCTAATTAAATGGCACCATAAGTTGCAGGCTTGCAGCAGGCTCGCAGACATATGGCCTACTATGATCCAGTTGCAGCCTTGCAATTGAATCGGGCTCTTTGTGTCTAACAAAGTAAGACAGTCTGTGATGCTTAGTAGAGTCAGTAGGCTTGAGAGTTTCTCAGTGAGTGTACATTTTTTTTGAAGAGAGGTGCTTGTGGAGCAAATCATCACAGAGGGTTTCATGTCTTCTTCTTCCTAAGACACCAAGCCAAATTGGAGTTTGAAGATATGTGACATATGTGTCTGGCTTCTGGAAAATGGAGCATATGTACTAAGAGTCAACATCTCTAGGATAGTTTGCATTATATTACCAAAGATCAAACTTTTATAAACACTTTTATTATATTTTATTTTCAAAACGCGTCCAGATTCTGCAGCATTTGGGGTACATATGGATAAATTGTGTATATACATTTTAAGACAGTATGTGAAGGCATCACTAGGACACTGCATTCTTCTCTCTGTGTACTACAACAAAGTCATGGATCATATGCCACTAGCACCTTGTTTGAGTCAGTCAGGGGGCTGGAACAATTTTACTAAATGAAGGGAGGCTTTTGGTTCTGGGCCTGGGCTATCCAGTACAAAGCAGAATAAAAGTCCAGTATGTAAGTTGTCAGGCTTGGTAATCTTGAGAACCTTAGAACTTGATGGGTACTGTGAATATGCTTGGTCCTAACAACATATCTTATGTGTAGCGCATGGCTGTAAGCATTTGCCTGTTTGCAGAAGTGTCACCTCTGACTCATGCCTCAGACATGCTGGAACTTTATGGAACATATGCGCCACAGTGTTTGACTTTCCTATTAAATAAAAAACAAGTCCAATATACTAGGTTTCTATAGTAAAACAGAAAAATCGTTTGAAAATATGTTTAGAATGGTGTACCTGGTAGATTAGGTAAGGATTGCTTTTTCTTATATGCTGAGTCACAGAAGATAGTTATTACTTATTAAAACGTATAATTATTATTATTAATAATATTATATAAGCTCGTTTATTGAGTTATTGTATAAATTGCAAATAATTACTGAATTTGCAATGAATAAACTAAGAAAAGTGGGTCACTGATAGCAAATTCCTAGATTTTATGGTGAAAATAAATAAATGGGAGATATGAGTTTTGCTCAACTTTCTCTAGAGCAGTTATAAATATGAACAATTTGATTCCTAGCCACCATAACCTTTGAACCATCTGATGATATAGCTAGTACATGCATTGATAACGTTGACAGCATAATCATATTAGATTTTCAAAATAAGAATGCTTGTTGACAGTATTCTCAAAAATATTATTTTCAACATAGGCAAATCATGAAGATGGACTCACAGCAAGGCATTTTATGAAGTAAATGATAATTCAGTTCTCTTAAGAGCACATTTATGTCTTTTTGCACTGCCTTCAATCTAGACAATAACTCCTTGTACATAAAGCACCAGTCAGTTTTGGAACAATAACATAAAATCAGTATATGTCAGTGTGTTACTGCTTTTGTGTTTATGGTCAAATGTTGGAAATTACTGAAAAGCTTTAAAAGGTTATATACAATGGGTGGGCTTCTGACAAGGATAGCTTTGAAACATGTTGCACTGATGAATACCAATCAATGTTGGCAATATTTCATATCATATGATATAAGCTGAATTTTTTCCCTATAGCCTCATTCAGTTACAAGCTTGCAATTGCCTCCATACTGAACTTTTGGCTGCGGGTCACATTTATTCTAGACATTTAGATGTATTCAATTGTCTCTAACTCACACTTGCCCTCTCACAGCCTCCACACACAAACCATGCACTCATAAGTAGGATTTCAGGGGGCATGATCATATGATCTGACAATATTTAAGCAAACCCGTAATTTACTTCTTAAACACTCGCAAGTAAATTCCAGAGCCAATCAATAGTAAATGAGACCGTCATCGTCACATCAGTAAAACATGTAGATTATAATACAATTAATTAGTGTTTAGAAGTATAATTTGTGATTGGACTCACAATCCAGCAATGTAGAAATCAACAAAAATCTTTTAAACAACTGTTCTAGTTCATGCACGGTCCATGATATGTATTAACCCCTTCCCGGGATCAATATAACATGCAAATAAAAGTAAAATAAATAAATAAATATTGCAGAGACAGAAACGTGAAATCAAGCATTGTGGGGATGTGCCAGCTTGTGAATGTTGTGCCTTTAATCCTCATGTCACCCATTGTGTACCCCATCATTTACAGTGCTTTACAGTGCTGTCTTGAATTTATAGTTTCATTTCCAGTGCTCCGAGTTTGCGGACTTGAACCACGAGTTACGGGCTTGCGGATGCGGATAATGAGTTACGGGCTTTGACGGTCATTCAAGCCCCTAGGACCACAAAGGTTTTACTTTCAAAACGTAGCACTAATTTAGCAAAAAAAAAAGCCATCCTGTACTTTTTATTGAAAGAGAAAGTGATGTTAGGTCTTAGAATAAATAGCACAACATTCACAATCTCTGAAATCAGCATAAATAACCACTTTATTTCATGTTAAATTTCAGTCACCAATTCAGATGGGCTTCAACCTCCAAGCCCAGAGGTTGGATTCAAAAGTCCTACCGGCTTGGAGGTTGAAGCCCGTCGGACTTTATGATGAAAATTTAACATGAAATACGCTATTCTTATCCTCATCCTAAAATCACTTTTAATTCTCATAAAAGTACAGGATGGCTTTTTTATGTGCTTAATTAGTGCTACGTTTGGTAAGTAAGAGCCTTGCGGGACCTCTTTGGTGTAAGTAAGCTGCGGTTCAATTTTAGCGATTTACGGTCTTGACGGAAGGGTGATCGTAGCATTCAAATAGCGAATTGGGATTTCTTGCGGCCGCAACTCTCGCGTCCATGCAAGATCAAAGGCTTTGATGGAAGTAAGCTGCGATTGATATTTTTTTTTATTTAAGATTCATTGTTGTTGACATCTTAGAATATTTATGTAAGCTCTATACAATTACTGTATATTTAGACAGAACACTTTACTGCAAAGACACATTGTTCAATACCACTCATCTCACTTTTCTTTGTTTTTTTCAGTAATAAATAAATATAAGAAAACATTGCAAGTTGGTAATATTATAAATAATTGCGTGTTTGGTTAGGTAATTAGAACCTTGGATCGCAGTTTTAGACATTAATGGCTGTGTATTGAGTTAATTTTAGGGGACAGCAAATTCACACTGTTATACAGGCTGTACACTTACTACTTTACATTGTAGCAGAGAGTCATTTCTTCAGTGTCGTCACATTCTCTGATGAACATCCAGGGTTATTATTATCCTTGTTTCCATAGCGTTATAAAGGTGTTAAGTACAAGGCAAAAGCAATATTAACACATTACAAAAGAATGGAGGGCACTGTATTTGAGAGTAAAATTAAACATCCGTAGCGCTTGTTCTCAAAGCACCTTACAAAATTGAAAGCTCACAAACTTACAATCCAAAGGGTTTGGGTTTGAGTGGTATAATACTGGAGAGTGTGCATTTGTGCATTTTAAAGCTGAAGGTGATAAGGTTTTTTAAACAGATACATTTTTGTGATTTTTTGAAGGTTTTGAAGCAGGAAAATAGTCTAGTGGAGCAAGAGTATGGGTTAGCACAAGAAAAGTTCAGAATGCAGGAGTCAGGGGACTTGATAAGAGAGGCGGAAAGAAGAAGGTCTTTAGCGGAGCCAAGAGGGCGTTTGGTTAGTATTCTGAGACAAGAGCAGAGATATAAGGCGGTACACTGTTGTTGAGGGTTTTATACGTTAGGGTCATGGTTTTAAATGTTATTCTTGAGGCTAGGATAAGTGGAGCGTATACCTCCCTAATGTTTGCAATCCATGCACTGGATATTATTTACTTTTGTATCGTATATGTTATACACAAGGTGTGACAATTAATATTTTGTAATATCAAGTACTTGGTATTATGAGAATGTGACAAGATATGGGCCGTGTATGCAGATGTATAATTTTCTACCTACATTCTATCATTATATCTTTACTTACTTGACCTAATTTGCATGTGATGGCCTGCATGATTTAACAATGTGCTAAGTGCTCTGTAGGTTTCATACACACATTTGTTTTGTTTTTTTTACTATATACCATGGTGTTTAATACTCTATCAAACAAGGGTAAGATCAACAGTCAAGGACCAGTATGTACTGTTAGGACCTTGAGTGGCAAATTCCAAGATGCCAAAAGCAAAAGAGTGGTCAGGCTGGCAAACTCGTAGGCAGACAGCAAAGGCTCAAAATCCTACAAGCAGAAGATTAGTCAACACTGGGGTGAGTTCGGCAAGGCTAGATGCTGTTCTCAACCACGGTAGCTCATCAGGTTGATAGAGTGGCCACGTTGTAGTATACAGCAATCGCTGCTAGATGGCGTGTTATAGGTTATAGTGTCCCCTGACAGTATTGTGTGCATCTGTCAGAGAGGAACAAGACTAGATAATATGAAAACATAGGTTAACTTGATATCAGTATTAAGTATGAACAGATTTAATCAGTCTTACAAGTAGTATTTCTGTCTAATTACACTGTAGTTCTATGACTTGTCAATGTCTAGTAGGAGCATTTGATACTGTTATTAAACTAGCTATTCTGTTACTTCACAAGAAAGTCCCTATGGGCACATTGTTTGCAAAGGCTTCCCCATAGATCATTTTACATATTCACAATTTTTGCCATGTGTGCTTTCACAATTATCCACAATAATACATTTGCATTTTCATGGATCAGTTTATTGCACATTGATATCTTCTACGTACTTGAAATTACAAACTGAAAATCTTTCCATTACAGCACAAAATAGCAAAAATACTTACCAATCCCTTGATCTGATCCAATGTCTTGAAATTAAAGAAAAATATTTTTTACTTTTTTTGTGCAAACTTTGTGGCCACCTAGACATCTAGAAGGATATGCTAGAGAGGCAGTTGGAAACTTGAGTTAAAAGAGAGGGGGATAGATCGGGTGCAGAGAGGTAGATTTGAGTATCATCTGCATTGAGATGATACTGAAATCCAAAGGATTTTATAAGGGTGCCAAGGGAGGAGGTATAGATGGAGAAGAGGAGGGGGCCTAGGACAGAACCTTGGGGACCGCCAACAGACAGAGGGAGAGGTGAAGAAGAGGTGTCAGAGAAGGAGACGCTAAATGTACGATCTTTAAGATAGGATGTGAACCATGAAAGGGCTGTGTCCTGGATGCTGGGGTAGGGCCAAGCTGGGAGGAGAGCTCATTTCGGATGGTTTCCATTTTATTTTTAAAATGGCTGGCAAAGTCATCAGCAGTGAGAGAGGAAGGGGCAGGAGGTGGGGGTGGGCAGAGGAGGGTGTTGAATGTAGCAAATAAATGTTTAGGGTTGGAGGACAGGTTTGATATTAGTGATGAGAAATAGTGTGGTAGCTTACATGTAGACTGATACCGCTATGGTGGTGGACTTGCAAAGTCTCACAATGGCATGTTAATGAAAGCCAGCATTAATACATTCACTAGTTAATCATCTGATCCTCTTCTCAAAATCAGTATGAGAACAGAACCTTGGCAGCCATTTTCATGTATTTGTGTTACAATTTAATGAGGTAGTGTGCTAATGAGGTAGCCTCTTGCAGCATGACTTTTCATATTGGCATATGCATGACCATTACAACATATGAAAAAAAAATATATTTTTTTAAGCTATTTGATACTTGGGAGTTGCTGTGCAATACATTCTAATGCCTTCCATTGCTTTGGCCATATTTTAAATTCCGGAGTTTTTTTGTGTGTTTTGCAGTGTTACAAACTAGTCCGTAAACCCTTTGCGGGTCCTATTTGCCGTTTGCGGGCTTGACTGAGTTTGCGGGCTTGCAGGATTTTAGCAATTGAATATCGATTTGCGATTTTAGCGAGCGTAACTCTTGCAGACGTGAGAGATCAAACGCTTTGATGGGCTGTTAATTACGTTATTAACAACCGCAAGGATTTCAAGCCGTTTGCGGCTTGCAAAAAAATGCCAATTGAATAGCAAATTAACTTACAGCCTCCATTATGGGCTACTGTAGCTTACAATTGCTCACTTGAATGAGGCTCCTGGGCTGTAGTTTGTACATTCAGACAAAAAAGTAGATAAATAAAACTACTTTTTTTTTTTTAAATGGCCCAATAATGCTTTGACATTTTCAGCATGAAAGTAGTTTTTCCAGGTTACAGTTTGCATCCATTAACATTAGCATCTAAAGGCCAGCAAGAAAATCCCCATGTGTAAAATATTATTTTTTTAAAAGTTGCCCACATCTATGAAAGGTAAATGACATTAAAGTGTGTTCCTAAACAAATCTGTAATTGTACTTTGACAAAGGGCAAGATTCTTTATTATAATGTTTAATATAACGCAAGTGTTAACATTTTCATTTTAGCAACTTACCAGATATTTAAGCTTTTATTTAAAAAAAAATCTACGTACATCTAAAAGACTTTTCAAGATCAGCCGCCATTCTTTTTAATTTTCTACATCATTTATTAGACTCAAATGATCTCTGAAAATTCACCTGTTCAGAGAAGCTTACAATCTATCTCCCTAATTCAGTCATTTATTTCATTTTAAGACCATAGTGACTTGTTAAACAGGCTTTAACCACCTTTCCCGCTGCCCCCAAAACTGCAGGATTATGGGTTTAGGGTTAATTTTATCCATACATGATCTTGTCAGGAGAAATAAACGGAAGTTCAAAGCCAAAGTCAGTTTGATGGATAAAAATCAAATAAATCCAAATAATAATTTCCCTTAAAAGACTACTGTGGTCAAATTCAAATTTTGTATATGGTCCTTTGAATGATTAAACTTGATAAAGAACTGTCAGTTTTAGCTAACACATTTTTACTGTGCATTGGAAATTTTCTCTGCAAAAGCTCCTCCCACCTCATGAAGTTGATCAGCAGAAATCACAATTGTTTCCATCGCAACATCATTTTATGTAAAAGGTAATGAATTATGTGTTTTTTTTGTTTTGTTTTTTTAAACATTTAACTTAATTTTTTAAAAGTATGTCTTAAATATAGGTCTAAAGTGGGCGTTTCAATCTAAAACCCTTAATGAGTTAGTCACTATAATGGACACAGGGGGCTCATTATATTCCAATAGCCCCATTAAATTCCAAGCCTGTAGCGGCAACGACACACCCGCAAAGCCTGCTGGCTTGAAATTCTTCTGCGTTACAGAGTAATTACATCCAACCATGCAGCTGCCAATGGGCCGGAGATGCAAACCCATAAACTATTCTTGTGCGGCCGTGAACACAATCAGTTAGTCAAACCTGTAGTTACGGGTTTAGATGGTGCCAATGGCAAAAAAGTTTGTCATCATTATATCACTGAAAAATGGAGGTTAGATTTCAAAGCCTTATGGGTTTCACTTACGAGTTTCGATCGGACCCGCAATCCAGAAATGATGCAATATTAAAAAATCAGTAAATATGATATTCTAGTCCATGCGAGTACCATTAAATGTATTAACACATTGAGTGCTGAGATCGATATAACATGGAAATTAAACATTAAAAAAAGTATTTTGCTTTGCGAGTTTGAGGATGCTAACATCATTTTCCCTTTAATGTTAAGTACAGTAGTGTGTGTATATTGGCATTTATAGTGCTATAGATAGGACTTTACCCACCTTGCGGGACAACACCATTAATCAACCAATAGACGGTCCATGTATGGGTGAGTCCACTGCCACTTATGCAGTCACGGACCGCAGCCAGAATCAAGAGAGCGCTAGGAGCCAAGAACAATCAAGATCAAGAACCCAACAAAAAACACATCTAGCAAATGATAACTGCTCAAATAATAAGTTGCACTCAAAGGGACAGTTACCTCACTATAGGTGATATCCAATGTGTGAAAGAGCACAAGATGTTTTTTTTTATAAAGCTTTACACAAATATATTGTTTTTATTATTGACTTGCGACTTGCCAGTCAAAAAAGACGCAATAAAATTTTAAGCCTGGCAATGCTGTTTGGCACACAATGAGAGGCTCTCCCCACTCTAGCTTGCGTGTCTCGCAATGAGCGCCTATTGCCTCTCCCCCGTCCCCCGTCTACTTTGGCGCTCATTATGAGCCTCTCCCCCCTCTACTTTACGGCCACTCATTGCAGGCGTTGTCCAACCCACAACTTTTGGGCCTCGCAATAAGCGACTTTGGCGCTCATTGCGAGCCTCTCCTCACTCTCACACCCCTGTGTCTCTTTCTCCCCTCTCTCTCTTTTGCTGTCTCTTTGCCCCCTCTCTCACCTCTGTGTCTCTTCCCCCACCCCTTCCCCTGTGTCTCTTTCCACCCTCTCCCTCCCCTGTGTCTTTCTCCTCCCTCTCCTTGCTCTGTCTCTATGGGTCTGGCACCATTTGCGGGCTTGGGAAATTGATCAATTTCCCCAAGCTTGAAATGGTCTTTCGATTTGCAGCCTTGAGGAAAAATTATGTCTTTACGGTCCCCATTTTTTTCCCGGTTTCAGACCTTCAGCTTTTGTAGCTCATTGCGGGCTTTGCGATGAGCGCCTTTGGCGCACATTGCAAGCTTTTTTCTAAGTCTTGTGCACCTCGCAATGAGCGACAAAGGCCTAAAGCCTTTGACGCTCATCGTGACCCTCACAATGAGTGCCATTGGCTCTCATTGCAAGCCTTTTTCTAAGTCTTGTGGGCATTCATCATTAGGCACATTGTGTACTGTGTATGTATCATCTTTTTGTATATATTTTAGCATTTATTTTCCCCTTATATAAGATTTTTTATAGTTGCTGCAATAAAGGTTATTTTTTTTTATAATGTTGTATGTTAATGATAAAGAGTACTTCATGAGTTCCCGGTTATCTTGTATACCAGGTTCCCATTGTGAGTTTATCATGAGTATCCTTTAACATGTGCTAACACCTGTATAGCTGACGGATGGGATATCAATCTTGATTAACAATATCATATGGCGAAGAAGATAGTACACCTTGACCATTGATGATGGTCACAGCTAATGGTTAGTAATGTTTCAGTATTTAGCACTGTACTAAACATGCAGTTTTTTATCCTCCTCTGCCTTTTTTTTGGCTACTGCTTTTCAGATTTTTGTTTTGGGAATACACTGAATGTGTGAAACTGGATTGGATTATACAGTCCAGAGGTTTAAGCATCTGTTTTAATGAGCAGATTTAGACAAGTTGTAAGTGCTATGCACATTACTAGTTACTTCAATTACATGGAGGGATTTCTGATGATCCTTTTTCCCCCCTCAGATTCCGGTTGCAGTGGTGTAGTGACCACATGTGACCTTGGTAGGTGCTATACATCATACTTATTCTAGACTATGACATTACCCCCTTTAGGTATCCCCTTTTTCCCCAAACTCGCCCTGCCCTTCCGGGATCCACCCACACCACACCCATGATACTAATGCACAGTATTGTACATTTCTGATTGTGGTCTATATATGAAATAAAGCTTTGTTATACCGTTCTCATTGTGTTAAAGTTTTTTCAATGGTTTGGGTTGTGGGAAATCCACATAGATAACATTTGTGTCACATTCCTCTATCAGTCAACTAATGAGCCCTAGTTAGTGAGTAGTAGATCAATACATATAATATTAATAGTGCAAATCATATAATAATACTGGGAGCTTGCCCATCACATTCTAAAACTGTCTGCATATATATCCTTCTCTTTCTCCCTCTCTTTCGCTCTACCTCTCTCTCCTTCCCTCCTTCTCTTTATCTCTCCCCTCCCTTGCTTTCCCTCTCTCCTCTTTGTACGGGTGGGGGTGGGTTGGCTGTTGCTCTATGTGCCTCTGCACAGCCTCCATATGTGTTTGTGGGCCTTCCTGATGGGTTAGAGAAGATTAGCGTGGCATATGTTCCCCTGGTACTTGATATATGTCATGTGGCAATGTAAATTTGGCCACTATTTCTTTATTTCCCAATGTAGATTTGATGAGTGAGATGTGTATGCAATTATATTTATATTTTAGGGTCCACATAAGGACCTTTGTGAGTGAGAAAGGGATAGTAGGCAGTGTCATGTTTTTATGTTGCAATTTAATCAGATAGTGTGTCTTTAATTGCTTTATGCATGTTGCCGCAAGGGTCCTATTTGGAGACCGTAATGTTTTTGGCTACATTTGCCGTTTACGGCTTTGAACGCAAGTGGGTCTTTGGGGAATTGTAGCAATGTAATAGTGATTTACGATTTTATCAATCTTAACATTTATGGGCTTGAAAGATGAAAGGCTTATCTGATTCAGAGTTCCGATTTCGGCAACCGAATTTGCTTTTCAGCCTGTAACCGGCAAAATATTTTATTAATAGCTAAAAGGGACTAATTTAATAGCAGTAACTTTTGAGGGCTCCTTTAAAAACTTCAGTAACTACAATTTGATCAATTAAATAGGGACCCATGTCAGTATTACCACCTTTTAGTAGGAGGTTAATCTATTGTAGTTTCATTATTTTCTTCATTTTTTTATTATTTTTCTCATTAGATTATTGTGTTTCATAAAAAAAAAAAATGATTGTGTTTCAGAGGAAACAATGCATATTATTGCATGTCGCATGCGCATCATTGGAGTTAGGGAGTAAACATCTGAGCAAGAGATGAGATAGATTTCACACTTTTCTGTCATGCTTTTAAAACTGAATGTTTGAAATAATGCTTATTATGAAATATTTAATACTATTATATAATTATTGAGGTCGAAAAAGACAAATCCATTATTTTTAAACTTAACTTTTTAGATTTTCTCTGATCATTTTTTTATATTAACAGTTCTAGAAGCAAAAATGGCATTGAAACATTATAGGTTGATTTAAAAGAAATATAGCATTTGTATTGTGTAATATGCTAGTATGGTCATTCTCCTAGTTCATGACTTTATATCTATTTATAAAATGACAGTCAATAAAAGACAGTGAGTGTACTGTGTGCCTCAACTATATAGACCCCTCTAACACAGTAATGAATGCATGTAATAACACTATAATTGCCATGAGGGTCATCCAGGACCCTCATGACCCAAAGTACTACACCATTTTAAACCGGGCTCTTATGGGGGCCTATCCAGACTCTCATAAGCCTCTATTTAACCCCATCAGTCCCATAAGGGTATATTATGACCATTATGGGCCTGTTACAACCCAACATTAACCAAATAAGTGCCATGACGGTCCTCAAGGACCATCATGACACTAAGTATAAACACTACACTGCACTATACCCCACAATAAAACATTACATATCAACTAAACACCGTCTACACTAACCTTTTAACACCTATCTATCCCCTAATAACCCCCCACCACTCTAATTACAGAAAACAAAAAAACTAAAGTCATCAAAAATAAAAAATCTACATTACATAAAATAAAAAAAAACTAAATCACCAAATATAAAAAATGTACATTACAGAAAATAAAAAACCTAAGTCACAAAAAATAAAAAAGGAACATTACAGAAAATAAAAAAATACAATACAACCCCCCCACTACAGAAAATAAAAATAAAAATAACACACCTGAAATGCAAATACATATAATACATACAATACAATACATACAATACAAATAAAATGAAATACAATACAATACACCCCTATCTAATATACAATACATCCCATCTATCTAATATACAATACTATCTATCTAAAACACATTGGGCCTCATTCTATTATCGGCCGCAGCCGTTGCGGGGCCATAAGGACCGGCCGCAAGCTATTCTGCTATTCTATTCCCTTACGGCCGGGGATTCCGGCAGGCTTGCGGCCGGTGCCTTGCTATCTCTTGCGGCCGCTCGCGCCGGAGGAAAGCCTTTGATCTAAAACGGCCGCAAGAGATTTGCAATTCAATTGCTCCGGGAAACCTCTCTGCAAGGCTAAAAACGAGCCGCAGCTTACTTGCAGGAAAGAGGTCTCGCTAGCACCAATTAAGCACATAAAATAGCTCAAATAAAGCCATCCTGCACTTTGAGAAGACTATAAAGGGATTTTAGTTGTTAGAAAAAATAGCACATAATTATCCTGTACTCAAATCCGTAAAATATTTAATTTTTAATATCCGTAAAATATCCATGTAAAAAGTCCAGAGTGCTTGGAGCACCTCAGACACACCCACGCCGCAGCCGGAAAATAAACAGTTAATTTGAACTCGGGTTTGGGCTGATGTGCAAGCTTGAGAGTGGGTTCCTTTTAATCCTCATGTCCCCCAATATGATCCCTAGCATTTACAGAGCTGTACAGTGCAGGCTTGAATTTATTTTTCAGTTTTTATATTTCACAGATTACGGCCGGTTCCAAGATATGCGGCCGGCCGTAAAAGGAGATCCTTGCGGGGCCGTATAATAGAATCGCGAGTTAACTGAACCCTCGCAAGGAATCGCAGCCTTACGGCCGATTTACGGCCGATAATAGAATGAGGCCCATTCTATCTATCTAATATACATCCCCCTATCTATCTAATATACAATAAATACTATCTATCTAATATACATCCCCCAATCTATCTAATATCCAATACATGCTATCTCTATATAGCAACCCTAATTCTAAGCTAAAATAAAATAATTAAGACCACTTACCTTTGAGATGTCCCTTCAGATCAGCAATCTAGGGTAAAAAAGATTTAAAAAATTACTAAAACACGTTTAAATAAAATAAATAAACATAGTACATATTCTAAATGTTCTGCTCACGTTTTTCAGCATGTCCCGTCATTCTTCTTTTCTTCTTCTCCGCTGCGGCCCCTGTTAAAAAAAAACATTACATTAGTACTTATACATAAACATAAAACAAAGTAAAAAAAACATAATCTACATTGTACTTACCTCCCCGAGATGTCTCCGGCCTCCTTGTCTTCTGCCCCATATGGGCCCTGGAACCATCCGCGCTCTAAAAAAAATGTGAAAAAAAATAACATAGATCCGCACTTGCGGATGTCCCCGACGCTAATGAGCCTCATACGGAGTGTTCCAGAATAAAATTGGCAATGGTGGCTTCTGATTGGCTGAAAACGCTGTCTATCAAATTCAGCCAATCAGAAGACGCAAATTGTGAGCCAGTGGGAAAGGGATACACCCCAAAATGCCACTCTAATTGGATAACGCACCTGTCAATCTTTATTTGAACCAATCAGAAGGCTTTATTGCCATCAGCGGATCACAATGGGATAAAACCCCACAGGGTGATTAGCTGAAGACATCTGCGCCTTCCCATTGGCTGTAATACTGATTGACATTGACAACAGCCAATGAGAATGCGCAAATGCCTTCAGCCAATCAGTACGTGGGGGTATATCCCATTGTGATTGACTATTGTCAGTGCAACCAATCAGAATGTACAGATGCCTCCAGCCAATCACCCTGTGGGGGTGTATTCCATTGTAATTGGCTGAAGGCATCTGCGCCTTGTGATTGGTTTAAATAAAGATTGACAGGTGCATTATCCAATCAGAGTGGGGTTTTAGGGTGTATCCCTTTCTGATTGGCTCACACATTGGCGCCTCCTGGTTGGGTGAATTTGACAGAATTTTCAACCAGAAGGCGCCATTGCCTTTTTTCTTCCGGAAAAGGCTCCGGGAGGCTCATTAGCGTCGGGGATGTCCGTGAGCGCGGATCTCCATTATATATATATTTTTTAGAGCGCAGTTCCAGGGCGGGGCAGAAGAGGAGGAGGCCAGAGACATCGCGGGGAGGTAAGTACAATGTAGATTATGTTTATTTTATGTTTGTTTTTATGTTTATGTATGTTGTATTAATGTTATGTTTTTTTTAACAGGGGCCGCACAGAGAAGAAGAAAAGAAGAAGGACAGGGACATGCTGGAAAGGTGAGTAGAATATTTAGAATGTTTATAATGTTTATTTATTTCCTGTAAACGTGTTGCACTACACTAATTTTTTTTTTTTTTTTTTTCCCTTAGGTGACTGATCTGAAGGGACATCTGCAAAGGTAAGTGGTCTTAATTATTTTATTTTAGCTTAGAATTAGATTATTTTATATATAGATAGCATTTATTGTATGTTAGCTAGGGGTATGTGTTTTATATAGATAGCATAGCATGTATTGTATATTAGATTGTGGTATTTATTTAGATAGATTGGGGGATGTATATTAGATAGATAGGATGTATATTAATTAGATAGTATTTATTGTATATTAGATAGATTGGGGGATGTATATTATATAGATAGGATGTATATGAGATTGTGGTATTTATTTAGATAGATTGGGGGATGTATTTTAGATAGATAGGATGTATTGTATATTAGATAGGGGTGTATTGTATTGTATTTCATTTTATTTGTATTGTATGTATGTGTATTGTATTGTATGTATTATATGTATTTCCTTTTCAGGTGTGTAATTTATTTTTTTCTGTAGTGGGGGGTGGGTTGTAATGTATTTTTTTATTTTCTGTAATGTTCCTTTTTTTATTTTTTGTGACTTAGGTTTTTTTGTTTTCTGTAATGTAATTTTTTTATTTTTTGTGATTTAGGATTTTTTATTTTATGTAATGAAGATTTTTTGTTTTTGGAGACTTTAGTTCCTTTTATTTTCTGTAATTAGAGTGGTGTTTTGTTTTTAGGGGGTAGGTAGGTAGTGTAGGTAGGTAGTGTAGGTGTTAATAGGTTAGTGTAGAGGGTGTTTAGTTGATATTTAAGGAGCCGTAACACAGGAATTTAGAATTTCATTGCAGCGGGGGTCCCCGATCGCATGCGATTGGAACCCCCACTGCGATGGTTAATGTGGGGTTAATGCGGGTCTCCAAGCTTATCTCGGATCCTGTGGGGTTAATGCGGGTTTCCGAGCTTATCTCGGATCCCTTCTTGGGTAAGTTGTACGTGGCTGGGCGGTCCTGGGTCTTTGAGCCTCGTTTTCATTTTTTGGCGGACATTTTTTTCTCGCTTAGGGGATTTTCGTGTGTCTGAACTCAGGAATTTGGACTTAAATGGAGGTGTAACTTCACTTGCAGAGGTCCTGGGTGCCCCCCCCCCTTGCTGTGGGTAAACTTTTTATGTATTTTTTGTGGATATTTATTGTGTTTTAACTGTTTTTAGGTGCGCGCGGTTCGGCCGTTATGGTCTTTTCGGCGAATTTTTTTTCTCTCGCTTAGGGGATTTTTGTGTGTCTGAACTTGGGAATTTGGATTTAAATGGAGGTGTAACTTCACTTGCAGAGGTCCTGTGACCCCCCCCCCCCCCCCCCTTGCTGTGGGTAAGCTTTTTGTGTATTTTTTGTGGGTACTTATTGTGTTTTGACTGTTTTTGGGTGGGCGCGGTTCGGCCGTTATCGTCTTTTCGACGGACATTTTTTCTCTCGCTTAGGGGATTTTCGGGTGTCTGAACTCGGGAATTTGGACTTAAATGGAGGTGTAACTTCACTTGCAGAGGTCCTGTGCCCCCCCCCCCCCCCCTTGCTGTGGGTAAGCTTTTTATGTATTTTTAGTGGTATTTATTGTGTTTTGACTGTTTTTAGGTGTGCGCGATTTGGCCGTTAAGGTTGTATTTTTGCGAGGTCGTAATGGTGCCGCTTGTGTGGGTGTTTGTAATCGCGTGTGAGGCGCCTTTGAGCCACCACCTCCGCCAGGGAACAAAAATACTAAAATGTTAATGAACTTAATATTTTCAAGGTCACTATGGCAATGTTATTATAAGATGGAACTATAGATTTCTTCTGCATCTTTAACTAGTCCTTCTTCAGACAATTAAATTCTTCACAGTGAGCTTATTTCTCAATCCCCCAATGTCTCTATGAGAAGATGTGCAGTAATGATCCCTTCCTGTATCTCCTAGTCCTGTGTAGTCATGTGGGCACTCTAGCACACAATGTGTGTGTTGTCAGTCCATTACACTGCTTGCTAGCCACTTTGTGTATATATTCTAAGTCAAATACTATATGTGCATATCCTCAATCCAATTCACTGTGTGTCCAGTGTGTGTTCTCTGACTTTAGTTAGCGATCTTCCTCTCTACATTAAGCTGCAAAACAAAGCAAAAGGAATCATTTAATAAGCTGTGGAAGGCAGATGAAGTGGGCCATGAGCTACAGTAGGTCATCCAGAAGAAATGCTTGGGCCCCATTGTTGTTTGTCTGGAAGAGGAGAATGAGCTAATACTCTGGTACTAAAATGGCTTCTTGGCTGGGGGAACTGACAACTGAAATGGCAGTGGGGTTGATGCATTAGATCAGCAAGAAGCTAGTGAGTGAACAGACTTGGAGACAGAACCTGAGCTCTTATGGCAGAGACCAGCACCCCTTGGTGAGCCTGGATTCTAGGATGGCTTCCTACTAGATTTCGTAAGACAGTGCTTCTCCATTGCATTGACCGATCTGAATGGATGAGGATACTGGGAGGTCAACTAAGCATGCAAGCCAATATCTCCTAATAGGCCATTCACTGTGAGCTGGCTGAGGACTATGAAGATGTCAAGTGAGTGTTGCTGGCTCACTTTGCTATTACCCAGGATAAGTACAGACAGCAATGAGCAAAGCTCCAGGGGATGCATATGCTGAGCTGGTCTTAATGCTCCAATACACTTGTGAGGGTGGTAAATGGGTCAGGAAATCTGTATCCTGAATGAGGCCAAACAGCTTATCTTGCTGGAATAGTTTTACCAGTTTTTCCCTACTCTTATGAGATAATGGATAATGGACCAGCATCCCTTTACAATTGAATGGCTGGTCGATTGGCAGATTACTACACTAGCCATTCCACTGGTTGAGGCAAGTGTCTCAGCCCTTGTTCCTGCAGGTAACATACCTTCTCACTGGGTGACATCACATTAGATGAAGACCTGTTCCAGGAATATGAGTCAGGTGCCTCCTATGGGTCCTGGACCAGGTAATGCCCGACCAGGGAGCAATGAAACTCAAAGAGAGCTTCAATGTTATGGATGTCACTGAGTGGAGCCTCTGTGGAGAAAGTGCCCTCATCAACCCTGCCATCCATCTTCTGCCCCTGGGCATCCTCTATACTGCTTTGATATGGAATCCTGTTAAGGATGAAGAGCCGGAACAGTTCCACGATTGCACAGAAAGGCAAGAGGGATGCTTTCCCAATGCATCCTTCCATACTATGCAACTTTAGCAGGGGATAACCAGAAGGTGCATGTCTTGGTAGCTGGGGGCAATAGTATTCTTTTCTAGGGCCCAGATTGATTGGGTATCAGTTGATGACTTTGAGAGATGGGAGTACTTAGGGGCATCCCAACTAATGTATAGCTGGGAGAGATGGAGTGTTGATATGTGTCTTTTGCCATCCAAACCCAATCTGCTGGAGAGGAACCAGCCAAAACAGGGGATCAAGGGACCATAACAGCCATGATATTAGTGTCCTGGGTAAGTGCCTCATTCACCACCCTTAAAATAACCGTTTTACTGAGTGCCTGAAACAGTTAGGGGGGAACAATCGTGTGCAAACTTGGTGAGTTTAATGAGGCAGAAGAGAGACAGATCCTACCTTAGAGGGAACCAGAGGCAGGGCTGAGTCAGCTGACGTAGGTTTTCATAAATATAGAATTGAGGTTACTGTATAGGGTGACTGAGCCTGAGGTAGATCAGCAACCTTTCATCACTAAAAAACAGTCGTTTTTGCTGTTGATATTGGCCCATGACATCCACTAAGGGGTCATCTGGGAGCTAAACAGATCTGATGAACGCTGACTCAGGCATTCTACTTGCCTGAATTGCTGCAGGATATTACTAAGTACGGTGACACCTGTGATAGTTTTCAGCAGTTTGGGAACAAGGGGGAGTAGTCAGAGCACTTTTGCATCCTCTGCCCATAATCAAGACACCTATTCACAGAGTCGTTATTGACATTTTAGGATCCCTAGCCAGTCCGGGAAAATATATATTTTGACAGTAGCCGATTATGCAACCTACCACTGCAGAGCGGTAGCCCTTTCTTGTATCACAGCAGATGTGCTGGTTACTATCTTAACAAGGTTACGCTTCCCAAGAGAGATCCTGTTAGACAGAAAGACATAGTTTATGGTCCTTTCGAATTGCTCTGAGAGTCCTGGGAGGGGTCGATGACAGGGAAGAAGTGCCAGTACTTCCCTATGTGTTAGAATTCAGGGATAGGCTGAAAACCCTTACTGGTCTGGTCAAGGAACATGTCAGAATGGCCCAGCACTCTCAGAAGCTGTGGTATGACCAGTGGGCTAGAGATTGGGAGTTTAGTAAGAGTCAAAAGGTATTGATGTTAGTACCCAACCCACAGAATAAGCTGCAAGCCTCCTGGGTTAGACCCTCACTCTGTCATCTGTAATCTAAATTAAACCACATATATATAAAACACAGTAGGAGCCCTCTGTAAAGGGGGACTCTTGATTTAATAATGAAACGTGAACAGTAATGCATTCACTAGCTGCATCACTGGCTGGAGACTATCATCATAGTCCTTATCAGCCTATATCCCCACCGTGTCCACTGCAAGCAAATCTAAACTGGGCTAGCTGAAATTTTTGGTCTGCATTGTGGACAGATCTTTTCAATTGCATTGACACAGAGTAGTTAGTAAAGAAAAGCACTTCTGCTCTACCCAGCAACACTAAAATTCAAATGAAAGTTTTGAAAAGCGTCATGGATATGGTATCTCCAAATGCTGTTTTATTGGTAACAAGTTACTGGAAAAAAAAACAAATGAAGACCTATTGTATGATCATACAGCTTCCCTATACAGGTATTTTATGTCAATGAGAAATTAACTTGCACAAGCACACTCTATCAGTTAAAAATACCTCATTCCCTTCAGTCCTGATGACTATAAGAAAAAATATGAGAAAATACATTAATCTAAAATTGTTCACTAAATCAACTGCTACTAACTTGACTCCGTTAGCTCTGCATGGAAAGGCCCATAAAACAACAGGAGTTGGATTTCATATAATGTATTTAAATGTCACATTGAAGACAGGATCAGATTACGTTTGGGATCTCAGCTGCATTATTATAAAAGGTGTCAGGAACCAAATGTGACAAGGAGGTGGGACTGTTTGGGTCTCTGCCATATGTTTCTGATTGGCGCTGTTTTCTATATCATATGTTGTTTTGTATTGTGCTTTTCAATTATATTTATAAACATATGTTTTCCACCTTTCATCCTTTTTAAATGTCATAACCTCAGAGTGGTTACATTGATTAATTTCTCACATTTACACATTTTGGATGCAACTAAAATATCTAGCACCAGAAGTATAAAATATAGTAAAATACTGATCACATGTCAGTTGTCTGTTTATGGAATTGTTAAATAAAGAATGTATTTATCATGTCTCTCTACTGTAGCAATGAGGTGAAGAAGACAAAACGTAACTGAACCGAATAACCATATATACAAACTACCGTATTGGCCCGAATATAAGCCGCACCCGCATATAAGCCGCACCTATGAAATTCAAGAAGTAAAAATAAAAAAAAGATAATGCCCCAATATAAGCCGCAACCTATAGTACACTTACACCCATAAAACGTCAAGAAAGGAGACTGTTGCACAATTCTAATGTCATTCATTGCTTTACAGACGTCCCCTTCTCCTTCCTCCCCCTTGGAATATCTCCCCTGGCCTCTCCCTCTCTTGGACTATCTCCCCTGGCAACTCTTTCCTTGGCCTCTCTCTCTGTTCTCCTTCTTGGCCCAGACCTTTCTGCCATTTCCAGGTTTCTCCCTTTCACCATCCACCCTGGCCTCTTTCTAACCAATGCCTCTCTGCCTGTATCTTACTCCCAGCCTTCACTCCCTACTCCTCTTCCCCCACCTCTCCTATCTCCCTCCCGACCTCTCCCTCCTTACCCAGTCGCCACCTTCTTCCGATTAAGCAGGATCATGGTGTGTGACAGGCAGCCACTCCCTGCACAGACGATAGCGTACTACGGTACTTCCCTCTTGCAGTACGGCAAGATGGCGACACCCGAAAAAACACTTCCTCCGTACAACACCATGGCTACACAAACCTCTCAAGCCCACAAATTGGCAATTTTTGTTACGGTCGCGAATATAAGCCGCACCTGTAACTCAGAAGCCCAAAAATCGGAAAAAAGGTGCGGCTTATATTCGGACCAATACGGTATGTAGTCGCTCAGTAACTGAATGTCTCATGTTCTGAAAAAGAAAGGAAAATAATCATGTTGGTCAATATATGTTACTAATAAAACTATTTACAACACTATATTCAATAGGTCAACCTGGGTCTAATTTAGGAATTCTATGCAAGTGAAAAAAGCAAAAAATGGAAAGGCTGTGTTATTTTTTTACTTCCTAACAACATTTTGCACATTATCATATTTTGTTAATCAAAATACCATATAGAAAAATGACCACAGAGGTCCTTTAAAAATACTGCAGATACATGATCTTCTGTTTCTGGATTTCCTTCACTATGTCACTACATTAAAATATGTGTATTCAAATACAATGTTGATACCAAACCTTAAATCCTTTTTTAAGAAAGTTAATGTTGTGTTTTGTGGTTATTCATTGATTAGAACAGAACAGTGTGGTTCTTCTAAAAAAAAACAAATAACAAAGAAAATGTCCAGCCAAAACTGTTGCAGGACATCTCTCTGTCTTTGGTGCTCCTCCTTGGACTTCGATTACTTGTCTGTCATTCAGTACAAAGAAAGATCTGTCTAGCATCGATACAACATGAATGACAGAATCTCTGTTACTGCACTCTCACCCTAGAATGTTTAAAGTAAAATACAAAAATAATACAGACATTAATTTATTAAAATGACATCCAAATTTAAAATTGCAAGAAAAAGGACTACTTTGCCTGGGAAATGGAAAAATAATGTACTTACCAAACGTTAAGATATAATTTGGCTTACAAGACTATGACAGGTGGCAATAGTACCAGATAAAGCACTACATTCAAAGCTATCTATAAGACAAAGCTTTATATAATCTTACCATCTTTAAAAGTGAATGTCTCCACTGGTGGGAATAATAAGTTCAAACTTACTGGAACTCAATAAGGGAAATGGTAAAAGATTTGTTTGCCTGCCACTAAAAGATGGGCAAAGCTCATTGATTACCTAGTATCTGCCGTTTACATAAGAACATATTGCAAATCATGTGAATGCTATTATGTGGAAAGAAGACCAATTTTATGACATCTAGGAATCATGGGCATTGATGAAGGGAAATATAGGGTAGTTAACGACAGACAGTAAAATAACAGAGGTGTGGTCTTTTAGAGTAAAGTTTATTTCTAATAATTTGTTCAGTTGATTGATTAATGTACTTACTATGGAATGATGTGAGATGTATCACTATCTAAGCTATAATAAGAATTATGCTTATATTATAAAAATGGGTTTTATTTTCTTTCTACAAACATATTGTCTACTATCGAGTGGGGTTCTTCAAAAAAAGCATACTGTAAATATGGAATTACAGTGATCCTTTAAATAAATGATGGTCAGCATCATCATTTAGTAATACAGCTACAGTTATGTTGAAGATTTGTAGATTTATGTCTAATAAAACCACTGCAACTATGATTGCTTGCTAGTTTTAAAAATGATATAACATATTACTGATAAATCTAGACATAAGTAGACAAAAAACGTACTTGGAAGTCTTCATTGTGGTCCTAAAACCACTCCCGAACAATTCTGGCCATATGACATTTTGCATTGTCCTGCTGGAAGATCCCATCTGTTACAGGGAAGTCAACATGTATGGGTGTACAAGGATGGATAGCTAACCCAATCAGTTGAGAGTGCATTCCAGAGGTATGAGTGGACCCAGACAATGCCAAGAAAACATTGCCCACACCATAATGCTGCCACCACCAGCTTGTGTTCTTCAATCAATGGTTGCACAGTGTTTGTTCTCAAAGGTTTCGCGTCTGACGCGCTAATGTCCCTCCAGTCGATGAAGCTGCAACCGTGCAAATTGAAGCCCTTCCTGATGATGAACCCTTATCAGCATGGGTGCAGTGACCAGTTGTTTACTTCAGAGTCCCATATGCAACAGGGTTGGCTGCACTGTCGTTTTAGACACACATCTGGTAGCCCCTGGTTCATTTTGGATGGTAAGTTGCACAACTCTAACGTGTCAGTTGGGCCTCACACACATTTGCACTTGATGTTCATCTGTGACATCAATGGTACGTGGTGCTCTGCAGTTTCCACAAAGTTTATTTGCGATCACACTTTTTACCTATGAGAGCAATGGTTGATATTTTTGCAGAGTACCTACATCCACCAAGCCAGCTCACAACACATGTCGTATGTCAACCATGTATGTAGAAAAAAGAGAACAATTCTGACGCAGCACAGTTGCATCATTTATATGAAAGAAAAAGCAACAATAACTAAACAAATTTTACATTTTGTCATAGAAATTTCTGCACTTTTGCCTTTTTAAAAGTTATAATGGATTACGTTATATTAAAAGATACATGCAGGCATTCCTGTTAGGTGTAAATTAATGCATGAACATAAATAATATATACTTACACTGAGCTGCACATAGTTTAAAATATCTGTTCTTTTCCAGGATGGGTGCAAGCAGAAAGGATTCTAAGAATGAGCACTAACTATGGTAAATTATATTTCTTATCACCTCAAGCTGGCTAACAGTGTAAACTTTAAATGTCATAGTGTAAGATAGGGACACAGAGATTACAAGTTTGCATTTTTTACGTGTTGTGAAGTCATCCATATAACTTTCGGGCAAGGAAATTATGTTTGGAAGCCCAATAGGTTTCTTCTTCAAGTGCAATTCAATATAGTGGTTTGTATCAATTAGTGCTCTTAAGGCTTCTTTAATCATATGGAATCTTGTGTCATTTACTTCTGATGGAATTTTGTGTGTTTTACTTAAGATGGATCCTGCGTCTCTTAGCACTCCAGAAATATTCAGCCCTAATAAATTGGTGCTACGTTGTAAAAAGTATCCTGTAACTCGAGATTTACGTGTTATGGCTATTAAATAGCCCCGTAACGTGTAGCGGACTTGTGTGGTAACACGCAGGATGGCCGAGAATAGGCTACGTGCTGAGCAACATTAAACTTTGTGCAGGTAAATCCTTTGGTCTCTCATGTCCGTAACCGCTACTTGTTCAATTCAGCTATTAAATTGCAACGTGGTCACTCGCGAGCAAGCACGTAACACGCAAATCGAGCCCAAAGGCCTACGTGTGCTCGAGAGCACCTGCAAGGGGGTTAAAGTCCAATATGTAGCACTTCGTAAGCAAATAAAAACAAACTACTGTACATTTATAAGGGAAAGTGATGTTAGGTCTTAGAATTAATAGCACAACATTCTCAAGCCCCGCAAATTGTCCCCGAAAAATACTTTATTTCACTTTCATATTTTGTGTTATATCAATCCCTGCAATCAATATGTTACGACATATACTGTAACCCGCATGTAATAGAATATAATATTTACTGCTTTATTAATATTGCACTATCTCTGGAATGTGGATCCGAACGCAAACTACCCTCCCTTTTTTCAGTGACGTAACGCTAAGGATCTCTTATTGCATTGGCTCCATTTGAATCTGTAACAATGTGATTGCTTAATTGTTTGCGGTTGAGCACGCAACCGCGACGGCCGAGCACTGGTTTACAAAATAGCCTCTAATTTAATAGCAACGTAAGTTGGCCAAATTTCAACCCTGCAGCCCTTATGTGCTTCTCGTTGGACTTACGAGGCTGGAATTAAATATGGCTAATTGTCAGTAAATTTTACAGTGATATCTGTTTTTTCTCTAGACTAAGAAAATCAGTGTTGAGTCCCTCAAAAGACCATGCAGTAGGATGTGGGCTTTCAATCACTATGGAGTAGATTCACAAGGCCATAAAGTGATGTTATTGATATTGCAGCTTTTAGGGATCTGTTTTGCTTCCCCTGTGATACATAGTCAGCCTAGAGGTATGTTTCAAAGGCTATGTGAGATCAGTATACAAATACCAAAGAAATTCATATTTATAGTAAATAGAGATAAAAAAGTGAAATATTACAAGACTTCTTTGTATTCACTTATACATAATCCTCAGTGGAAGCACTGTGTATTATGTGAGCTTGGCTCAAAATTGCTATTGCTATTCCTTTAACAGTGGAATTACTTTATCCACAGTAATGTACATGCATATTTGGTTTGAATATTCCAATAACATTTTAAATCTTGTTAAATAGTAACATACTTATTTTTTGTTTTTACTGTTTTTGAGGTGTTATATCTTCTAGTGTTATATATTTTGGAGCTAATGAACATGTTACCAACCCTTTGTGGAAAGTATAAGGACACATTTTTTTCTAAACCAAAAAGCTAGATAGGTTTCATAGAGTGGTAACAGATATTGACTGATAAGCACATGTTTATCACATTCACTCATAGAAGACTATTGTAATTGTCCAGTTTTGATTTGACTTTTTCAAAAAATACAAATTTCCTTTTATGGGAGTATGAGTATTAAAGGGTCACAATAATAATAATTATTTCATGACTTTTAAGTAGGCATTATAGGTATAAATACGTTTTAAACTTATGATTAAACATTTTATGAGAAACATTAAACACTGAAAATTGTTTTCCTTTGATATGTGGACTGGAGCTCCTTGTATCTTTGTTAAACTCTGGTAAAGTCCCCACAGACTTCCCTTAAACTGCCTATTTACAGCACAAGTTTAATGGGAACGTGTACTGCACAGTTAGCCTCTGTTTAATAAAGATGGGAGGATCAGTAGCCTAAATATCAAAGGAAAACTATTTTTAGTGTTCAGTGTTTCTTTAAAATGTGTGGCTTCCTCAGAAGCTGTGGCTATAAGAGATTATAGCCACAGACTCTCATAGCCACAGCCTCTGAGGAAGCTATAGAACTGATGAAACGGCCGTTAGGCTGGCCCTTTTTTTGGCATTTAGGAACCTATTTTTACATATCATACTAGAGAACTTGTGAGGCTCCCAATAGGGCATTGAAGAATTGTCTTTATGTGTTACAGCAGATGAGTTGATCTGCTGGAAATGTAAAAGAGGGTTCATTATTGTTTTTATTATACAGTGTTCTCATCATTCGCAATCAAAATCAACTTCAGCCTTGATTTTTGCAAAACACATCTTTCACCCTCCCCACCACACCCAACTCATTAGATTGCAAGTTAGCGAGTTTTCAATCTTGTAAGGTGCTTCAGCGAAAGCTCCACGTACACTAGATTCTAAACTCAAAGACAGGGCTCCCCATTCTTTGCAATGTGTCATTTTTTGTTTGGCCTCATACTTAAACCTTGTTCAGCTCTACAAAATTTTTTGGAGAGTTACAAATAAAGATAATAATAAAAATAATAATTCTTGAACTGTTGTGATGCAGGTCTGCAAAATCCTTGAAGAATATGTGACTCTATTTCTTCTATCTATTGCAGGGCTCTTAGCCAGATTTGGGGTATCTCTTATAGAGCCTTCCAGGAAGAACCCATTGAGGTCATGGGCCTAAACTTCCAAGTTATCCCTGTTTATTAGATTATAAACATTTTATTTCATTTATGTGATTTGGAAAGAATGATGTGAACTCACTTTTTAAAGATGGCGTGAAATAATTTAATAACGTTGACAATTTTTAGGTACTCCTTAACATTGTATTGATAAAATTCATGAAATCTGAATCATTACTGTGCCAGAAGTAGGCAGTAAAAAATATGTTAAGGTTCTGTTGAAAATGTCATGAAACATGCATCATGATCATTTATGTGTCAGTATATCATAGTCCTTACTCCAGTTATCAACTTACGTTATGAAGTGCCATTTAAGAGAATTGTAGAAATATAATATCTTGTAATAGGTAAGAAAAATGTAGATTGGACTGGTCCAAAAATGTAAGATCACATATATAGTTGTCAGTGTGGGGAACGCTTACAATGTTGGTCACACATTGTCAGCCGTGTGAAGTGAGGCTTGCTGTCGACGCACGCACGACTTAGGCTGCAATGAGCGCCGAAGGCAAGGCGAGCAGTTGAGACATCCGGGACTTAGGCTGCAATGAGCGACTGCGAGCAGTTGAAGTATGCAGGACATAGGCTGCAATGAGCGACTGCGAGGGTCGCAACTATGACCGAAGCGCGTAACTCTAAAGACACGAAAAACAAATACAAAAATGTAACTAAAATAATAACACACAGCACAGGGGGCAGGGTTGAAACCGAATTTGAGCCAAAACGTAAAAATTCTGAAAATGGATGAAAACGAGGCTGAGCAAAGCCAGGCACGCGGGACTTCGAAAATACACAACAGAAAAGACACTAACACTTACTCCAACAACGCCAGGCACGCAGGACTTCGAAAATACACAACAGCAAAGACACTAACACTTACACCAACAACGCCAGTGGCAGTCAGCGCGCGACATCTAAACCTTTAGCAGACACACAGAGGAGAAAGACATAGGGAAGGGACAGACGGCAGATGGTGGAAAGACACACATGGCATTCCCAAGCACAAAATTGGAGGTTAATGAAACCTGCAATGAGCGGACCATACAGTAGGCGGGCAAAAATGGTGCCAAAGGTGCTCATTGCGAGCCACGCGATGAGCGCTGAAGGCGCTCATGCAGGGCTCACGATGAGCACCGTGATAAGCGCCAAAGCAGGAAAGTTGAAGTACACGGGGGGAGAGGCTCGCAATGAGCACCAAAGATGCTCAGAGGAGCAAAAGCCTCACAGTGTGTGGCTTAAGCATTGCCAGCCTTACAATTTTATTCCCGTCATTTTTGATGGGCAAGTAGCTAGTATATAAATAAACCTTTGATTTTACTTGTTCATCTCATTTTATTTACCAAAGAAGTCATTGTATAATAAAATAAACTCTAGAGCACTTATATGGGGCAATTGTGCAATAGGATTTTCTGCCCAAAAATTACAAATAAATTAAACATAATAATGAAGATTTCAAAATTGGTGGAAAGCTTGGTAATATGGTAAATATGCAGACAACTGGATTGCATGAGTGATTTACAATATACAGGTTTTGCATGCCATTGTTTGGGAAAACATTAATATTTGCATTTAAAAGACAAGTTTTAACATATTTTAGCAGTAGAAAAATCAGTGTCAGGAAAAAAATATTCACAGCAGGTGGGATATTCAAAGCTTTGAAAATCAGTAGTGAAATAGTTAAGAATGAGAGCTATTCCTGATGTGGGGTGCAGCTGTGATTTTTACTCTAATTTGCATAGCAATTTGGGACCGCTGAGGTTATACCTTAACCATACTCTATAATTTTGATCTCCAAAAATAGCATTGTTTGCTATGAGAAAAAGTATATTCCATATAATTTCAACTTTATTATGTCTTACAAAGAACGCTAGATAGTTCTTCAATTATTTATTTGAGATATACTGCACTATTTGAGTTGTTAGCAAAAAGAAATATTTTCTTTATTGATATTGGACTTTGGGGAGTGATTTTTAGAGCACTTATGTAGACTTCCCTTGGGTAAATAACATCAAGACCTCTTTCAGTCCCATCAGTTATTTGTCAAGTACTTATTTTCAATACGATGGGGATTTTAACATATGTTCTCATATAAAGTGTTGGAGGAATACAAGTTGGATAAAGTCATAGCATATTTTCATGGTAATCAATTTATTTTTTGTTTACCATTAAATCCCAGCGTTCACATGAATAAGTCACTCATACTGAACTCCCATTTGTGTTTATTTCCTTATTTATTTCTGCCAACTATATTATTCATAATACAAAAGTACAATTCACTATGACATAATGAAAAAAACATTTGAGTCTATATACATGGTGTGCTGTAGCATTGCTTTAGTACTATGAGATGAGATACAATATGAAGTTGTCTCAAAAAGCACTCAAAAAACTCAAGATCTTAACCAATTAAAATCCAAAACTTCATGGGTGCTTTTAGCATGAGGGGGTAGAACTCTGTATGTATTGTGGAAGGATCAAAAGCTAAAAAAGAGAAAAAGAGAAATAATATAGACAAAACAAGGGCCCAGTGCTATAATGCATAGCCTTTGCTTTATCCAGTTTTTAACCATTTCTCTTGTTTTAGGAGTATTTGATGTGTAGATTTTGAGGTTTTGGAGCACTTAATTTTACTTGTATTATTTATTCATATAATACACATTCTTTTCAGCCACCTCTCATCTTCTTCTTTATCATAGAAAGATAATATTTTTAACTAAAACTTAAGTAAATAGGGAAGGGGCAAGGTTAGCAAATAGGCCAGGAATATAATATCGCTGCTAGATGCAAAGGAGAGCTCAACTAAGATGCATTTACTAGAAAAATATCCGTGAACATAACATTTTATATGGGCAACAAAAGAGTACAATTTCTACAGTTTAATTTTTATTTCCAGACATTTTAAGTAACATTTACCATAAATGAGGCTATGAATAGTTCTGTCTCATTATCTGACCTCCATCCTTTTGCTTTTAGAGTAATTGTTACGTGTTCTATGTTTTCTCTTTAATTGCATCTGTTAATCTAGTGAGCCCACTCATGCTACTTCTGGGGAAGAGTGTGTGCCTTATGCTTTGTTTGGTGTAGGAAATGGAGTCCAAATTAGGCACAGTATGGGAAGGATGAAGTGAGTGTCCTATTGTAATAATCTATTATAATATTACTTATAGAGCATTACATTAGTAGTTAAGATAGATTGCACTATTGATATTTGATTAGTGATAGCAAGTATTGGTTCTGCATTATGTCCCTACTGTTAAATTACGTCATGACAAACAGGATCTTAACCTAGTTATGAACTATCTTTCAGTGTACTTCTCCTACATGTTTTAATGTTCTCCCCCGATGTGTGCTTCCTAAGCAAGTCATTTAAATGTGGTAACTCTGGAAATTATTTAATACCTTTGTGACCTGATAAACTCAAATATTGTTCTTTAGCACTGTTGTTATATTTCTTTACCTGTAATTCTTAAGAAGACATACCTGACCTCCTCCCCAAACTATCACAAGAGAGACAGTATGCCATTAGCTTTACTTAGCCAGCTATGTCAAGGAAATTGGTAGAATTAGGAAAATATAGAAATAAAAAAATAAAAACAGTAATTTGTATTGTTCTCTGCAAAATGTGGCAATGCCTGGAAAACCAGTTTAGGTAAGTGTACCTGAAATGACAGTAAATTAAAGATATATAAATCAATAGTCCAGATAAAAAAACATTCTATGTTACTGAATTTTTTAGCAGTGCAGTTACGTGAAGAAAACAACCAATATTAAATATTCACCAATTATTAAATATTATTTTAATATGATTTGCAAGTTCTCAATAATGTAAGAAAACTATAGGCCATTAAGTTTTTATATTATTGTTAGAGAAATGAAAGGCAAACAATTTGCTGTTTTAAGCAGATTTGTTTTATACATAGTTCATCTTCATAGTTCATAGTTCTCTCATGGGTTTAATTAAAATGGATTGCACATCCATTTTTGGATTTTCTACGCGAAGAGGGATAAAGTATCACTAGAGGGCACTAGAAAGTCAAATTTCACTCTCTTAATATGTAATGGAAAGACAGTTGAAAACATATTTATTAACAATCTTACTTATCAAATAACCACAGTTTCTACAATATTCGAGATCAGTTATACCAGAATATCTTTTTTTTTACGGACACTCAAAAACTATAGAAGACTTTGGTGAAATACTTGAAAATTGCTGAATGTCTTTGTAGAATATGTAACTATTGTTTTGCCAGGTGTGTAATCTCGGGACCACATTATTGAAGCCTCAGACCAATGGTGATCCAAAGACCACAGTTCCTGACAGTATGAATATATTTTGACTTGCTAAAATAGTAGATGAAAGGTGTCTATGAGCCTCATTAAACTCTTGTAGAAAGTAGGACTTACGGCTATGAAATTAGACTTGTAAATCGACCCGCTTGCAACTTGTGGGTTAAAACGCAGGACGGACGAGAAAAGGGTATGGGACATGTAACGTGGAACTTCGCAGCTTGCAGACCTTTGATCTGTCAAGCCCGTAACTGTTACGTTACAATCATGCTATTAAATTGCAACAAAGTCACCCACGAGCTAACCCGTAACACGCAAATGGAGCCCAAAGTCCAACAAGTGCTGGGGATGACTCGCAAAGGCTTGAACAGCGCTTACGTATGCTGCCGGAGCAGCAAAAGAGACCCCTAAACTTCCCTCCGGCCCCTAAACCTCCCACCTGCTCCCAAAATAAATCCCCACACTGCAGTGGTCCCTACCAGGACCCCTGCAGGCTCCCAACATCACCCCTTGTTGCGAGGGTCCCGATCGGGATTCCAGCGGCAGTTAAATAGTTAATCCCTGTTGCTGGGTTTTACAAGTACCCCCTGGCACCCATTGGGACTGGTCCCTACATAAATCCTTGCTGCAGGGGTCCTGATTGGGACCCCGGCGGCAATTAATTGGTTAACCCCTGCCACAGGGGTACTCCAAGAACCACCCTGCACCTAAAATTAACCTCCCTATGCTGGGGGTCCCTATCGGGACCTCCGCAGTATCCCTACATGAACCCTTGCTGTGGGGGTTACTATCAGGACTCCCGTTGTATTTAAAATAAAAAAATCCCACTTTAAGGTGCTTAAAGGACCCACGCTATATAAAAAATTAACCCCTGCCAGGTGCTTCAAGTACCTTCCCGGCACCTAAAATTAACCCTATCACTCATGGGGGTCTATATAGACCCCATATAGGACACTATTAACCCCTACATTAAAACCATCAACCACCTCCAGGACCCTCATGACACTAAGTCTAATCACTAACCTACACTACACTATTAGCCACCCCAATAAACTAATACAGCTAAATTAACCCCCCCTCTAAGTAATTAACCCCCCTCTAACTAATTAATCCCCCCTAAGTAATTAACCCACCTCTAACTAATTAACCCCCCTATGGAGATCTGCTTCTTCTATGGGCTTGTTAAGGCTATTGTGGCCAAACCTACCCAGCAGAGCTCACAGATTCTTTTTATCCCTTCACCAAGACAGCTGATGTCTCTTAAATTAGATGTAGTATTTAAGAATATGAACGCAGGCTCAGCATTATAAAAACATCAGGAACTGCTTTAATTGTTGTAATCCATAACAGGTTCAATAGATGTACATTCAAACATGAGCTGACAACACTCTGCAACAGCCTGTGTATCTTCTGGACTCTGTATAAATTACCACCGACAAGGCCTCATCTGCAAGGCCTCACAACATCCACTTCAGTCACACAGCCATATTACCTCCATTTTCTGTAGGAGTATATGTCCTCAAGATGTCACCTTCTTTTTCTTTTCCCGTTGATGTCTTCCAGATATGTCGCCTTCTCTTTCTTTTAGGAACATATATCTTATCTAAGACATTCACCACAGCAGTAACATCATTACATCTCTTTCCATGTAACTGAACTCTCAACTGCCTAACTCTGGCAGTTACAGCCTGACAACACAACATTCTAAAATATTTAACACTTAATGAACCAAACATGCAGCATACAGAATCTGACGTCACATGTCAATCACACATAACATACAGTAATTAACATAACATAACATAACATACAGTAATCAACTTAATGTAACATTAAATAACTATAAGCAGACCACACCACCGGATCACTTGAGTCCCAAAAAACTGGTGGTCAGGAGGATCATGACACCCCCTCTAAGTAATTAACCCCCCTCGAATTAATTAAACCAATTAAACTCTCACCATACCTTATTAACCCTATCACTAACCACTTAACACTATCTAGACCCAGATATCCCTATCTAGTCATATTAAACCCTAACTGTACCTATTTAACCCTAACTGTACCTAGTTAACCCTAATTGTAACTAGTTAACCATACTATACCCATTAAAACCCTACCCTATTAACCCTACACTATCTACCTAACTGCTACACTATTAACCCCTACACTACCTACCTAACTTCTACCCTACCGTATTAACCCCTACACTACCTACCTAACTCTTATCCTACCCTAATAACCCCTACACTACCTACCTAACTCCTACCCTACCCTATTAACCTACCCACTACAGAAAGTAAAACACCACTACAGAAAATAACAAATTAAATTACACATAAAATAAAAAAGAATTACACATTAAAAAAGACACTATCAAAATAAAAAATAAACTCACAACCTGTTGAAAGGAAAGGGTTAATTAGTCCACTGACCTGGCCAAAATGCCCCTAGTACGGTGTCCAGCGATGTCCTGGTCTTCAGTCTTCTGTCCCAGGAAAGGCCCCTCCAAAAATGTCCAGATGTTCTGACACACCTAAAATAAAACATAAAATTACAGTAAATATACATATACTAACAACCTGTAATAAAAGAAATGGTTAATAGTCTACTCACCTGGCCAAAATGCCCCTCCAGCGATGCCCCAGACTTCAGTCCTCCAGCCCCTCCACAAAAATCCCCACATTTAAAAAAAAAAAAAAAAAAGTAATGGAGCTCCTCCACTGAGGAGCTCTTGCCGCAAATGTTGGGTCCCGTGCATGCTCTGATATGAAAAACCAAAATTGCTCCTTCTGATTGACTGAAATCAGCGTTTTCTTATCAGGACCATAGTTTAAGTCCCTTCCCTAAATCGAATATTTATGCAATTTAGCTAGCTTACTAGTAAAAGGGAGGCACAATATACATAGAGGGATCCTGGTTGCTACGCTTTAGCTTTGGGACATTATTTAACCAGACAAGCAATATAGCATTGAGGCATTTATCACTCAATAGCTATTCCTCTACTTCACAGTTTTATATATTTGTTACCTTGGTAGGACATTGGTATCTCCTCAGAATCATCAGCATATAGCTGGATAATAGAATCTTCTGCACCTGTACAGCTTTCTATATACAGGATTTATTTATAGTTTTTCACTTCCATATAGTTGTATATCATATAGTTGCATACTATATGAACTATAGCACTTGTCACTTTACATATTAAGCACTTTATCTTGCGCATTAGTCACTTTTTTCTGTGATTACATTGGCACTTAGCACTTTATATGGTTTGCTCATTAGGGGCAGAATCTAAAATTTTGAGATACCATACTTTTCAATCCAATATTTTTGTAACCTCTCTGCTACCTATGTCTGTATATTTTAATATGGATTTTAATAACCATAAAAAGTTAAGTTTTATTATTTAGTTTATTCTCTTTTCTCTGAGATTAGGAATATTAGGTGTGCCCTATAATACTATAATAGGATCCTTTTTCTTTCTTCACACAATACGTTCTATTTTATCCTTATGACCACCCTAACTAATAAACTTATATTTGGTCCTTATGTAATATACCTGAGCCACCATTCTCCATTATTTACTGTAATGTTTCAATTTTTTGTAGTTGGTACAGGACGTCGGGACATTTTTGGAGGGCACTTCCTGGCACCAAGGACTGAAGATCAGGACATCACTGGAGGGGAATTTTGGCCAGGTCAGTGGACTAATTAACCCTTTCCATTCAATAGGTTGTAAGTTTTTTTTTCATTTTGATAGTGTCTTTTTTTTTATGTGTAATTCAATTTTTTTATGTGCAATTTAATTTGTTATTTTCTGTAGTGTTTTTTTATTTTCTGTAGTGCTTTTTTATTTTCAGTAGTTAGTCATTTGTTATTTTTTGTAATTAGTTTTTTTTTCTGTAATGTGTTTTTTTTTATTTTGTTTAATGAGTGTGGGGTGTTTTTATTTTTTTGTAATTCATGGGGTGCTAGTGATTTTATTAGGGGTTTAGGTAGGTAGTGTAGCGGTTAATAGGGTATGGTAAGAGTTAGGTAGGTAGTGTAGAGGTTAATAGGGTAGAGTAATAGTTAGGTAGGTAGTGTAGGCATTTTGATCAGTTGGTATCCTCATTACAAAAAACAAAGAGGCCTTACATTAACACAATTATTTTGTGAATTAGCCAAATTAGATAAAGAAAGATTTTGATTAAATAACTCAGGAACAAATTAGACTCTACCAACAAAAAATGTTAAAGATAGAACAGGAAATTTTAGCTCTACCAATATGGAAATTACAGAGAAACCTCTATCATTTTGCAAATAAGGCAAGTAAGTTATTTGCAAATAAAATTAAAACTAATACATTGATAAATAAGAGAATTGATTATTTGAAATATAGAAATCAACTAATGACTAACCCAAAGGATATCGCAAAAAGTTTTTCAGAATATTATAAACAATTATATGACTTGGAAGACACAGAGAGCTTCGTAAAACCTACTCAAGAAGAAATAAAAGTATTCTTGGATAAGATCGAACTACCTAAAATTACCAAAGAGAAGCTAGAGTTCTTGGATGGAGAAATTAAAAAAAAAGAAATTGAGGAAGTTATTTCTAATTTAAAATTAAAATCGCCAGGACCAGATGGGTTTAGAGCACACTATTATAAAATATGTATGAAACAATGGATAGTACCTTTAAAAGAAACATTTATGAAATGGTAGAGGTTAATATAGTGCCAATTCCAAAGGAGGAGCCTAAATATCCAGAGTGTAGAAATTTTCAACCTATTGGCCTGATCAATGTAGATATAAAAATTAGAGATGTCGTGAACAGTTCGCCCGCGAACTGTTCCCGGCGAACATAGCATGTTCGCGGCGAACGGCGAAAAAATGCGATGTTCAATCCGCCCCCTATTCTTTATCATTGAGCAAACTTTGACCCTGCACCTCACAGTCAGCAGACACATTCCAGCCAATCAGCATCATACCCTGCCTTCCAGACCCTTTAACCTCATGGACAGCAGCCATTTTGGAATCATAACTGACTTGCAATCTTACAGAGAGGAGGTTGAGTGTAGGTGATACTGAATCAATAGGGAAAACCATAGCTAGGCTACTGTACACAGTGTGCAATACAGTCCTGAAGGACTCTTTTGATCTCTGCTGCAAGGACACCCCTTTGTCTCTTCCCCCCCTTATCATCATCCTCCCCTCACCTTAGCACCCAACCCTAACACCCCTCACACTTATCCCTAACACCTAACCCTAACATCCCTCACCCTAACACTCCCCACACTTATCCCTAACACCCCTCCCCCTAACACCTAACCCTAATAACACCTCACACTTATCACTAACAGCCCTTACCCTAACACCTAACCCTAACATCCCTTACCCTAACACCCATCACACTTATCCTTAACACCCCTAACCCTAACACCTAACCCTAACACCCCTCACACTTATCCCTAACACCCCTTGCCCTAACCCTAACACCCCTCACACTTATCCATAACACTCTTCAACCTAACACCTAACCCTAACATTCTCACACTTATCCCTAACAGTCCTTACCCTAACACCTAACCCTAACATCACTTACCCTAACACCCATCACACTTATCCCTAACACCCCTCATCCTAACACCTAACCCTAACACCCCTAACACTTATCCCTAACACTCCTTGCCCTAACCCTAACACCCCTCACACTTATCCATAACACTCATCAACCTAACACCTAACCCTAACATTCTCACACTTATCCCTAAGACCTAACACCCCTCACACTTATTCCTAACATGCCCCACCCTAACACCCCTTACACTTATTCCTAACACCCCTCACCCTAACACCTAACCCTAATATCCCCTCACACATATCCATAACACTCATCAACCTAACCCAAAACATTCTCACACTTATCCCTAAGACCTAACACCCCTCATACTTATTCCTAACATGCCCCACCCTAACACCCCTTACACTTATTCCTAACACCCCTCACCCTAACACCTAACCCTAATATCCCCTCACACATATCCATAACACTCATCAACCTAACCCAAAACATTCTCACACTTATCCCTAAGACCTAACACCCCTCACACTTATTCCTAACATGCCTCACCCTAACACCCCTTACACATATTCCTAACACCCCTCACCCTAACACCTAACCCTAATACCCCCTCACACTTATCCCTAACAGCCCTTACCCTAACACCTAACCCTAACATCCCTTACCCTAACACCCATCACACTTATCCCTAACACCCCTCATCCTAACACCTAACCCTAACACCCCTAACACTTATCCCTAACACTCCTTGCCCTAACCCTAACACCCCTAACACTTATCCCTAACACTCCTTGCCCTAACCCTAACACCCCTCACACTTATCCATAACACTCATCAACCTAACACCTAACCCTAACATTCTCACACTTATCCCTAAGACCTAACACCCCTCACACTTATTCCTAACATGCCCCACCCTAACACCCCTTACACATATTCCTAACACCCCTCACCCTAACACCTAACCCTAATACCCCCTCACACTTATCCCTAACAGCCCTTACCCTAACACCTAACCCTAACATCCCTTACCCTAACACCCATCACACTTATCCCTAACACCCCTCACCCTAACACCTAACCCTAACACCCCTCACACTTATCCCTAACACCCCTTACCCTAACCCTAACACCCCTCACACTTATCCATAACACCCATCAACCTAACACCTAACCCTAAAACCCCTCACACTTATCCCTAAGACCTAACACCCCTCACACTTATTCCTAACATGCCTCACCCTAACACCCCTTACTCTTATCCCTAACACCCCTCACCCTAACACCTAACCCTAATACCCCCTCACACTTATCCCTAACAGCCCTTACCCTAACACCTAACCCTAACATCCTTTACCCTAACACCCATCACACTTATCCCTAACACCCCTCACCCTAACACCAAACCCTAACACCCCTCACACTTATCCCTAACACCCCTTACCCTAAACCTAACACCCCTCACACTTATCCATAACACCCATCAACCTAACACCTAACCCTAACACCCCTCACACTTATCCCTAACACCCCTCACCCTAACACCCCTCACACTTATCCCTAACACCCCTCACCCTAACACCTAACCCTAACACCCCTCACCCTTATCCCTAACACCCCTTACCCTAACACCTAACCCTAACACCCCTTACACTTATCCCTGTGTCTCTTCCCCCCTTATCATCATCCTCCCCCCTCCCTCATCATCCTCCCGTGTCTCTTTCCCCCTCCCTCATCATCTTCCCCCCTCCCTCATCATCCTCCCCTGTGTCTCTTTCCCTCCTCCCTTATCATCCTGACTTGTGTCTCTTTCCCTCCTCCCTCATCATCCTCCCCTGTGTCTCTTTCCCCCTCCCTCATCAACCTCCCCTCACCTTAGCACCCAACCCTAACACCCCTCACACTTATCCCTAACACCTAACCCTAACATCCCTCACCCTAACACCCCCCACACTTATCCCTAACACCCCTCACCCTAACACCTAACCCTAATACCCCCTCACACTTATCCCTAGCAGCCCTTACCCTAACACCTAACCCTAACATCACTTACCCTAACACCCATCACACTTATCCCTAACACCCCTCATCCTAACACCTAACCCTCACACCCCTCACACTTATCCCTAACACCCCTTACCCTAACCCTAACACCCCTCACACTTATCCATAACACCCATCAACCTAACACCTAACCCTAAAACCACTCACACTTATCCCTAAGACCTAACACCCCTCACACTTATTCCTAACATGCCTCACCCTAACACCCCTTACACTTATCCCTAACACCCCTCACCCTAACACCTAACCCTAATACCCCCTTACACTTATCCCTAACAGCCCTTACCCTAACACCTAACCCTAACATCCCTTACCCTAACACCCATCACACTTATACCTAACTCCCCTTACCCTAACCCTAACACCCCTCACACTTATCCATAACACCCATCAACCTAACACCTAACCCTAACATTCTCACACTTATCCCTAAGACCTAACACCCCTCACACTTATTCCTAACATGCCTCACCCTAACACCCCTTACACTTATCCCTAACACCCCTCACCCTATCACCCATCACACTAAGCCCTAACACCCCTCACCCTAACACCTAACCCCCTCACCCTTATCCCTAACACCCCTTACCCTAACACCCCTCACACTTATCCCTGTGTCTCTTCCCCCCCCTTATCATCAAGGGAGGGGGGAGGATGATGAGGGAGGGGGAAGAGACACAGGGGAGGATGATGAGGGAGGGGGAAACAGACACAGGGGAGTATAATGAGGGAGGGGGGAAAGAGACACAGGGGAGGATGATGAGGGAGGGGGGAAACAGACACATGGGAGGATGATGAGGGAGGGGGGAGGATGATGAGGGAGGGTGAAAGAGACACGGAAGGATGTTGATGGAGGGGGGAAGAGACACAGGGGAGGATGATGAGGGAGGGGGAAAGAGACACAGGGGAGGATGATGAGGGAGGAGGGAAAGAGACACGGTGGAGGATGATGAGGGAGGGGGAGGATGATGAGGGAGGGGGAAAGAGACAACGGAGGATGATGAGGGAGGGGGGAGGATGATGAGGGAGGGGGAAAGAGTCCCAGGAGGATGATGAGGGAGGGGGGAGGATGATGATAAGGGGGGGAAGAGACACAGGGGAGGATGATGAGGGAGGGGGCATGATGATGAGGGAGGGTGAAAGAGACACGGGAGGATGATGAGGGAGGGGGAGGATGATGAGGGAGGGGGAAAGAGACACGGGAGGATGATGATTGAGGGGGGAGGATGATGATAAGGGGGGAAGAGACACGGGAGGATGATAGTGGAGGGGGGAAGAGACACAGGGGGGGATGATGAGGAAGGGGGTAAAGAGATACAGGGGAGGATGATGAGGGAGGGGGAGGATGATGAGGGAGGGGGGAAGAGACACAGGGGAGGGTGATGAGGAAGGGCAGAAAGAGACACAGGGGAGGATGATGAGGGAGGGGGAAAACAGACACAGGGGAGGATGATGAGGGAGGGGGGAGGATGATGAGGGAGGGGGAAAGAGACACGGAAGGATGATGATGGAGGGGGGAAGAGACACAGGGGAGGATGATGAGGGAGGGGGTAAAGAGATACAGGGGAGGATGATGATGGAGGGGGATGTTAGGTTATTTATGCCCTTTATGGATTAAAACCAGACTCTGCTTCAACTATGTAGTTTTCCGTGGGAGTTTTGACATGGATCCCCCTCCGGCATGCCACAGTCGAGGTGTTAGTCCCCTTAAAACAACTTTTCCATCACTATTGTGGCCAGAAAGAGTCCCTGTGGGTTTTAAAATCCGCCTGCCCATTGAAGTCTATGGCGGTTCGCCGGGTTCACGGTTCGCGAACATTTGCGGCAATTCGCGTTCGCGGTTCGCGAACCGAAAATTTTATGTTCTCGACTTCACTAATAAAAATATATTCTAAAATTTTGGCTAATAGATTGAAAACTCTTTTAGGGGGATTAGTATCAAGGTAAAAAAATTGATTTGTTCCAAATAGACATAGAAGCAATAATGTTAAAAAAAATTATAAATATTATGTTGGAGAGAAACGGATATCAGCGGTCTTCCTCTCATTGGATGTGAAAAAAGCCTTTGACAGGGTTGGCTGGGGATTCATGCACCAAGTATTGACTACATTTGGCTTGGGAAGGTTTGGAACATGTGCAATAGATGCTTTGTATGGATCTCCAGCCGTCTCTGTCAGAGGTATGGGTTTTACATCAGAGAAGTTTCGGATTTCAAATGGGACAAGAGGGCGCCCCCTGTCACCCATCATTTTGCATTAACATTGGAGCCACTTTTGGTTCTCATAAAAAATGATATGACTTCGAGAGGAATTAAGATTGGTACTAAAGAATACAAATTGATGGCCTGTGCCGAAGACATCATGATTACTATCTGAATCCATTTTAAGATCTTTTCTTGTGTAAGTGAGTATAGTCAAGTAGATAATTATAAATTGAACCTACAAAAAAATGGGGCTTTATGGCTGAATCTAAGGGAGGAAGACTTGGATTTATTAAAGATTAACTACCATCTAAAATGGCAACAAGAAATTAAACATCTTGGAATTAGATTACACAAGGATATAAAAAAGATAATCAATATAAATTATAACAAGATAAACAAAGAAAAAGAACAATTAATTAAGAATTGGCAGGGATTAAATATCTCATGGGCAGGAAAGATAATATCAACTAATATGATTTTACTACCAAAAATCGGCTACTTTTTCAGATCCATCCCTTTACCTTTACCGCATTACTTAATAAATACACTTCAGAAAAAAATAAACAGTTTTGTCCATAGTGGGAAGAACTTAAGAACAAGGAGATCTATCTTAGAGCAGAGATTAAATAGAGGGCGGATGGCATACCCATCAATCTCAAAATTTCAAGAGGCAATATTATTGAATGGAGTCAAGATAGTGCTGAAAGTGAATGGGTTCAGATAGAAAATGATTGTGCACTTTTAGGAAAACTTAGGAAAATTCTTTATCAAGAAAATCCTACAACTGTAGCAATCTTTTCAGAAGGTACACTGATAAAAAGCATATAAAATTATGGAAAAAGTTGAATAAAAAATATAGATTACTGTATATACTCGAGTATAAGCCGACCCGAGTATAAGCCGAGGCACCTATTTTACCACAAAATACTGGGTAAAATAGTGACTCGAGTATAAGCCGAGGGTGGAAAACGTTCTTCCCCCTGTGTCCCTCTTGTGCCCTCTTGTGTCCCCCTCTCTCTCCCGTGTCTCTTCTCCCCTCTCCCTTCCCTGTGTCTCTTCCACCGCTCTCCCTTCCCTGTGTCTCTTCCCCCCTCTCCCTTCCCTGTGTCTCTTCCCCCTCCTCATTCTCAACCTCCCTCCTCAACCCCACTCCTCATCCTCAACCTCCCTCCTCATCATCCCTCCTCATCCTCAACCTCCCTCCTCAACCCCCTCCTCCTCAACCCCCTCCTCAAACTCCCTCCTCAACCTCAACCCCCCTCCTCATCCTCAACCCCCTCCTCAACCTCCCTCCTCAACCTCCCTCCTCATCCTCAACCTCTCTCCTCATCTTCAGCCCCCCTCCTCATCCTCAACCCCCTCCTCAACCTCCCTCCTCAACCTCAACGTCCCATCCTCAACCCCCCTCCTCATCCTACCTCCTCATCCTCAACCTCCCTCCTCATCCTCAACCTCCCTCCTCAACCTCAACCTCCCTCCTCAACCACCCTCCTCATCCTCATGTGACGTCACGGCGCTAGCATATACCGGGTGCCGGCACCCAGTATATGCTAATAACGTGGCACGCGTGTGACGTCACGGCATTAGCATATACCGGGTGCCGGCACCCGGTATATGCTAATGCTGTGACTTCACCTGCACGCCAGATGCCGGAAGGAGCGGAGGCCGGAGCAGAAGCTTCAGATGCAGGTAAGTGAGGGGAAAGGGAGAGGGGGGGTATTTAGAGGGGTAGAATGAGGGGGGGGGTTTAGAATGAGGAGGGGGGTTGAGAATGAGGAGGGGGGAAAGGGACACAGGGGTTAGAGAGACACGGGGGGGTAGAGAAACACGGGGGGGTAGAGAGACACAGGGGGGGGTAGAGAGACACGGGGGTTAGAGAGACACGGTTGGGGAGAGTGACTCGAGTATAAGCCGAGGGGGCCCTTTTTAGCCTTAAAAAAAGGGCTGAAAAACTCGGCTTATACTCGAGTATATACGGTAATATCCAATTCTCACATTAGAAATTCTGTCATCTAAGTCTAAATTAAATGGGGAGATAATATCTAATAGATAGGAGAAACTTAAAATAGGAGACCTATATGTCACCAATAGAATTGGAACCTTTGAAGAGATAAAAATGTAATTCCCTAGTATACCAGCAAATTGGCTCAGTTATAGAGCCTTATATTCAAACTTGAAAAGCTTAGGTGTTGATTTTTTTAGAAAGAGGGAAGAAACCTCATGTGAAAAATTGATAAGAAGGAGAGACTATCGACATTTAACATCAGAAATGTATAATATAATGAGAAAGAATTTTGAGGAAGTAAAACCTAATGATTTGCTCAAATGGGAAAAAGATCTGGAAAAGGAACTTCCAATACATGATTGATACAGAGCATTAAAGGTCAGTCAGTGATAAAAAATGTGTCTCAAAGAGAGCAGCACTGTAAAATTATTAATAGGTAGCATTTTGTCCCTTCAAGACTACACCAAATCGATAAAGTACAAAATACCAATCTTTGTTGGAGGAATTGTGGTGAGGCAGGGTTGTTCCTACATATGTGGTGGGGATGCCCTTTAATCCAAAATTTGTGGAGAATACTTTCTTCCAAGTTAAGTGAGATCACTAAAGAAAAAATAACATTGACCGCTGAGATCTCCCTACTACATATGTTTCCTGACCAATTAAATGGCGATGTTAGAATGTTTTTGATTCAAACACTTATAATAGCCAAGGCACTGATAGGAAGTAATTGGAAACAAAATAGTGTTCCAACCTAGATGGAAATAGCTAATGGATTGGAAAAAAATTACTTAATGGAAACAGGAATCAGTGACTTGGGTACTATAATAAAGAAATGAAGGTGGAAAATTTGGGAAAAATATAGTCTGAAATTTATAAAGACTAAAAACTCTGTATTATAAAAAACGTTTCCTCCATAGTGAAAACCGAGAGATTTGTCTTGCCTTCCACCTCGCCGATGCCTGGCCTAGAATTAAGCTAGGTTTAAATTAAGAGATTAATTAAAATATTGTAATCCATGTACGAATGGTAACTCAAGAGATATTTATATTGATGTTATAAGAAATGGCTCTGTGATACAATTTAAAATATACTGCTTGATGAAAAAGAGATGTAATAATCAGGAACTATTAAATTGTTACTACTTGAGTTAAAATGTGTATGGAATGGCCTCCCCGTCGGCAACATAAATCTAGCCAAACGAGGAGAAGTTATGTAATGTAATTTATATTGTGTTTGTGTTTTGTAATTTATGCTATTGTTTTAAATATTGGTATTGTACCAAAAAACTGAATAAACTACAAAAAAATAAAAAATAAAATAGGGTAGGAGTTAGGTAGGTAGTGTAGGGATTAATAGGGTAGGGATTTTCTGGGTACAGTTAGGGTTAAATAGGTACAGGTAGGGTCAATTAGGGCTAGATGGGGATAACTGGGTCTAGATAGGGTTAAGTGGTTAGTGATAGGGTTAATTAGGTATGGTGGGGGTTAAATAGGGTTAATTACTTAGAGGGGGGTTAATTAGTTAGACAGGGGTTAATTACTTAGAGAGGGATTAATAGGATAGAGGGGGATTAATAGGACAGGGTAGGGGGGGGTAATAGGATGGGGTAGAGGGGGTTAATAGGCTAGGGTAGAGGGGGTTAATAGGCTAGGGGTTTACTGGGTCCAGTTAGGGATAAATAGGTCCAGTTAGGGTTAATTGGGTACAGTTAGGGTTAATTGGGTATAGTTAGGGTTAATTGGTACAGTTAGGGGTGTATGGGTATAGTTAGGGTTCATTGGGTACAGTTAGGGTGTATAGGTATAGTTAGGGTTAATTGGGTATAGTTAGAGTTAATTGGGCACAGTTAGGGTTAATTGGGTATAGTTAGGGGTGTATAGGTATAGTTGGGGTTAATTGGGTATAGTTAGAGTTAATTGGGTACAGTTAGTGGTGTATCAGTATTGTGACACTGCTGGGATCCCATTTTAGGTGCTGGGGGGGTACTTGGAGTACCCCAGCAGCAGGGGTTTACTGTTTAACTGCCATGGTGGTCCTGATCGGGACCCCCGCAGCAAGGGGTAATGTTGGAAACCTGCAGGGCTTCCCACATGCTTTCCAAAGTCATGGTGGAGATCTCTATTGACATTGGCTACTTCTAAACACGTTACTATGGTTTGACTAATTGATCCTGCTCACGGCCGCACATCCAACGTGGGCAAGAATGGTTTATGGATTTGCATCTCCAGCTTGCAGTCCCTGCTAATTTAATAGTAACCTAACTCGTCCTAATTTTAAGCCTACAGCCGTTACAGGCTTCACGTTTAATTTAATAGGGCTGTGTAAGTATCAAATATACTGTATATACTTTATTGAGATCGTTGACACTAAAAAAGTAAGAGAGTCTTAACTGAGAACAAAAAAACAATTAATAGCTTGTTCTGTAAAACACTACTCAAACAAGATGCAGTCTTGGATGAGGATTAGTACATATCTGTCATTACATGACATATTATGTACCATATAATTTAATGTAGAGGAGAGAAAGAGTACACCTTTAGTTCCAATGATAATATTGACCCAAAGAGATATTCCAAAATAAATAATTTGTTAGAAGAAATATATTAATCAGATACCTTTTCAATTAAAATATATTTTTTATTAATATAGAAAATAAATGCAGTGAGTATAAAATTAATATTAAGATTATATCCAGGATGTCTTCACAGTGTGGACAGATAAATGCATAGGTAACTTCACAGTGAAATAAATGTTAATGACAAAATGTAAGTACAATTATTACACAAACTGTAAGTTACTCATATATGCATGAAGAGATATGTAGCAGTGAAAATGAAAAATATATACAGTGGTAAAGTAGAAGTACTGATCTACAATCTCAAGCTCTGCTAATAGGAGAAGAATTCAAATAAGCACAGTATATAACAAGTTACTAGTAAGTACAGGTTATATATCTATCTCAGGATATTGTGTGCTAATAGGAAAAAATAGTGCATTCAGTATAAAATAAAGTGTTCATCTTTTCAGCCTTTCAACTGAACTTAGTGGAGATCTAATCAACATTCCAAGTGCCTCCTAGGTGAGTAATTATGTCAGAAACAAAAGTAAATTATTCCATATTGCAAAATTGAATACAATAGTTAAAAATTAGGAACTGTTTTTTTCACTTCTGAAAAACATGTTTTCCATCAGCACATGATTTAAGGGTCCTTTATGTGTAGGTACAGATATCACCATCACAATATCCCCACTATGGCCCGTCATTTTGATCTGAGTCTGGGTGTATTATATCTGTGAACTGTCTGTTTAGTTCCTGACTGAATATTTTATTCATCTGCTTGAAAGACGCCACCATTCACACATGCACCAACTTTCATCCTTATCAAAATCCTCTAGTTGATATTAAAGCTATAGAGCTAGGATGCACTTACCTCACTGAAAGGCTCTGAATGTGCTTGTCATGACTTTAATGTGCCTTGAAAAGACACTTTATATTTGCTCAAGCTATCCTGGAATATCTGATGATAGATCCTATTGTAATCTTAACTACATTCTCCTCTCCACCATCTCCTTACTCAACTGGGGCTACGTGTCGGATAGAACTGGAGAGCGCATTCAGTTATCGCTGCAGTTTTTGTTGTATCTGGAGCTGTGAGCAATATATAATTGTGGGTTGTTACCTACAAATACAGCATATTTGGCCAGTTACATTGACAACCATTTAAACTGAAAGAATTATACAGACTTCCAGAAGATCCATTGTGATTCAGTTTCTTTTGCTATGACTGTGCTTTACTTTAGATGTTGCTTGTTAGCCACCTGCACTGATCTTCTACCTGTCTATCACTACTGACTGTTGGTGTTTATTCACGTGTTAAGAATTTTCCAACTAAGAAGTTTCACAATTATGAGTGAGTTATATAATGGCACTAAGCATCTTAAGTGTTCTTGATGAAGTGAGTCAACAAATCCAGTATATAACAAGTAAGGGAACAATAACATTAAAGCTTAGAATGAAGTGCAACTTTCATATAAATTTTTATGAAGTGGTGGCCAAAATTGTACTCCATATTCCAAATGAGGGCGTACTAGAGATTTGTATAGTGGCAGAATTATATTTGCTTCCCTGGCTTCTATACCCTTCTTGATACATGCTAATATTTTATTTGCCTTTGCAGCTGCTGCTTTGCTTTGAGCACTGTTACCTAGGTGGTTGTCCACAAGCACTCCCAAATCCCTTTCAATATCTGATATACCTAGATTTGCTCCATTAAGATTATAAATTGCATGGCTGTTTTTCCTTCCCAGATGCATAACTTTACATTTATTCGTATTAAATCTCATCTGCCATTTAGATACCCATTCCTCAATTTTATGTAAATCCCTTTGTAGGGAAAGCACCTCATTATCTGATTTAATTACCTTGCACATCTTTGTGTCATCAGGGAAAATGTAGACACCACACTCCAATCCTACCTCTAAGTCATTAATAAATATGTTAAAAAGGAGAGGACCTAATACTGAACCCTGAGGAACCTAACTTACCACATTAGTCCAATCAGAGTATGTTCCATTTACAACAACCCTTTGCTTCCTGTCTTTTATCCAGCTCTCAATCCATGATCAGATATTTACTGCAATTTCTGTATCTCTTAGTTTTCCCAATAGTCTCCCATGTGGCACTGTATCAAAAGCCTTTGCAAAATCCAAAAAGACTACGTCCACTGAGTTGCCTTGATCCAGGGTCCTACTAACCACCTCATAGAAACTAATTAGATTTGTTTGACATGACCTATCCCTCATAAATCCATGTTGACTCCTACTTATAATCCTGTTCAAATAGATAGATTCTTGTATATTATGCCTTATTAACCCTTCTAAAACTTCCCCACTAGAGAAGTGAGGCTCACTGGTCTATAATTCCCCAGATTTGCTCTTGCTCCCTTTTTAAATATAGGTATCACATCTGCTTTTCTCCAGTCATCTGGTAGAGGCCCTGTGTTGAGTGACTCTTGAAAAATTAAATATAATGGTTTGGCTATTACAGAACCCAGTTCCCACAGTACCCATGGATGTATTCCATCAGGACCCGGGGCTTTATTAACATTTATTTTTCCAACCTCTTTTGGATTACTTCCTGTCCCCTAGCACAAAAGCTCCCTCATCATTAAGGTGCAATCCATCCCTACTGTAGAGATTGTATCGAAGAGAGAAGTCAGCCCAGTGCTCTAAAAACCCAAACCCCTCTTTAGTGCACCAAGACCGCCGGTTAATTTCCAGCCCCTCCCAATAATTTGTCTACCCGATCCACAACATGACGAACCCGAGCACACGGGAGACAGCAAACTGTTCGATTAGTGGGATCTGGGTGACAAATCCCCCTGTCTACCTTCCTAATAATAGAGTCCCCTACATCCAAAACCTATCTGTTGCTCTGCCTATTCTGCCCTTCCACTCCTCCAGTAGAACTGTTCTCCCGGCTGTTAGAAGGAACAGGTCTATCTGGCATTGCCATTTCTGAATGGACATCCCCAACAGTTTCACTCAATCTGGCAAATCTGTTGGTGTTTGCCAACTCAGAACTGGCCTGCCTCCTCCTATTCCCCCTGATTCCCCTTCTAACTGTAACCCAGCTACCGCCCTGGACATTCTCACTAGCCCCAGCTCCACCTTCCATGCTAGGTATGGACCCTGGATCATCTGTTCCAGTATTGCATATATATGACAGGATGTACACTGAATGAGGTTGCCACTGGACTGACTCATAATTATTATTATATGTCTGGGTGCTGATGACAGGGATCAGCAAACAGGTTGAGGTGATATCTGAAACAGAATAGAGGGTACAGACAGAACCCTTGCCAGACACGAACAGGATCAGTAGTGCAGGACACAGGCAGAACTCTTGCCAGACAGGAACAGCACTACTGTAGGATACAGGGAGAACTCCAGCCAGATAACCACACAAGCAGCAGCACAGGACACTGCAACTGCAAAAATTTACCAGGCAGGTCAAAGACTAGCAAAAGGAACAGAGTTTTATAACTGGCTCTTTGGATTGATCTCAAACAGATCTTAAAGTACTCACTAGATGGGGATTGGCTGAGCCCCATCACCAGCAGTGACTAGGGGGTAAAGTTATAACCCACAGGAGCAGACTTTTCTTTCCAAGGTCTGACTCGCAGCCTACTCAGTCTGTGAGTAACTATTAGATTGCCTAGAACAACCAACAAAGTCTTCCTTGGCCTACCCAGGGGTCTCAATGTACATAAGGTTTGTTTTTTTCTGTATTATTTTTTTATGCCAACTCTTGTCATAGCCCACACTTGGAGCAAGGATTGGACAGACCATGCATTCTGTGTGTTTACTTCAGTAGAAGCCATCTACCTAACGATGACCAAATTACAATCATCCGATCTTCCCAAGATGCCCTCCTATGTACCTTTCTTACATTGTTACATAGTAACTTAGGTTTTAGCTCAAGTTCAACATTGTTAGATCTCAGTGTTGCTGAAAGAAATATCACCAGCCTCAGATACTCAGTTGATACTTCTGAAAGTGAGGAGGAACTAAAGGCCCTATTGATGAGGGTGAAAGAAGAAAGTGTAAATGATGTCCTGCTTCTCAATGTTAAAAAGATGAAGATCATGGCAAACAACACTCTCAGTTCATGGGAAATAGATGGGGAAGAAGTGAAGGCAGTGACAGATTTTATTTTCCTCGGATCCAAGATCTCTTCAGATGGTAACTGCAGCCATGGCATTAAATCATGTCCCCTTCTGGAGAGGAAAGCTATGGCAAACTTGGACAAGCTAGTAAAAAAACACGATATCACACTAACAACAAAGGTACACATAGTTAGAACGATGGTATTCTCAGTAGTAACATACTATATGAGAGCTGGACCTAAAGAAGTCTGAGCTCTGTAGATTTGATGCTTTGAATATATGTCCACATAAAGAAGGGGACAACAGAGGTGGAGATGGATATATGAGGTAATTGAAGCAATGAAAAGGAGCTTGCTGGAGCTCAGAGGGACAGTGGCTGACAGATGTGCCTGCTGTGCTGAGGTCCATATTGTCACAAGAATCATATCCACTCTTACATTTCTAAAGAAAATAGGTTTAATTTGGTTAATCAGATCTTTGCCATATACAGATTATTTGTTTTTAGATCCAGAGGAAGGCAAACAGATAAAACCCATGGAAGCATTGCCAATTGTCTCATAAGGGGAACAAAATAAAATTCCTTCCTGATCCTGGACCCTGTCAATCGGATTCCTCCCTTGGTCGATACTCTTTCATTTAATCCTTTATTAAATGTATCTATCAAAAAGTCTGTTGCTGCAAAGAACCATTCAGAATAGGAAGAACTTGGACCCTGGAATGTATGAACTATGAACCAAGGCAAACTAGATGTGGATGACAAGGTAAACATTGATATCCTGGGAATTGGTGAACTCAAATGGACTGTAGTGGGACATTTCACATCAGACAACCAGACATCAGATCTTCTACTATGAGTGTTGGGACATTAGTAGTTACTAAAATGTTATTATATGTTATCTATATATTTTATATAATATATAGATATATATGCATGGGATTTTTCTCTGTATGAAGGAATTTCAGTTTATTTAGTTGCTCATTCATTATTTTGCTTTTTTTCTCTCCCCTGGGATTGATTACAAATTCTTTACTAATCCTTCTTACTCTTTAATTCTCCTTGACAAATCAGACATATATATGTTATATCAGATAAGCATGTGCCTGGGATTTTATTTTCAATAAATTGTTTCTTGGAATGCACAAACAGACAACTGCTAGGATAATCTGAATATTTAGAATACTTAGTTGCTTTTATTTGTAGTTTGAGGTTATTAGGTTATACAAATATTATTTTTTCCCTTTGGTCTAAACTGTTATGGAATAAAAGTGCACTCTAGTGGTGTTATGGGGTATATACTGCTTTCTTATAGAAGTGTTTTTCTCCATAATGCATTGAGCACAGGTTTTACATAATTATAATTCCATTGGTGTAAAGAACCCATGTGACTTTATCTAGGAATGTAGCCACAGATACGATTTGGTAAGTTAAAGGAGCAAATTAAATGAGGCTAGAGATTTAGAGAAAAAGTCTGGGAGATTTGGGAAGATCTTTCTTAGTGGTACAAAATTCACTGTTATGATAACATAATACCTATAGATAAGTTTATGTAGCCTTCATATCACCATAACTTCATAGTTTTATTATTGGTTATTTCTCTTATATGTTTACATTATTTTATAGTCTGATTGCTACATGGATATTTCTACATATGTTGCTATTGGTTATTTTATTAAATATATTAATTATTCCTTTATATATATGTCATATAATCCAAATTTGTGGTATACGCATTGATGTGATCTAAGCTTAATAGGATTTCATGTGTTGCTATTAATTTTATATGGGAGATTATCTGTATGTTGATTTTTTTATTAGTTCTTACAGATAGATTGTTTATTCCTTGCTATTTAAAAAAAATAAACATTGTTTTGCATAATGTGTATATTTCTCCATTGGATTGATATTGAACTTAATAATAATTATCTTTCTTATCATTTACATTTTTTTGTCATAATAAAATTACTGACATGGTCAAGAATCATGCAGAAGAAATGGAGTAGCCCTCATTGTCAATCAAAGGGCGGCCAAAGCAGTGCTCAGTTACAACCAAATAAATTATTCAAGAAACAGCAAGAAAAAATATCCCCAAAAGAAAAAACTAAGAAGGCAAACCAGCTTTGAAAGTAGCTTAGGAAAGAAGGAAAGCAAAAGATAGTGGAAATAAGCAAAGATTTGTTCAACTGAATGCAGAATTCCTGAGGATAGCAAGAAGAGACAATGAGACTTCATATAATGAGCAATGTAAAGAGATAGAAGAAAATAACAGAACGGGAAAGTCAAGAAAATTGTGGATCTAAAATTAAGCTTTATTCCAAAGTGGGCATAATAAAACACAAACATGTTAGGGACTTAACAGAAGCATATCAGATAAAGAAGATGTGGCAGGAACACACTGAATATTTATACAGAAAGGATCAGTGATGACCAAAAAACTTGGAGAGTGAAGTGAGCTGAGCCCTAGCATGCTTTGCTGCTAACAAGGCTGCAGTAGTTGATTGAATCCCAGGTAAACTATTCAAACTCCTACAAAATGATGCTGTGAAAGTGTTTCTTGTATTCGGCCAACTAATTTGACTAACTCAACAGTTGACTAACTCAACAGTTACCAGCTGACTGAAAAAGGTCAGTCTACATGCCAATCCCAAAAAAGGCACTGCCATAGAGTTCTCCAATTATCAAACAATTGCACTCATTTCACATGTCAGAAGATAATGTTTAAAATCATGCAAGCTCAGCTCAAGCTGGATTCTGCAAAGAAAAAAGCACAAGAGAGTTCCAGAAAAAAAAAAATTGGCAAGTTCTTAAAGAGATGGGAATACCAGATTGTCTCATCCGCCTCCTGTGGAATCTGTATATGGACCATAAAGCCAAGGTCAGAATCAAACATGGAATAAGAGAAAGGTACAAGACTGGGGAAGGAGTGCAACAAGGTTGTATATTGTCACTTTATTAATTCAACTTATACGCGGAGTACATCATGCGTAAGGCCAGACTGGATGAATCCAAAGCTGGAATCAATATTCCTGGAAGAAATATCAACAACCTCAAATATGCAGTTGACAGTTCTCTGATGGCTAAACGTGAGGAGGAACTAAAGAATGTATTGATGAGAGTGAAAGAAGAGAGTCTAAAAGATGGCCTGCTGCTCAACGTTAAAAAGATGCAGATAATGGCAAACAGCAATCTCACTTACTGGCAAATAGATGGGGAAGAAGTGGAGACAGTGACAGATTTATTTTCCTGAGATCCAAGATCTCTTCAGATGGTGCTTGCAGCTATGAAATTAAAAGATGTTTGCTTCTGGGGAGGAAAGTGTAGGGGTATAATATCTATACATTATATAGAAATATTATCATTTGCTAACCTACCTACAAGAGAGTTAAGTGCAAAAAAACATTAGTTCAGCACTTTTACTAAGAAATAATACATTCTACTAAACAATAATAAAATGTAATGCCAAAGCTTTTCAAGGTTGATTCTTAAAAAACAAGAAAATAATTAGTAGGATGTGCATAATTTTGTAGGAGATAAGACAGTCGAAGGTGAAAACCTGTAAGGCCAGTGATTGACTTACAAGAAGGAGTTGACTAATTAACCAATATTGTTTGTAAAACATTATAAAAAGACTGTGTGCAGAAGTGTCTAGCAGATGATTGAAGACATTGCATTGCTGTATGTACATTTCCAAGCTTGAATAAAAAAACTAAATTACAGAGACGTCTTTCATGTCCTATCTAATTCTTGTGAGGGTGACGGCAAGTTAATTGAAGTTATTTTCTCCAACATCTGGCACCCCAGATGGGACCACAACATCCGTTCATAAGACACCCCATGGTGCCTGAAGTTCCTGGAGGAGAGTTTGACGAACAATCAAAAGTTAATAAGGAACAAAGTTCCCAAGAAGAATTGAGGAAAGTGACATAGCCGATTAGCAGCCCTATTAAATTGGAGCTACGTGTCTCATAAATGTCATCTTAGTGCTATTTGCATGCTAAGATGCATCTTAACTCTGCTCGCTGACGACATTGCGTGGTAACATGCAGGACGGCCGAAAATTGGCTACGTGGAGTGCAATGTTGTAAGTCACACACATAAATCGTTTGATCTGACATGCCCGTAACCCCTACGTTATTAAATTGGAACATGGTCAGACGCGAGCTAGCCCGTAACACGCTAATAGAGGCCGAAGCCCAACGGGTGCTCTAAAGCACCCGCAATGGCTCCGAAAGTCCTTATGTGTGCTGTGCAAGCAGCACAAAATACCCCTGCTCCGGCCCCCGAACATCCATCCGGCCCCTAAACCTCCCCTGCGGCAGTTAAACTGTTAACCCCTGCTGCGGGGGTACTTGAAGTACCCCTGCGGCACCTAAAATTAACCCCTCTATGCTGAGGGTCCCCTGCAGCCTCCCCATATTAATGCTTGCGGCGGGGGTCCCAATTTGGACCCCCATGGCAGTCACAGTGTTAACCCCTGCTGCGGGGGGTACTTCAAGTACCCCTGTGGCACCTAAAATTAACCTTCACTGATCCTTAAAAGGCCCGCGGCACACTATTGCTCAATCCCGACCGCCGGGGTACTGTAAGTACCCCCGCGTCATGTAAAATTAACCCCTCATCGGGACCCCCGCAGTGTCCCTACATTAATCCTTGCAACAATGGTCCCGATCGTGACGCCCGCTGCTTTTGAAATTTAAAATCCCCCGACGCGGGTCCTGAAAGGACCTCAAAGGGCCTTAAAGGACCCACGATTACTAAATAATTAACCCCTGCTGCAGGGGTACTATAGGTATCCCCAAGGCATCTAAAATTAACCCCATCACTCATGGGGGTCTATACAGACCCCCATGAGCCTCTAATTAACCCCCTTAGTCCCATAAGGGTCTATCCAACATGACACACAGTCTAAGAACTACACTACACTACTAACCCTAACAATATCCCATTAACCCCTTAACCCTAACTAAACTCCCATTAACCCTAACTAAACCCCATTAACACTAACTATACCCCATTAACCCATACTAAACCCCATTAACCCTAACTGTACCAATAAACCCCTATCCTATTAACCCCTACCATACATTAATAATCACTCGTGTTTTATTCTCAGGTGGGCGTTGGAAGGTGCCAATATCATTGACAAAATCAGTGCATAATATATGGATTCTGTCTTTTGTGATACTAGTAGGTCTCACATTTCATGTGATATGTTTTTGTTTTCCCTCACTGGTTAAATGCAACACCTATTACTCAAGATCCATCCCAAACTCAGATGAGGGCAATGGTGCAAGTTGATAAACAATTAAGAAAATCTCTTCAGGGTATCTCTAGGTCTCCAAGAGGGGAATGTGATAAGAAATAGAGTAAATTATAAGTGTAAAAGTCCAGAGCTTTATTAGTATAAATATATTCACAATCAAAGAACTAGTAGTTTCTTCTCCAATATACAGCTTATGACAGGATAAATCAAATCATTGTTTAATCACTTATAGAGACATCACATATAATAGTTGTCAAACTGCGAGACTTTGCGTGGTGCGTACGAGTTAGGTGATGAGCGCTGCAGGCGCTCATCGCTTGCGAGCCTCGCGAAACGAGGCGAGCCATTAACACATAGCACTTAGCCGAAGGTGCTTATCGCTGCGAGCCTCGCGAAGTGAGACGTTAACATGTAGCACTTGGGCAAAGAGCGGCAAAGGCGCTTATCGCCTGCGAGCCTCGCACAGCGAGGTGAGCCGTTAAGCCACTACAAAGCACTACAAGCACAAAGAGACAATGAAACACGCGGGACTTAGAAAAAAAAAATACGAGACGCGGGGCTTAGAAAAAAAAAGATACAAGACGCAAAAAATTACGAGATTAACGGCTGAACAACGAAACTGAAAAAACAATAAAAACACACTAAATACAGCGCAACAAATTACAAAAACATCACAGACAGCACAGGGCAAAAGCCAGGATGTAGCTGTTTTTCGCCACTCGAAAATCGCCTAAGCAAGGAAAAAAATGGGCGCCGAAAAAAATGAAAATGAGGCTACATGGCCACGGACCACACAAAACACTGCCAGACACATCTAACTACGAAATACAAAATACACTATTACAAAAGACGGAAAATGCTCACGAAAAGCTTAACACATTAATACCATTACGAATATACAATGACGCTTTACACAATAAACCAACGGCTTTACCTCTCACACGCAGCCTATTTAGAATGCACACTTGGAACATTCATTACACTTTATAAGCAGGGCACTAACACTCAAAATGTATATTCTATGCAGATGGAAAATACAAACACATTGTTAGCTCTTCAGCCTATTGCTCGTTGCATATATCAATTATAAATAATTAAACTATATCAAGGTATTGAATAAATCATTCATTATTGCTTAACTACATATACATAGAAATATATATCTCTCTTTATCATGACTCATGAAGGTGCTCAGAGAACCAAAAGTACATGACAGGAGAGACTCGCAATGAGCGCCAAAGGCGCTCAGCGCAAGCCTCGCAATGAGCGCAGAAGGTTCTGTGTCAAACAGCATTCCTATGGCTTTAATTTTATTGCCCCGTCATTTTTGACGGACAAGTCGCTAGTAATATAATATAATTAAAACTGTTCTAATAACAATCTTGCTAGTTATGCATTTAACATATCCCCATATTTTACTAGTCCTTGCATGATTTACATTATTGACTCAATTTATGCATATGTGAAATTTAATTTACAGTTAGGGTGGAGTTTAGGATAGATGTATATGAAGAGAGGATGTCAGACTGAAAGATGTATGTGAGTTCTTGTATGACAGATGCAAAACTGTATACAGAGTTTGCTAACTAAAGACAAATCCCAGACAGAAGACGTGATTCTACACCCAAGACGAGGCCTGGCCAAACTCACTGTCCTGGAAAAGTGAACAGGCATGTATCTGTTGGCAAGAAAAAGATGCAAAGATCTGTGAGAAATGTACATACTCCTTTGTATGTGCCTGGAAATTTGCACATGATGGACCATTGCCTTGACCAGAGCATCTCAAAATTCCAAAATGTTTTTTGAACCATACCTAAGAGGGGCCTGGTTTAGTGTGGTGTATGGGACTGGATTTCTATGAAGATTGTCTAAACCTGTTTCCATTGTGTTGTCATTTTTCATTTTTTCTACTCTTTCCTAGCCATGTCTTCCTTTTGTACTATCCATTGGCTTCTTACACTTATGCTCCAGATTCTGTCAACTTGCAAGGATATAGAACATAATAACATCTGATAAGGGAGGGTAACTAGGGAAAGAAGACATTATCCTGCATAAACTCTGGGTTGTTTGTAATATCAGTGCAACATTATATTCTAAGAAGTATTTGTGCAATAGTTTATGATAATTGTTGTATCTATGTTCCAGTTAAAGATAATATCATGATAATCTTATTATTGGCTATTTTGTCTGCATTTACCACTGTTGTTGTTTTTTTGTGCAAATCTTACTAATTACACTTACATTCATTACTATTGCACTGCAACCGACACTAAACTCAATCGCATTTATCAGGATATGGGTAACATTTACCAGGATATGTGGATGTTTTTATCCATCTCCATTGAATTCTTTCCTGGCTATGTGGACTTGGTAAAACAGATACTCATTTACTTTAAATTTGCACTTGTTTTTCGTATTGCTTGTGCTTTATAATCACCAATTGTAAGGCTCTCATCCATTATTGAAAATTCTTTCAGTCTTCTTGTAGGAACATCACATGGAACACCTAACCTGGGAAGTTTATTGACATCATGGGGGCCAAACTGCAACTGAATAATCATATCCCTTTGGCAAAGCTCTTGTTTGGAAGGCTGTAAAATAACAGGTGCGAAGTATTGTGTGATGTGACATTTTTAACATTGTAGGAAACTCACCCGAGTATGATTAGGACATCGTAATGAGGCATTGAACGTAGCCCTGGCAAGAAGGAAAGTGAAAGGCAGGGGAGACAGGAAAATATTTGTCCAGCTGAATACAGAATTCCAGAAGAAGAGACAGGGAGACATTCTACAATGAGCGATGTAAAGAGATCAAAGAAGATAACAGAAGAGATCTCCTCAAGAAAATCGTGAATTTCAAAGGCACCTTTCATGCTGAAGTGGGCATGATAAAAGACAAAAATGGTAAGGAATTAACAGAAGAAGATCAGATAAAAAAGAGGTGGCAAGAATACACTGACGATCCATACAGGAAGTATCTTAACAGCAGTGATGACCTCAATAGCTTGTCCAATGAGCTGGAGCCAAACATCTGGGAGAGCAAAGTGAGATGGGCTCTATTATTATTATCGTTTATTTATAAGGTGCTGACATATTCTGTAGTGCTGTACATAAGATAAGTTCCAGGCAAAGGTAGACACAATTCAACACATAGCAAAGCAAGGAGGGCCCTGTCTTTGAGCCTTTAATTTGGTGTCCATTGTGCTTTCCCCAAAGCACCCTGCAAAATAGAAAGTCAAGTAAAGTGATCCAGAGCATGGCTGACAGCAAGGGCCTGGGTTAGGGGAAATATCTCCTGCAGCCAGGAGAAGGAGGAGTGAAAGGGATAGAAGATGGGACTGAGGCTTACAGTGCTGTTTCTGCTTGTGGGTGTTAGGGAGGGGATGAGATTGTGACTGGAGGGGGGAGAGGAGCTCATGGGAGCAGAGAAGAGGAGAGGAGAGCAAGGATGGTGAGATAGTAATATTGTTGGGGAGATGTGATATAGAGAGTTTGCAAAGGAAAGTCTGAGAAAGAAGCAGTATAGGTTATAAGAAAGAGGAAAAAATGAGAAAGCATTGTGACATTGTGTAAGCTCAGGAAAAAGGTTAGATGATTGTGGGGAAAGAATTATTATCCTAAGATATGATAGTTGTAGCAATATAGATTCAGGAGCAGGGGGAAAGAGTGTGATAAGGTTTATCAGAATGGCTCTGGTAGGTGAGTAGCTAAGAGTCTTTATGACATTAATAAATAGTTTTTAGCAAGTGATGTTGACTGAGCAGGTGCAAGTCATATGAGTTTCTATAAATTAAGAGAACGTAAGGGTGGGTGGGTGTTGGGCAGGGAAGGAGGACAGAGAGAGCAGCTGCAATTTGAAAGTCCAGGGGGAAGAAGTGTTATGTTTCAAAATGGTGGTTGCTTGAGAGCAGTTGCAGTTTGAAAGCCCACAGGGTAGAAGTGGTATATTTCAGGATGGTGGTTACTGCTAGAGAGTAGTTGCAATTTGGAAGTCCAGGGTGGAGAAGGGTTATGTTTTAAAATGGTGGTTGCTTGAGAGCAGTTGCAGTTTAAAAGTCCACAGGGGAGAAGTAGTATCTTTCAGGATCGAGGTTACTGCTAGAGAGCTGTTGCAATTTGAAAGTCTAGGGGGGAGAAGTGTTATGTTTCAAAATGGTGTTTTTTTTAGATGTCTTTTTGATAACAAGGCAGTAGAAGTTGATGGAATCCCAATTGAATTATTTAAAATTCTACAAGATTATGCTGTGAAAGTGTTGCTTGCCTTATGCCAACAAATTTGGAAAACTCAACAATGGCCAATAGACATCTCAATCCTAAAAAAAAGGCAGTGCCAAAGAGTGCTCCAATTATCGAGCAATTGCACTCATTTCACATACCAGCAAGGTCATGCTTAAGATTGTACCCAGTTGACTGCAACAATTTATGTACCGGGAACTACCTGATGTGCAAGCAGAGTTCCGCAGAGGAAGAGGCACAAGAGATCAAATTGCCAATGTCCGCTGGAAAATATAAAAAAAGGAGAGTTTTAGAAAAAACATTTACTTTTGCTTCATAGACTATTTTAAAGCCTTTGTCTGTGTGGATCAGAACAAACTGTGGAAAGTTCTTAAAGGGATGGGAGTAACAGATCATCTTATCATACTCCTGAGGAATCTGTATATGGATCAAGAAGCCATGGTCTGAACCAAACATGGGACAATAAAAATGTTCAAGATCAGAAAAGGTGTGCGACAAGGATGTATATTGTCACCTTATTTATTCAACTGATATGCAGAGTACATCATGTGTAAGGCCAGGCTGGATGAATCCAAATCCATAATCAATATTGCTGGAAGAAATATCAACAACCTCAGATACGCCAATGATACTACTTTGATGACTGAAATTGAGGAGGAACTAAAGGACCTATTGATGAGGCAAAAGCCGCCCCCCCCCCCCCCCCCCAAGTAATTTTAAGATTGAGCTGTAGAGAGAGAATTTTATGCTGGTGTTTTAAGGTGGTCTGGATAATGTGCAGTACATAAATCATATTCTTAATTTTTTTGTTTTTAATGGAGTGTTCTGGGTTGAATGCTTAGGTGAACACCGTAGAATCTATGCCTTTGGATTGTGGACTGGCAGAAGATCCAAAAAATCAGTACTTTAGGACACCAAGACAAACTGCTCACTAGAAGGTATGATCATGAGGCTGAAGCTCAAATATTTTGGCTATATCCTGAGGATTCGCTAGAGAAGACTCTGATACTAGGAAAGATTGAAGGCTCAAGAAGAAGGGGATGAGGATGGATAGATGAGGTCACTGAAGCAATGAGCATGAACTTGATGGAGCTCAGAAGGACAGTGCCTGAGACATGTAACTGATGTGCTGTGGTCCATAGGGTCACAAAGAGTTGTACGTGACTGAACAACTAAACAACAACAAATTCCACTATTGGGATCTTCATATTTTTGTTGCAGGAATGCAGGCCATACTGGGGTAACCAATGATATGGCTCAATGGGCACAATAATCCCTGCAATATGTGTTCCCCAATGAGCTGCCTCCTTCTGTGACAAGAGTTCATAGGAGCCAGTTTGAAGATTATGCTTTCACTTCCTATTGTGCTTGTTAGTTGTATTTTTCTAGTGTTTGCTTATTTTAGATGACACTTCTCAGGGTAAAATGTCGATACATTGTAATTACATATAAGAAATAGTATTTGCCAACATTAGTATAAATTTAGCATTTACTAACCTACCCACGAGAGAGAGTTTATTGTGAAAATCATTAGTTCAGAACATTTTGTAAGAAATAATAAATTTTTCTAAACAATACAAATATTTAATTAAACTTATTAGTAGGATGTGTATAATTTAGCAGCAGATAAGTCTGAGCAATGAGTCGAAGGTAAAAACTTGTAAGGCCTGTGATTAGCTTACAAGAGGCATTTGACTGTGTGGACTTAGCACTGTTACTTAGGTGGTTGTCCAAAAGCACTCCCAAATCTCTTTCAATATCAGATACCCACAAATTCAACTGCCACTGATTAACAGGAAAAATATGTATTAGATTGAAAAGTTCAATATACTTACAGATTTATTTGCAGTAGACCGAAATCAAAATTTTCACACCGCCAGAGCTGTCTACATTAGCAACGAGCCATAGCGTATAGAAGCATAGCATTCGAGTACATGTTTTAACCTGTTTGTCCAGCAGATGACTGCAGACATTGCATTGCTGTATGCACATCTCCAACCATGAATACAAAATTACATTGCAGAGACGCCTGTCTTTTGTTTCCTATCTGATTCTTGGTGTGCTACGGCAAGCTTGGGCAAGCTAGTAAAAAGATAAGATATTATTGTGTCAACTAAGGTCTGCATAGTTAGAACTATGGTATTCCCAGTAGTAACATACAGTTGTGAGAGTTGTACTTTAAAGAAGACTGTGCACAGTAGATTTGATTTATTTGCATTGTGGTGTTGAAGAAAACAGCTTAGAGTCCCTTGGACTGCAAGAAAATGTAATAAATCAGTACTTCAAGAAAAACTGTTCACTGGAAGGTATGAACATGAGGCTGAAACTCAAATATTCTCGCCATATCATGAGAAGACATGATTCCGTGGAGAAGACTTTGATGCTGGAAAAGATTGAAGGCATACAAAGAAGGGGATGACATAGGTGGGGATGGATAGAAGATGTCATTGGAGCAATGAACATGAGCTTGCTGGAGCTCAGAGGGGCAGTGGCTGACAGGTGTGCCTGGCATGCTGTGGTCCATAGGGTCATAAATAGTCAGACACAACTAACACCCCCAGAGCTGTCTATGTCAGCAACTAGCACTACCCTATAGTAGCCCAGCATTCAAGTATGGATTTTAACTCATTTGTTACTCACTGAATGGCTGTTCAGTTTAGTTTGCCTGTTTTATCTAATAACATGTTTGGGCGGCATCACACGATAAGAGAGAGAGAGAGTGAGAGATAGAGAGAAAGAAAGAGAGAGAGAGAAATTTAAGTGAACAAGGCTAAACCCACAATGCAGCCACTGTTTTGTATAGCAGTCATGTTTTATTTTATGAGAAAATTCTATGTTCTTCTTTGCTGCAGGTGGGAGAGAGAGAGAATCTGCACAGCTGAGAGCTACCCTTAGTTAGGGTTCTTTACCTCTGCCAACATAATAAGCCTCTCTCACCATCAGCAATTCTTCCATCAGATGTAATAGAAGGTGTAGAGAAGTAACCAACGCTGAACCCACACTGCAGCCAGTATGATTGTATTTTATAAGTAAATTCTATGTTCTTTGCTACAGTGGGAGAAAGAGAGAGAAACTGCAGAACTGAGAGCTACCTCAGCTGGGGGTTCATTAGCCCTTCCAAACACAATCAGCTCCTCCCACCATCAACAATTCAAATGGAAAAAAATAACCTGAAGCAGTAGTTGATACATAGAATTGGCTTCCAGCAGAAGTGATAGGACTGTGAGAATGTGCTGCAGATACTGAGGTGGAGCAAACTTCAGAGTGAATGTGACAGTTGAAATGACCTGCAGAGACTTGAGGTGGAATATGTAACACAGAGGGAGAGATAATCTCATGTGAAAATACATAGCATCTTCTTACATGTTTATGTGCCTGACTACAAATCCCATGCTGCATTACTGTGGAGACAGGATCCCTATACTTTGCTACAATGTTGCAGCTGATTGGTCACAACAAATTATGAAGGTTATGCTAGTTTAGGTGGCTTTATTCTCAAATTCAAATGCCAGAAAATAAAAAATATTTTGCTAACTTCAGGGTAAATTTATTAATTTCATACAATATTTTTAATATACTACTAATTATCTTTTATCAGATGAATTCGTATATCCATGAGAGTTAAATATGCCTTTAATTACCTTGCACAACTTAGTGACTTGAGCACAAATTGAGACAATACTTTCCAGTCCTACTTATAAGTCATTAACAAATATGTTAAAAATAATATGACCTAATACTGAACCCTGAGGAACCCCACTTACCACAATAGTCAAATCTGAGTATGTTCCATTTACAACTCTTTGCTTCCTGTCTTTCAATACATGATAAGATATTAACTGCAATTCCTGCACAATAGTCTTTCATGTGGCACTGTATCAAAAGCCTTTGCAAAATCCACAGATACTGTATCCACTGACCACTGAGTTGCCTTGATCCAAGTTCCTACTAACCTCATCATAGAAACGTAGTTCTGCTTGACATGACCTATCCATGTAGACTCCTACTGATAATCTTGTTCATATAGACATTATTGTATAATACCTCTTATTAACCCTTCTAAAAGCTTTCCCACTACAGAAGTGAGACTACAGGCCTATAATTCTTTGGGTTTGCTCTTGCTCTCTGTTTAAATATAGGTATGACATCTGCTTTTCTCCAGTCTTTTGGTAGGGACCCTGTGGTAAGATTTAATAGCTTGGCTTTTACAGATCCCAGTTCACTCAGTACCCTTGGATGTGTTCCATCAGGACCTAGGACTTTGTTAACAATTATTTGGGGAAGGTAGTGTAGCCCCACATTGTTGCAGTGTCTCAACCACTGGTAACTCCCTTGTGTATATAGAAGAAAATGACTTATTTAGCTCATATGCATTTTCCTGGTCACTATTTATCAGACGGCTTGTTTCACATTATAATGTTCCTATAGCTTCCTTCCTGAAATTCTTCTCATTAGTATATTTTATAAAAAATAAGTTTAGTCTTACTCTCCATTGCAGCTTACTTTTCTTTTAATTTTCTATTTTAGCCAGTCTAATAGCTCTTTTGTGAGCCTTGTTGATTTCCTTGTACTCAAAGAAAGCAGTCTCTGTCCCCTCTCTTTTGTGTAATTTAAATGCCAGGTTTTTACTCTGTATCTTGATATTTAAATGATTGTTAATCCAAATAGGATGTGGTATATGGTGACTATATATATTTAGTAGGAATTTTCTCCATTTAGATTCAATATTTTGACCCGTCAGTTCGTTCTCCCAGTCATACAGTCCTATTAAATTCCCTCAACGTGTAAAACTGTAGCCCATAATGTAGCCCGCAAGACTTACGGTTATTAAATTGGCCCCGTAAAACAACCCACTAATGATCTGCGGGTTACAGGCGGAAAAACCCTATGGGGCATCATAATTTGAACTTTGCAGCTGCAAATCCTTTGATCTGTCAAGCTCGTACCTTTTAAGTTCGAAAATCGCTATTAAATTGCTACTAATCCACTGGCATTCAAACTCGTAACCTGCAAATGGAGCCAAAAAGCCAACGGGTACTAGAGAGGACCTGCAAGGGGGTTAAAGTCCTATGTGTAGCACTGTAAATGCAAATATACACACACTACTGTATTTTCAATTAAAGGGAAAGCTATGTTAGGTATTAAAATTAATAGCACAACATTCTTAAACTTGCAAATCTGCAATATAAAATACATTTATTTCTGTTTAATTTCCCTGTTATATCAATCTCGGCAATCATTGTGTTAATACATATAATAGAATTAGCATGAACTAGAATCTAATATTTACTGATTTATTGCATGCAATATTGCATTATTTATTTATTTTTTCTCATAATTGAAACCCGTAAGGCTTTGAAATCTAACCTCCATTTTCAGTGCCATAATAATGACAATCTCGTTTGCTATTGGCTCCGACTAAACCAGTAACTACGAGTTTGACTAATTGATCATGTTCACGGCCGCACAACCAACGTTCGCAAGAATGGTTTACAGGTTTGCGTCTGCAGCCTGTAACTTGCAGCATAGTTCAATTCAATAGCTCTGTAACGCATCCAATTTTCAAGTCTGCAGCCTTTGTGGGTGTGCCGATGCCGCTACGGGCTTCGAATTTAATGGGGCTGTTAGACTATTAAAATCTGCCCTTTTAGAATTACAAGATTTTGTTGGCCCCATACAGCTCTGTTTTTTTAATTCCATCTCAAATGAGACTATGTTGTGATCACTGTTTCCCAAAGGTTCCAATACTTTAACATTTGATACTATATGAATATTATTTGTGATAACTAAATCCAAGATAACTTCAATTCTAATTGGTTCTTGTATAACCTGGGCCAGATAATGTTCTCTGAGTTCTCTGCTGGTCTCATTCATCCAGTTTATTTCAGCTTAGTTAAAATCTCCCATTATTAGAACTTGACCATGTTTAGCTGAATTTCCAAAATTTAACAATTGCAATTCCTCACTTTCAATTATATTTGGGATATATAGTATATTCCTACCATTATGCTTTTAGAATTTGTTCCTCCGCTATTTAACTCAAACCACAAGGATTCAATATTATCACTAGCTCCACCATAAATATCTTCTTTGACTATAGGCTTAACATACAACAATCCCTCCTAATCTTCTACCATTGTGCCCTATCTTTCCTAAATAGGTTATAATAATCCAAAGATGTTTTAGTAATGCCTATTAAGTCCCATTTCTAATTTACTGCTTATAATTGCCAATAATTCTGATAATAATTTACTGCTAATAATTCGACCTCAAACCCATTTTCCTAGCAAGCTTCTGGAATTAGCAAGCATGCATTTTATATTGCCAGGACACTGCAGTTTTGAAGTGCTTGCCACTGTATTGGAGTTACTTAGCAAAACTTCCCTATTGACTATACTAACCCAACGCCCATCTCCAACCCCATAAGTAGTTAATTCATTCCTTACCGCCTCTATATTTCTACCCCATGACTTCTATCTAGTCCCTTCCCTCCCACCTACTAGTTTAAAAACTCCCCAAGCTTTTCTACTCTCCTCTCCCCCAGCACACAAGCTCCCTCTTCATTTAGGTTCAATCCTCACTGCTTTGGAGATTGTACTCAAGTAAGAAGTCAGCTCTAAAAACCCCATACCTCCTTAGTAAACCACTGTAAGAAAGTACTGTGGTGCAGTGTACAGTGCTGACAAGAGCCCAAGAGCAGTCTGTGCCCTACAAGAACCCAAGAGAAGCCTGTGCCTACTGAACCAAAGTGCAGCCCATGCCTACAAGAAGCACAGTATAGCTGTGTTTATAAGAATCAAAGTGCAGCCTGTGCTGATAAGAACTGAAGTGTAGCTTGTGCCTGTGTTTACAAGAATCAAAGTGCAGTGTGTGGCTGCAACAATCAAAGTGTAGCCTGTGCCTATAAGAATCAAAGTGCAGCCTGTGCTTAGAAGAACCAACAACAATCAAAGTGTAGCTTGTGCCTATAAGAATTAAAGTGCAACCTGTGCTTAGAAGAACCAAAGTTTAACTTGTCCTTACAAAAATCAGTGTTTCTTTCAAGCAATAACCTCTCTCCTCCTTCTCCACCTCTACATCTCCACCACCCCATTGGGCCCTCAAGTCCTCTCAATACAGTGAAGTTAAATTCTATTTTATTTGATGTAATTATTGTTTTTATTGATACCTGTTTAGCTTTGTACTAAGAAAAAACACAATCAGTTCAAAGTAAAATGTGAAATGTCTGCGTCCCAAACAGATTATTTCAGTTTACATTAATCCCTATGGGAAATGCTCCCCTGTAAATTAAAGTAGGCTCGATCGCCAATCAACGTGTCATGCTTTTATTAATCCCCTTGTCTGTGAGTGCATCTGTTGTGTCATGTTGTTGTGTATCTTTGTCTGTATGTGTGCATGTGTGTATCTGGGGCTGTATGTATCTGCATCTCTCTGTGTCTATGTGCATTTTGTTTGTGTGCGCCCTAAGTGATAATCATGTGTGTCTGTTTGACTGCCCACCTTCAGAAATATAGTACGCACAAATAAATGTAAATTACAAACATCCTTATACACTATGGGCCTCATTCTATTATCGGCCGTAAATCGGCCATAAGGCTGCGATTCCTGGCGGGGCTCCCGTTATCTTGCAATTCTATTATACGGCCCCGCAAGGATCTCCCCTTACGCCCGGCCGCATATCTTGGAACCGGCCGTAAGGTCCAATTTTTTTTAAAGTCAAATATAAATTGAAGACTGCACTGTACAGCTCTGTAAATGCTAGGGATCATATTGGGGGACATGAGGATTAATAGCAACCCCCTCTCAAGCTTGCACATCAGCCCAAATCCGAGTTTACATTAACTGTTTATTTTCCGGCCGCAGCCTGGCCAGGTCTGAGGTGCTCCAAGCACTCTGGACTTTTTCCATGGATATTTGACATATTTATAAAAAATGTGTTTTTACGGATTTGAGTATAGGGGAATGTTGTACTATTTTTCCTAACACCTACAATCTCTTTATAGTCTCCTCAAAGTGCAGGATGGCTTTATTTGGGCTATTTTATGTGCTTAATTGGTGCTGCGGGACCTGTTTGCTGCAAGTAAGCTGCGGCTCGCTTTTAGCCTTGCAGAGAGGGTTCCCGGAGCAATAGAATAGCAACCAAGCTTTTCTTGCGGCCGAAACTCTTGCGGCCGTTTTAGATCAAAGGCTTTCCTCCGGCGCGAGCGGCCGCAAGAGATAGCAAGGCGCCGGCCGCAAGCCTGCCGGAACCCCCGGCCGGAGGGGAATAGAATAGCCGAATAGCTTGCGGCCGGTCCTTGCAGCCCTGCAGCTCCTACGGCTGATAAAAGAATGAGGCCCTATGATTGTAAGGAAGGACGGCAGCTGATGAGACACATCCTGTTCACACACTTACTGATCACTTATATTAGCAATGGCATTCAGTTTTATCACTAAAGGTCCACAGCACTTCAACAAAAAAGACAATTGTTTGTCAAGTATATCTAAGTCATGGACATATACCTTCTTTTTCTATTTTATTTTCAGTTTTTTTTAAAATACAATGTATTAAAAATATACATTTTTCATATTTAAATTACATTTTTATACAGTTTAGGAAAAGGAGGTAGAAAAAGATTATACTGGGCAACAAAGTCCAAAAGTATTTGTTGTACTCGGATTAAGATTTAGTAAAGTTAAATCACATTAAATCAGTTTACATTACATTATTTTGATTAAACATAATCTAGTTTGAGTGAAGAGAGAGGAGGAAGAGGATAAGTACCGTGAGTTTGTATCACTAAATTTAATTCCAAAGGGACCGTTTTTAAATATTTTTTTTAGAGGAACATTGGGATAAATTTATATAATCCATTTCTATTTGTTTATTTCTATCTACTATGGCCACGAGTTTGCATTTCTTAATTGCAAAAAAATGAAATTCATACCACACTCCTCCCCCTCTGTGGCTCAGAAGCAGACTTCCTGCTTCAAGAAATGCAACAATAATACTCCATAAAATGTAAATGCCGCTCTCACACAAAACGTCTATCTATGTATCATGGTGGCACGACTTTAAGGAGCACCAATGCATGCGCGCTGACGCATGGGCGCCAACGGATAAGCGTGCACACCAAAGTGCGCCTGGAAATACCGCAGCCCAACATCAGAGCAGCTCTCACAGCTCTCCCCCTCTTCTCAGACACAGACTCTTCAGACACTCTCCATTCCGGCTCTCATCTCCCTACAACCACAGCTGGTTCTATGCCCTTCCCATATGTTACAATGTAAGTTTGAGCTTGACACTGACCCTCCTCTGACATAATGATATTTATAACTGCACTGCATCTCTCTGGCATAGTGACATAATCAAGTGCCTTGACCCAAACACAGATCTGCTTCACTTTGTCAGAGGATGGTTCAGTGTCAAGCTCAGCTATACAGTGTGATATATGGGGACGGTACAGAACCAGCTGTGGTTGTAGGGAGATGAGGTGGAATGGAGAGTGACACTGACAGTCTCTGTGTCTGTGGGAGAGTGGGAGAGCTGGGAGAGCCGCGGCTCCCATGCGTCGGCACGCATACATGGACTGCCTTAAAGCCGGTGTGCCATGTATCATGGATATCCTCAGTGCACAACAGAGGCATCACAATTTTTTTTTCTAATGGAACACTAACTGTATAACTTTTTCCTGATTACTTATGCTGTGAGTTAGACTACATTTTTTAAACAATTTCTGTTTTCATTGTGCAGTGGCCCTTAACTCTCATAAATACTCTACTCTCATAAGTTTTTCTGCTTGATACAAGTGATCATAGATTCTGTCTGTGTAACATATGCTTGCTGCCCTCACATAGAAAAATATAAATAATAGTTGTTATGACCCCCATCAAATACATTTAAAAGAATATATAAGTTACCTGGGTTTCAAATGTTTGGCATGAAACAGGCAGTGATTATCAGAAAAATATGATAAGTTCAGTGTTCTTACAAAGTTATGTGCAGGAAACAAAACTGCGGATTTGCATGCCCACACAGAGCTTACGTAACCATGTATACAGAGGAGAAGCAGCCAGATATGGATTTTGACCTTTTTGGTAGAGACCAAACGAAACTACTGCTGCAGGATCGAACAACATGGTTGTGCAGGTCAGAGATCAAGTCGCAGCTGAAACAGAGGGAGAGAGAGAAAAAAAACTGCAGTAGTAGTTTAGCCAGGGAACGGACGATCAACAGGGGTGGTAAATGCCACAAGCTGGCTCAGCTCTGCCAAACAGAGAGAGAAAGGGAAAAAATACAGCAGCAGTAGAAGTTGAGAAGGGAATCAACAAACTGCAGGGTACTCAAGTGTGAATGTGCTGCAGGGAGACTGTGATATGAAAATACATAGCACCTTCTAACATGGTGCCACACTACATATCCCAGGCTGCTTTACAGTACAAACAGGAAACCAAGAGCTTTATACAAATGTCTCAGCCTGTGCCTCATCCTTATTGGCGAAAACAAATTATGATTTTTTTGCTTATTTATCCTGGGTTTGAAGGTGGTGTCTAATTAGGTGGTATCTGATTTTCAACTGTCAGAAATTACAAGACATTTTGCTAACTTCAAGGTAAATGTTTAAATGATTATTCTGGTATTTTTTTCATGCACAAAATTATTTGCATAAACTAACGATTCTCCTCTATCAGATGCATTCATAATCCAGGAGGTATGGAGAGAGGGAGATGAGGAAGCAGGTAAGGGAGGGGAGGTAGAGGTGTAGGAGAGCAGGAGGGGGAGGGATGAGCCCCCAGATGTAGGCACACAAGGTCTAGGAGCAGAGGGTCAGGGACCGGATCCCGGGGGGAGGTAGTGTAAATGAGGGGGAGGCCCAGGGAGAGAACAGGAAGGTCAGGAACCCCAGGCACAGTTGGGTGGGCAAGAGGTTGTGCCAAAGAACAGGGCCCACAATTATAGCCCAGATGAGATAGACATCCTCCTCAGAGAAATCCGTGCCCACTAGAGCATCATACATGGTGGGAGGGATGTTAGGCCTAACCAGAAGACATGTGCCTGGATTGAGAGTGCTGCAGCTGTTGATTCATTAGGTGTTACAAACAGGGATCTGAAGTCTGTCAAACACTGATATGATGACTGTTGGATGAAGGTGAAGAGGATGATGGCAGCAGATGCCAAAGCAGCCTGTGCAATCGGCAGTTGCCCACCAGTTAACATCACATATTGTCGATGGGAGCAGACTCTGAAGGAGTGGATGGAGCCAGCGGCAGTAGTGGGCCTTCCAGGACAACTGGATTCTGGCTTTCAGGCAACCCTGCAATGTGAGTATCATATACACCATCACACCCTCATTTGCACACACATGAACCTTACACACATAGACAACTGACATACAATAGCACTGTAAGATCTCTGGTTATGACTAACAGATATATGGGGCAGCAATAACCATGTAAATCCAGGAAGCATAAATAGTATTAGCATAATTGTTTTCAATAGAATATCTGTCTAATACCTGCAGTTAACACTAATTCTGAATAGCAGTTGCCAATTCAGTTTGTGTTAGTGTTATGTATGCTGTTTGTTCAAAGTTAATATAAAACAAAAACGTTTACATTTCAATTGCAATTGTGTATTTTTTGTCATGAGTTCCACTTTCCCTATCTTCCCCATGTTAAACTGCACTGTTTATAGCAGCCTCTAGATGTTGCTGCATTTTACTGGCGATTAGATTGTGTTTAGGGTAAGGGATAGGATTAGGATGAGGGCTAGGGCTTTTGTGTTAGTGTCATTTAGCAGCCCCTTGATGCAACTGCTGCTGCCAGCAGCCACGGTCACATAACAGGAAAGATCTGAGGCATTATCCACAATGCACATGATACAGGTCAATGTTCATCTGCATAAAACAATCACCACAGCCAATGACAAGTGACCATGATGCCAGGGATATGGAAAAACACAGCAAACAATTGTTTAGAGAATCAATACTCAAATACTATTGTCCTCTCATTTCAGTCCCCAGGTGGTGTACCCCCGGCCGCAGTGATCCAGGCAGTGGCTCCACAGGAGGAGGAACACCATTCACCAAAGCAAGTGGTGGTGGAGGAAGCTGAGGGCACAGCACCAACACAGGAAGCGGGCCCTCACAAGCATCATGGGCAGGTTCCTATCACTTTGAACCAATTTGACATGTCATAGAGCCAACAACGATCTGCAAGGATGTCAAGGTCCTGTAGACAACTCTCAACAGGCCCACCACTGCCACCTGGTGAGATGCAATGGATGTGGTGGCCGGACCATAAAGCTTTTTCACTCCTGACCGGGCCACAACAGACCGAGCCCACCACCTTTTGAATACTAGTTGCCTCACTTTTGGTTCCCAAGTTTCACATAAATCATGGCCAGTCTGATGGCTCAGGAGAACAAGATTGAGATCCACTGCCCTAAGTCCTCCTCATCCACACTCCTCAATGATTATTATTTTGTATTAATGTTGACATACTATTGGCTGGCTACAGAGTGTGTACACATATGGTTATTTTGAATATTTCTGCAATTGATGTTCAATGTGGATTGCCGTTGAGATGAGGTATTGCAGTCAATCCAAATAGTGTTCTGACTGATATCTTGTTCATGTTCCTCAACCTCCTCTTTCTGTGTCAAAGATTCTGCTCATCTATTTATGATTATTCCTAATATCTGAAAACACATTATGTGTAATGATATAGGAATCACAAGGTTGTGGAGACCAGTAGCCAAGGTCAGCAATAATCCAGTTCAGCAACTTGTAGGTGAAATAGGAACAAGCTTTATTGAAGGGATCAGGAACCAACAATAATCTGGCAAGGATACAGAGACAGGAAGTGCCTTATATAGGCCAAGAACCAGACAGCTGACCAGACACAGCTAAAGAGAGTTGTCACTGATTTCATTGCTTTTAGAGTCAAGGTATCAGATCTCAGGCAAATCTGCAAGAGGCAGGCTGGCGTACCGGTAGGGAAGAGGTCCAGCAACATGCAAACCAGGGTTCGAATCCCAGCAGAGTCAATTCCTCAAATTATGTGTGGAATAGATTTGTATGACATTATCTATGATTATTTGAATCTGTTTAATTGAGCAGATATCGACAAGTTGTAAGTGCTATGCACATAACTGGCTTCTTGTTTCTGATCATCCTTTTTAGTCATCAGATTCCGGGTGCAAAGGCATAGTGACCACATGTGACCCTGGTAGGTGCTATGCATCATGCTTATTCTAAACTATGACATTACTCCCTTTAGGCATCTCCTTTTCCCCAAAAAACAGCCTCTTGCCCTTCCGGGATCCGCCCACACCACACCCATGATATTAATGCACAGTCGTATGCTGATAAACTTGTGCTTGTTTTCCAATAAACTATGATATTTTTACACTGTTATCAGTGTTTCTGTCTGTTTGTAATGTACCATGATTGTGAACCTCCAGATGAATTATTGAAACAAACAATTTGTATTATGTACATAGATCTTCCTTCAGTATACCCATCCTGTGCTAATTTAGGATTGAAGTAATAGTCCTGTCACTAGTGCAGCTGATGTTTGATTCTAGCCACAGCTATGTATGATAATCGTGTTTCCTAACACATGGAGATATGTAATCATTCTATATATTAGAGCATATGTCAGTATGAGGTGCAGTTGTTCAATGTTTAAGTGTATGTGCAAATTAATATATCACAGTTGTTGTGATTCTCTCTCTCCCACCTACAATCACTACCTCCCCTCCCCTGGCTCCGTCCTCCTGCCTCCCTCCTCCTGCACCTCCCCCTGACTCCCTCCTCCTCCACAGCCCCTGCTCTCACTCCGGTGGAGGAGAGGAGGAGCCAGCAGTGGGAGGGGTTGCCAGTGGGAGGAGCTTCCAAACTTGTAAGGGAAATGTGTGGGGGGAGGAGACACATGGAGAGACAGAAAGGGAGAGAGACAGGAAGACGGGGAGAAAGAGAAGGAAGAGAGAGAAAGTGAGAGAGGAGATGGGGAGAGAAAGAAAGAGAGAAGGGAGAGAGAAAGATGGAGAGGGGGAGAGAGAGAAAAAGAGGGAGAGACAGGTAGAGGGAGAGAAAGAGAGGGAGAGACAGAAAGAGAGAGAGGGAGATACAGAAAAAGGGGGAAGAGAGGGAGAGACAGGAGAGGGAGAGAGAAAGACGGTGGACGTGAAGAGGGAGTGTGGGACAGAGAGTTGAGAGAAATGGTGAGAGAGAGAACAAAGGGGGAGAGAGAGGAAGGGAGAAGGAAAGAAAGAGGAAGAGAAAGAGGGGAGAGAGCTAGTGAGGGAGACAAAGAGTGGGAAGAGAGACAGAAAGAGGGAGGGAGAAGGGAAAGAGGGAGAAAGATGGGGAGAGGTAGAGAGAGAGAAAAAAAATGGAGAGGGGGGGAATAGGGAGAGAGAGAGACAGATGGAGAGAGGGAGAGAGAGAAAAAAAGAGAAGAGAGGAGAGAAATAGGGAGAGAGAGAGAAAGAGGGGGAGAAAATTGAGAGAGAAAGAGGGAGAGAAAGAGTAGGTAGAGAGAAGGACCGTGAGATAGGAGGAAAGGGTAGAAAGAGAGGGGGTATAGAGAAAAAATGGAGAAAGACAGGGGAGAGAGAAAAGGAGAGAGAAACAAAAAGAGGAGGAGAGAGAAAGAGAGAGGGAGACAAAGAGAGGGGAGAGAGAGAAAGAGAAATAGAGGGGTAGAGAGAAGAAAGTGGGTGTGAGAGAGAGAAAGAGAGAGAGACAGAAAGAGGGGGAGAGAAAAAGAGAGGGAGACAAAGAGTGGGAAGAGAGACAGAAAGAGGAATTAGAGAGGGAGAAAGAGGGGGAGAGAGACAGAGAGAGGAAAAGAGAGAGAGAGAGAAAGAGAGGAGGGAGGGAGTGGGGGAGAAAGGGGAGAGAGAGAAAGGTACAGAAAGAGATGGGAAAGAGAAAGAAAGAAAGAAAGAAAGAAAGAAAGAAAGAAAGAAAGAAAGAAAGAAAGAAAGAAAGAAGGAGTAGAGAAAAAATGGAGAGGGGGGAAAGATATGAGGGGAGGAAGAGAGGAGATGAGGTGATGAGATAACAAGGGGGATACAGAGAGAAAGAGAGAAGGGAGAGAGAGAGAAAGAAAGAGGAAGAGAAAGAGAGGGAGAAAGAGGGAGAAAGAGAGAGAGAATGAGATACAGAAAAGGGGGAAGAGAGTGTGAGAGAGGAGGTAGAGAGATAGGGGGAGAAAAAGAGGGTGGAGAGAGGGAGAGTGAGAGAGAGGTGCAAGAAAGGGTGAGAGAGAGCTACAAGAAAGGGTGAGAGAGAAAGAGAGCGAGACAGAAAGAAGGAGAGAGAGAGAAAGAGTGGGAATAGAGAAAGGAGTGAGAGGGGGAGAAAAGGGGAGAGAGAGAAAGTAAGGGGGTAGAGAGAAATAGAGAGAAAAGGAAGAGAGAGAGAGAGGAGACAAATAAAGGGGAGAGAGAGTGAGAGGGAAGATAGAGAAGGCAAGAGAGACAGAAAGAGGGAGAGAAAGAGGAGGAGAGAGAAAGGGAGAGGGAAACAAGGAGAGGGGTAGAGAGTAAAAATAAAGAAAGAGAGTGGGTGTGAGAAAGACAAAAAGAGAGAGAGAGGATAGAAAAAGAGAGGGGGAGAGGGAGACAAAGAGTGAAAAGAGACACAGAAAGAGGGAGAGAGAATGAGAGAAAGATGGGGAGAGGGAAAGAGAAAGGTGAGAAAGACAGAGAGAGAGAGAGAGGAGAGAGAGAGAGAAAGAGGGAGAGAGAGAAAGAGGGAGAGATGGAGAAAGAGGGATAAAAAGAGGAGAAGAGAGAAATGGAGGGGAGAGAGAGAAAGAGTGTGTGTGAGAAAGAAAGAGAGAGGGGAGAGAGAGAAAAAGAGAGAGGGGAATAGAGAGAAATAGAGTGAAAATGGAGCATGAGGAGGAGAGAGAAAGAAAGAGGGAGACAAAGAGAGGGGTGAGAGAGAAAGATAGAGAAAGGGGCGGAAAGATGGGGAGAAAGAGGGGGAGATAGAAAGAAAATGAGATAGAGGGAAAGAGAGAAATAGAGAGAAAAAAGGGAGAGAGCAAGAGGTAGAGAGAGACGGGAGAGAGAGAAGGAGGAGGAGAGAGAAAGGAAGAGGGAGACAAAGAGAGGGAGAGAGAGAGACAGAGTGGGTTTTAGAGAAAGAAAGAAAGGGGCGAGAGAGACAAAGAGAAAGGGAGAGAGAGGGGGAAAGAGAGAATGAGAGGTGGAGAGTGGGTGGGAGAGGGAGAGAGAGAAAGAGAGAGAGAAATATAGAGGGAGACAAAGAGTGGGAAGAGAGACAGAAAGAGGAGAAGAGAGGGAGAGAGAAAGAGAGGACGAAAGAGAAAGAGAAAAGAGAGGGCAGAGGGAGAGTGAGTGGGGGAGAAAGGGGAGAGAGATAGAAAGGGAGAAAAATAGATGAGAGACAGAAAAAGAGGGGGTAGAGAGAAAAAGAGTGAAAAAGAGAGAGACAGGGAGAAAGAGAAAGAGGAGAAGAGGAAGAAAGGAGGAGAGGGAGAGAGTCGTAGGGGAAGAAAGGGGGGGAAGAGAGAGGGCAAGAAAGAGGGAGTAAGAGGGAGAGAAAATGAGGGGTAGAGAAAGAGAAAGAGTGGTGAGAAGGGGAGAAAGAGGGAAAGAAAGAAGGAAAGAGTGAGACATTGAGAGGGGGAGAGGGGAGAGAGAAAGATTGAGAGGGAGACAAAGAGTGGGGAGATATAGAAAGTGAGAAAGAGAGAAAGAGGGGGAAAGATGGGGAGAAAGAGGGGTGATAGAAAGAAAAGGAGAGAGAGGGAGAGAGAGAAAGGGAGAAGTAGATGGAGGCAAATATAGGAGAGAGAGAGGGGAGGGGGAAGAGATCGGGAGAGAGGAGAGAGGGAGAGTCAGAGGAGGAGAGAGAGACTGAGATGGAGAGACAGAGGGAGAAAAAGAGAGGGGGAAGGAAAGAGAGGGTGGAGAGAGAAAGGGCGGATGTGAGAGACACAGAAAAAGAAGTAAAGAAAGAGAAAGAGTGGGGAGAGAGAGGTGGAGGGGAGCTATAGGAAGAGGAAGAGATAGAGAGAGAACAAAAAAGGGGAGAGGAAAATAATGAGAGGAGGAGAAAGAGAGAGGGAGGGAGAGAGAGAAAGAGGGGAAGAAGGAGAGAGTAAGATAGAGAGAGGGAGAGAGAGAAAGAGGGAGGGAGAGAAGGAGAGAGAGGAGGGAGATAGTTGGGGAGAGAGAAAGAGGGAGGGGGAGGAGAGACAGAGGGAAGAGAGAGACAGAAAGAGGCAGGGAGAAAAGGAAAGAAAGGGGGAGACAGGGGGACGGAGGAGGGGACAGCAATCTCAGGGACAGCCACTGGCAGCAAAAGCTCTAGCTAAGCCACTGTCATGACCGGATTACCCATTAGGCAAACTAGGCAGCTGCCCAGGGGGGCATCCCTGTGAGGGGCGCCACTTTTAAAAAAATAATAGTGCCTGGCTTAAAAAAACTAAATACTGCAGTTCATAGACTAGCTACTAGGGGATAACCACTTAGAACAAGAAAAGGCAAAAATGGGTCATTGCAAACCTTGCATACTCACTTGCAGGGGCTCCTCCACTTCACTACCTAGGGGCTCCAAAAATGGAGATCCGGCCCTGGTCACTATATATACATAATAAACGGGGGGCACAAAACAATGACTTAGCAATTAGTATAAATGTTTACAAGATGTTACCTACTGTGCCATAATAACTCCCTAACACTTGCATTTTAGTTCACTATTATGATGTGCACCAGTTACAAACACCTGTCTTATTCTATATGCTGGGTTTTTTGTAACGGCTCCAAAGGCTGAACAAGATTGCCAATATTTATCTGCCCTCATAGCTTAATTCAAAAATGCAAACATATTGTGAATATTATATTTACAACCCTAACTGATGGTGCAGAGCACAGATGTTGACTTTCATGGTCCTTTAATTGGTGAAAGGGAAATGCTATGGTGTCAACATTAGCGAGGCAAACACAAACAACATAGCTGATAAATAATATTTAATCTTAGCATAAATCATAACATTAACATAGCAACAAAGCTACACAGTGACAAATTATCACAGGTATGTAAAGTAGAATGGTGGAGGTGGGTAGGATACAGAGTTCTTGTAACACAGGGAAATAGGGATATAGAAACACAATGCATTCAGGGGGAATGACGTAGATATGGTTGATCAGTTGAGGGGGATTTACAGTGTATCATTCAATCATTTACATCATATTATTACAGATATCAAGACAATATGACATTCAATAAGAAAAGATAACAATAATACATGATAAGAGATATAAATATGGGGAGAAGTAAAATGTAGGCTTGTGTGTTCAACAGATACTCCTATGCAACCTCAGAAGTATAAGTGCTCAATAACTGAATGTTTTAACCCCAATAGGTCAGTTTAATGGCCATAATAATCTGCTATGAGAGCAGCCTCTCCATACATAACTTTGGAAACTCATATGGGGACCTGACTAGTACCATATCAGTCTGTTCTAACTTCTTTGAAAGATTCACTCACAGACAACCGGTCAAATTGAGGGGAATTCTGTTCTCTGAATGAGCATCTCTATGCATAACTGAAGATTAAAGTAACCTCATTAACAGTTATGTTCCAAGCCTAGAGTTACTCTTCCCCATATGTACAGGGAGGATCACATCAGCACTGAAGAAGAGATCTGGAAGGAAGTAATAGGTACATATAAATCTATGTAGAGTATGTTAGCATATACATGCTGTGGATATGCAAGGAACATCATGGGACAGATGTCACATGACATCTGCATTGTATCCTGCAATTAAAGCTTTATATATATTGGCTAATCAGTAATGCAAATCAAATATCACACTGGATGCAACAACTTGAGGATTCGGAGACATGCACATACATGATGACATTAGCATAACCATGGAATGTTGGGATGCTTATCTTCATGCCTTGTTCTGACTGTGATCTGGAAAAAACACACAAAAAATTCTGTTCCTCCAGGCCACATCCGCAGGGTATGATTATATTTTCTGACCACTTTAGCAATATGGGATGTCTTTGGGAAAAGAAAGGTAGGCCTCCATTAATGGAGTTGTTATTTACCGTATTTTTCAGTGTATAAGACAACCTTTTTTTTTTACAAAATTTGGACCTTTAAATTGGGGGGTTGTCTTATACACGGTATACAGTGTGAGACGCTAGATCTTGCTGTCACGTATCTGATCCTCTTCAGGCCGCTCTCATTATTATTTATTATTTTTTATTATTAACTTTTATTTGTAATGCGCCAACATATTCCGTAGCGCTACACACGGTATGAAAACAAGAAAAAGTTCAATGTTAACAAACTGCAGAAAATGGGGAGCCCTGTTTTGAGCTTAGCATCTTTGTAGAAAGTGTTTTTGCCAAAGCACCCTACAAGATTGGAAGCTCGCTACTTACAATCTAAAAGGAATGGAATAGGCAGAAGATAGGACAATAATAGACAGATAAGGAATAGCAAGGGTCAGGAAGAAAGTGAAGATTACTTAGGTAGGAAGACATGCAAAGTTAGAATGATTTCCATATAGAAGGAAAAGCAAAGGATTTGATTGAAAGTTATTTGAGGTGATGGGCTCAGGTATGTAATATGTTACAGAAAGTATAACATGTAAATGGGAATGTAAGGGGAGGGGCCTTGGTTAGGATATGTATCTACAGAAGCCAATAGATGGTTGTGGGAGACATGATGTGGAAGGTTCATTATAACCTGTGACATTTTTCATCCGTTCTCTATGTACCACACACTCTCTGTCTCTGCTGACATACCCTGTGTCCCCCACTTCTTCAGGAGCTGCATCTGCCAAATCAGTGATGTTTGTCCCCGAGATGCTAACGAGCATTCCCCTCTAGTGCAGCATCTGGAGCTTTGTGTTGTTCATTACTGGTTAATGAGAGTGTGTGGTACATAGAGAACGGATGAAAAATGTCACAGTTTATAAAAGGATGGAAGACTGCCTGTATCTTCCTCTTCTGCTATATTGTCCCTGATGACTATTATTGGCATCCTGCACCGGAGGCAGAACTGCAAGAGTTGGCACTAGCTGGCTTGTTAGTAACACGCATGGCCCTGCCTATCTCAAGAGCCAGGCTGCAACCCCAGGAAAATGCCCAGACACCCTGACATCCGGGCCACTCCCCTCCCAGCTCCCTGGTAACCCCCACAGAGCCTTTTCTAAGCGGGACACAAGTTGCAGCTTGGACCCCGAAGCCACCCAACGCCTATCTCCAGAGAGAAGCTGCACCCCCAGGACCAGCCCCAGGTAGAGGATCATCGTGGTGAGAACCGGGGAATGTGGGGGGAGAGGCAGGCTCCTTAATTAAACATTTTTCGAAATTTTGGGATCAAAATAATAGGGGTTATCTTATACATGGGGCCGCCTTATACACGGAAAAATATGGTATTTCTTCTTCTGCATACATGCACATGTTTCATGACCCCAACCATTGAAAACACACTGACACAGTGAGAACAGTCTAACAAAGCTTTATTTCATACAAAGGGTACAATCTTAAATCAATAAGACTGTGCATTGCTATCATGGGTGTGGTGTGGGCGGATCCCGGGAGAGCAAGAGTCTTGTGGGGGAAAAAGGGCATACCTACGGGGGTAATGTCATAGTCTAGAATAATCATAATGCATAGCACCTACCAGAGTCACATGTGGTACCTACACCACTGCAACCGGTATCCGATGAAAAAAAGGATTGTCAGAAATCACTGGATTTAATTTAAAAACATCATTAATGTGCATAGCCCTTACAACTTGCTCAATGAAACAGATGATTAAACCTCTAGACTGTGTAATCCAAACCAGTTTCACACATCCAAAACAAAAATCTGAAAAAAGTGGTCAAAAACAAAAAAGCGGGGGAGGATAAGAAATAAAAAAAAATGCATGTACAGTACAGTGCTATACACTGTAACAACTGTAACAATATACCAACTCACCTGATTCCCATCTGCAAGCATTACTAACTATTAGCTAGATCTCTGGAGAACTCACTGGCCATGACCATTAATAATGGCCTGGCCTGGTGGTGGTGGGGATGGAGGTCTGGCTGCAGGGCCCATTGATGGTTGTGGAGGAGGTGGAAGAGGTGGGGAGGGGCTGTTGCCTGGCCGGTGCCTGGCCCCAATATGGTGGTGGTGGTGGACCTGGTGGTGGGAGCCAGGCTGATGAACCGCAGGGGGGAGGAGAAGGTGGGGGCATTCCTCTCTCGTCCCTCCTATATGTGTGCCCTGGTGATAGCTGCAGCTGCGGGAGGAGGGGGCAGTGAAGTCGAAGGCCACAGGGGTGGCATGAGGTCCAGCAAGTGGCCCCACTTCCCAGGTGAAGTACTCCTCCTCTTCTTCTTCATCACAGGGCACGGGGCTTGAGCTGGTCCCTGTTCCCCCTGAACCGGATTCTGCTGGGCGGTGGTCAGTCTCATGGATTAAATGACGCATGACGTATACATCTATCCCTTTTATATTCCATGAAGCTGACATGTCAGTGTCCTTGTTGGTCATCCTTTACATATGTAGTGTGTGTGATGTACATGTGGTGACATGTTGGTGTATGTGATATTCACCTGCTGGGCCACTAGGCCTGAAGCTCATGCGGCGGGCACCAGCTTAGTAGGTCCTTGAGGTCCCTCTTCCACTCAAGGAGATTGCCTCAGCAATAAGTGGTGACCCTGCAGGGACAGTCATCGCGGGGCCACCGCTTGTTGCTGAGGCAATCTTCTTGGCTATCTTCCTCACCAAGACCCTGACGCATCTAACCTGTGCTTCACAGATCTCAAATCCCTTTCCGCTGTGCCCACTGCTGTTACCGCAGCCGCTACCTCCTTTTAAGTCTGGGCCCTAGGCCCTGGCCTAACTTCACTACACCCTGACAGGATAGCGGGCCGCTCATGGATGGCACGCAGGAGTACCACCACCTCCTGGGGGGAGTAATTCGGGGCCCTGTGCCTGCCCCCAGCCTTTTGACTGTGGGTGGGGATCCTGTCCTTCCTCAACTGTCCCTGGGGCCTATCCCTCATCCTCTCTACCACCCCCTTGAATCATGCCTCCACCTTGATACTGAGAACGATGTGAATATCAATATGGGCACCTGCACACACACCTCCCCCTACACTTTCTCCCATCTCCTCCTCAACCTCCTCTACAACCTCCTCCACCACCTCTCCTCCACTCTCCTCCACCTCCTGCTGCACCACCTCCTCTCCTCCACCTCTTCATTTACCACTTCCACCTCCTCTCCTCCACCTCCTCCTCCACCTCATCTCCTCCACCTCCTCTCCAACAACACCAGTGACTACCTCTATCTCCACCCTCTCCTCCTTGCCTCTCCTCCTCTTCTCACCCCATGCTCTCCTCTCCTCTCCCCTCCTCTCTATTCCCTCCATATCAATCCTAAAAGTAAAATAAGGATAACAGAATAAAAGTATTGGTGTATATATTAGTGATGTAAAAAAAATATGTTTTATGTGTAATTGTTAACTGTTGGGAAATAGGGTGTGGGATATAGGATGGGGTTGTTTGTATGTGTTGACCTGTCTCTAAGTGTATCTATGTGTATTTGTATTATGTCTAAGCAGTATATATGTGTAATCAAAATGTATGTGTATAATAGTTATCACATATAATAGTTGTCAAACTGCGTTTCGTTGTCACGTTTGCGAGCCTCACAAAGCGAGGCGAGCCGTTAATGCATAGAAGCCTTCAGAGCCTTCTAAATTCTGTGAGCCTCGCAAAGCGAGGCGAGCCGTTAACGCATAGAAGCCTTCCGAAAAAAATAAACATAAAACACACTCACATATACCCAGGCTGTTGTACCTGGGACAGTGTATCTATTCTTCCAAGTAGAGGCTTGTACTTAGCTTCATAGTGGTGTCATCATCCACAAGAACCCCCTATATAACGCCCGCTCTATACTCCCCCCTCTTCATATTCACATAGAGACTCCAGTTGCTTGAGTTAGAGATTAAAGATGTGCTCTCTCAAGTGTCAATGTGTGTGACCATATATATGACTTGTTTTCTTTTTTCTATGTATAAATATGTATAAATATATTTGTGCAAATTGTAGCAAGCTACAGAATACATTTTATTGATTTGCACTAGGAAGTAGTTGTGCGCTTCTTTCTCCCCACCCTTCTTGCATTTTACAACACTAACTTGCAAATAATAACATTACAATTCTAAATTGCCGCTTTACACGCCTAAACAAACGGTTTGGCTTCGCGCACGCAGCCTATTTACACTGCACACTTGGCACATTGCTGACACTTTCTCCTCAGGTGATCAACAGTCCAACTGTACATTTTCATATGCAGAAAAATCCAAAGAGATTGTTAGCTCTTCAGGATATTGATTTCTGCATATTAAATATAAATAGGTAAAGTATATTCATTTATTAATTCATATTCTTTTATTAATTCAATGTACTAAATACATTTTATATTTTACACTGTACTTATATATCTGTCTTTGCGATAAGCGCCGAAGGTATTCGTTGCAAAGCAGGAAACTTAAAGGACACTATGGGAGAGGCTGGCAATGAGCGTCGAAGGTCCTCAGAGGAGCAAAAGACTTACATTGTGTGGCAAACAGCATTGCTTTAAATTTTATTGCCGTCATTTTGGACGGGCAAGTTGCTAGTGATCGCAAAGCGAGGGGCCGCATTTGCAGAAGGTGGAGGCTCCAACGTCGGCTACAATGAGCCGAAGGCTCATTGCCACCCGCAAATGTGGACCCTCGCAAAGCGAGGGGCCGCATTTGCGGAGGTGAAGGCTCTACGGCACCTCACACGTGGTTACAAACACCCACACAAGCGGCACTTTACCAAAATAAATCTAACACGCAATCACTATATACGGACTTACACAAAAAAATATGAGACATTACGACCTCTCAAAAATACGACCTTAACGGCCAAACCGCACATACCTGAAACCATTAAAAACACAATAAATACACACAAAAAATACATAAAAAGCTTACCCACAGCAAGGGGGGGCACCCCGGACTTCTGCAAGGGAAGTTACACCTCAATTTAAGTAAAAATTCCCGAGTTTAGACACACAAAACTCCCATAAGCAAGAGAAAAAATGGCCACCTAAAAAAACGAAAACGATGCTCCACGGCCCCGGACCATCCAGCCACGTACAATTTACCCTTGCAGGGATCCGAGATAGGCTTAGAAACCCGCATTAACCCCACGGGATACGAGATAAGCTCAGAAACCCGCATTAACCCTACATTAACCATCGCAGCAATGAAAATTCTAATTTCCCGCCTTACGGGTGCTTAAAGGATAGTAAAGGTCCCTAAAGGAACCGTAATAAAAAAAAATTAAATTAACCTATCACTCATGGGGCTCTATCAACCCCTAAAAAACCCTGTCACTCATGGGGGTAAGTCCAGACCCCCATAAACCCTTAATTAACCCTGTCACTCATAGGGGTCAATACAGACCCCAATAAGCACTTTATTAACTTCCTCTCTCATGGGGTTCAATACAGACACCCATAAACCACCAATTAACCCTGTCACTCATGGGGGCCAATACAGACCCCCATAATACATTATTTAACCCTGTCACTCATGGGGGTCAATACAGACCCCCATAAGCACTTAATTAACCCTGTCACGCATGGGGGCCAATACAGACCCCCATAATACATTATTTAACCCTGTCACTCATGGGGGTCAATACAGACCCCCATAAGCACTTAATAAAACCTGTCACGCATGGGGGTCAATACAGACCACCATAACCACTTAATTAAACCTGTCACTCATGGGGGTCAATACAGACCCCCATAAGGACTTAATTAACCCTGTCACTCATGGGGGTCAATATAGATACCCATAAACCCCTAATTAACCCCTTCACTCATGGGGGTCAATACAAACACCCATAAACCCCTAATTAACCCTGTCACTCATGGGGGTCAATGCAGACCCCCATAAACCCATAACTAACCCTGTCACTCATAGGGGTCAATACAGACCCCCATAAACCCATAATTAACCCTGTCACTCATGGGGTCAATACAGACCCCCATAAGCCAATAGATAACCCTGGCACTCATGGGGGTCAATACAGACCCCCATAATACATTAACTCTGTCACTCATGGGGGTCAATACAGACCCCCAAAAAACCTTAATTAACCCTGGCACTCATGGGGTCAATACAGACCCCCATAATGCATTAATTAACTCTGTAACTCATGGGGGTCAATACAGATCCCCAAAACCCCTTAATTAACCCTTTCACTCATGGGGGTCAATACAGACCCCCCATAAGCACTTAATTAACCCAGTAACTCATGGGGGTCAATACAGACCCCCATAAACACATAATTAACCCTGTCACTCATGGGGGTAAATACAGACCCCCAGAAGCCAATAGATAACCCTGGCACTCATGGGGGTCAATACAGACACCCATAATACCTTATTAACCCTGGCACTCATGGGGGTCAATACAGACCCACATAAACCTATAATTAACATTATCACTCATGGGGGTCAATACAGACCCCCATAAACCCATGATTACCCTGTCACTCATGGGGGTCAATACAAACACCCATAAACGTCTAATTAACCCTGTCATTCATGGGGGTCAATACAGACCCCCATAAACCTATAATTAACCCTGTCACTCATAGGGCTCAATACAGATTCCCATAAGCACCTAATTAACCTGGTCACTCATGGGGTTCAATACAGACCCCCATAAACACATAATTAATCTTGTCACTCAGGGGCTCAGTACAGACCCCCATAAACCCTTTAATAACCCTGTTACTCATGGGGGTCAATACAGACCCCCATAAGCACTTAATTAATCCCGTCACTCATGGGGGTCAATACAGACTCCCATAAGCACTTAATTAACCCTGTCACGCATGGGGGTCAATACAGATCACCATAACCACTTAATTAAGCCTGTCACTCATGGGGTCAATACAGACCCCCATAAGGACATAATTAACCCCGTCACTCATGGGGGTTAATATAGATACCCATAAACCCCTAATTAACCTCGTCACTCATAGGGGTCAATACAAACACCCATAAACGTCTAATTAACCCTGTCACTCATGGGGGTCAATACAGACCCCCATAAGCCTATAATTAACCCTGTCACTCATGGGGCTCAATACAGATTCCCATAAGCACATAATTAACCTGGTCACTCATGGGGTTCAATACAGACCCCCATAAACACATAATTAATCCTGTCACTCAGGGGCTCAGTACAGACCCCCATAAACCCTTTAATAACCCTGTTACTCATGGGGGTCAATACAGACCCCCATTAGCACTTAATTAACCCTGTCACTCATGGGGGTCAATACAGACTCCCATAAGCACTTAATTAACCCTGTCACGCATGGGGGTCAATACAGACCACCATAACCACTTAATTAAGCCTGTCACTTATGGGGTCAATACAGACCCCCATAAGGACATAATTAACCCCGTCACTCATGGGGGTCAATACAGACACCATAAACCCCTAATTAACCTCGTCACTCATGGGGGTCAATACAAACACCCATAAACGTCTAATTAACCCAGTCACTCATGGGGGTCAATACAGACCCCCAAAAACCTATAATTAACCCTGTCACTCATGGAGCTCAATACAGATTCCCATAAGCACATAATTAACCTGGTCACTCATGGGGTTCAATACAGACCCCCATAAACACATAATTAATCCTGTCACTCAGGGGCTCAGTACAGACCCCCATAAACCCTTTAATAACCATGTTACTCATGGGGGTCAATACAGACCCCCATAAGCACTTAATTAACCCTGTCACGCATGGGGGTCAATACAGACCACCATAACCACTTAATTAAGCCTGTCACTCATGGGGGTCAATACAGACCCCCATAAGCCAATAAATAACCCTGACACTCATGGGGGTCAATACAGACCCTCATAACCCATTAATTAACCCTGGCACTCATGGAGGTCAATACAGACCCCCATAAACCCATAATTAACCCTGTCACTCATGGGGCTCAATACAGATTCCCATAAGCACCTAATTAACCTGGTCACTCATGGGGTTCAATACAGACCCCCATAAACACATAATTAATCCTGTCACTCAGGGGCTCAGTACAGACCCCATAAACCCTTTAAAAACTCTGTTACTCATGGGGGTCAATACAGACCCCCATAAGCACTTAATTAACCCCGTCACTCATGGGGGTCAATACAGACTCCCATAAGCACTTAATTAACACTGTCACGCATGGGGGTCAATACAGACCACCATAACCACCTAATTAAGCCTGTCACTCATGGGGGTCAATACAGACCCCCATAAGGACATAATTAACCCCGTGATTCATGGGGGTCAATACAGACACCCATAAACCTCTAATTAACCCCGTCACTCATGGGGGTCAATACAAACACCCAGAAACCCCTAATTAACCCAGTCACTCATGTGGGTCAATACAGACCCCCATAATTCATTAATTAACCCTGTCACTCATGAGGGTCAATACAGACCCCATAAACCTATAATTACCCTATCACTCATGGGCATCAATACAGACCCTCATAAGCCAATAAATAACCCTGTCACTCATGGGGGTCAATACAGACCCCCATAAACCTATAATTAACCCGGTCACTCATGGGGGTCAATACAGACCCCCATAAGCACCTAATTAATCTGGTCACTCATGGGGGTCAATACAGACCCCCATAAACCCATAATTAACCCTGTCACTCATGGGGGTCAATATAGACCCCCATAAGCCAATAAATAACCCTGGCACTCATGGGAGTCAATACAGACCCCCATAACCCATTAATTAACCCTGTCACTCATGGAGGTCAATACAGACCCCCAAAATGCGTTAATTAACTCTGTATCTCATGGGGGTCAATACAGAACCCCATATCCCCTGTCACTCATAGGGGTCAATACAGACACCCCCCCATAAGCACATAATTAACCCCCTCACTCATGAGGGTGAATACAGACCCCCATAAACCTATAATTAACCCTATCACTCATGGGCGCCAATACAGACCCCCATAAGAACTTAATTAACCCTGTCACTCATGAGGGTCAATACAGACCCCCATAAACCTATAATTAACCCTTTTACTCATGGGGGTCAATACAGGCCCCCATAAGCCAATAAATAAACCTGTCACTCATGAGGGTTAATACAGACCCCCATAAACCTATAATTAACCAGGTCACTCATGGGGGTCAATACAGACCCCCATAAACCCATGATTAACCCTGTAACTCATGGGGGTCAATACAGACCCCCAAAAACCCTTTATTAATGCTTTCACTCATGGGGGTCAATACAGACCCCCATAAGCACTTAATTAACCCTGTCACTCATGAGGGCCAATACAGATACTCATAAGCCTCTATTTAACCCCATCAGTCCCATGGGGCTGTTATAACCCTAACATCACAAACTATCACCACCTCGTGGTCAGGGCACCGGCACAACGGTCTCTCAAAGTGCCCTTACCCCAGCAGTCCACGTTCCTCTCTGTGTCTGTACTGTTTGCTGCTCTACTCAGCAAACACTGTTTAATATTCCTCTGTTCACAAAAGCCTCACCAATCTTCTGCTCCAACAATCTCTCCTTTTGGTTCTGGAGTTGCACACGGGCATAGAACTTACAATAGAACTGTAAGAACCTGCTCTCCAAAACCACCATCTCAAGGACCTGCATGCTACTTCGGAAGAATCTACAACACAGTCAACGCACAGGCGTGTGGAACGCAGCTTTATTATCTCCCCTGTCAATCATTTTCCGGGATCCCGCTTTTCATTGGCTCTAAGGCCTGTGTTGTACTCCGTAATTACGGGATTGGTTTATAACAGCGGGCCTCATCTATTCCAGCCCACTGACATCTTGAGGGAGCCGGAAGGGTTTATGGGCTTGCTCCAGCCCTTTGGTTGCGGCCTTGTTGAATACAATAGCTCTGTAACTCCAGCAGATTTCAAACTCGCAGACATACAGGTGTAATGATATAGGAATCACAAGGTTTTGGAGACCAGCAGCCTAGGTCAGCAATAATCCAATTCAGCAAGTTGTAGGTGAAACAGGAACACGCTTTATTGAAGGGAACAGGAACCACAATAATCTGGCAAGGTACATTGACAGGAAGTGCCTTATATAGGCCAAGGACCAGACACCTGACCAGGCACAGCTGAAGAGACTTAGGCACTGATACTATTGCTAGCAGAGTCAAGGTTATCAGATCTCAATGAAATTCACAAAGGCAGGCTGGCGCAGTGGTAGGGAAGAGGTTCAGCAGCCTGGGGACCAGGGTTCAAAACCCAGCAAAGTCAATTCCTCACAACAAGCTAGACGACGGCCGCTGCAGGCTTGGAATTTAATAGGGCTACTGATCTTTAGGAGGTATCAATGCTGCATGGGTGCAATCAATAGCACCTAGCACATTAGGGACACCTCCTATTCAATGAAAATCCATTTTCACCTTCAAGGTCTCTTCCACAGTGTCGGTGAAACTGATGTATCTGGTAGTTTGCAGAACACCTTGAAAAGCTTGCCTGAGACATTCCTCCTACTATACTACCAGTGTTCTGGAAACTACCGGATGCAAGGAAGTGTATTGCGGCTAACATCCATGTCATTCCAGAGATGGCTCTATTGGTCCGTGAGGAAGGCTCAAGGTCCTCCCTCAGAAACGCATAGATCTCCTCAAGACTGGCACGGGTTAGCCTAAAAAGCTCATACACTTCCCCATCAGTTAACCCCTCAGTTGGGACTCTCTCCCTGTATACTTTGGGTGCCCGAATCCTCCCTACAGGTTCAGGGGCCTGCTCAGCCCCCTGTGGGTGTTGCTGTGCAGGAGCCAGCCCTTCAAGGGCACCCTGTTGGTTTAGAGCCACACCTAGTTCCCCGACAACCGGGTTATTTGGTTGTGACCCCCCAAAAGCTGATCACCCACTTCAATGTAACCCTCCCTGTATGCAGGTGTGCCTATATACCCCAGTCCCTGTGCCACTAGAGCTCTATCCCCTTCCTGATCCCTCACCATCATACTAGGCATATCTTGTGGTAATTAACTTGCCTGGCTTGGTTCTGGACCACCATGTATCACATTAGCACGCTCACCCACATTCACTCCCAGCCGCACCTCTCTGTCACTCTTCAGCCACTCCTCAACCACACGCCTTGCATCAGGGTCTTCTCTCTGCAACATTTGATACAAATATTCATGCTTCCTATGGCACTGTCTCCTCACATGCATATATACATCTATCACAAGGCGGCAATCCATGATGGGTCAGATTTCCTACTGGCTTGTTGGGGCTGGGGTTATATAGCTTGTTGATTACAGCACCTGTTAATATCCAGGTGGATTTCAGGTTTGGACTTGCTCCCTTGTGTATTTGAGACTTATCTGGCATTACAGCTGATTTAGGTTCTGGCTATGGGAATCTTTAGCATGATAATCGGATGAACTTCCATGCTTTTGTATTGTTTTTGCCAGTCCTATTTGTATACCATAATGTTTTGGCCTACATTAGTTTTTGATCCCCTGGTACTTGATATATGTAATGTGGTGGTGTAAGTTGGCCACTATTTGATTTCCCAATGTAGATGTGATGAGTAAGATATATATAAGGTGATCTTTGTATTTTTAGGGGTCCACATTAGAGCCTCTGTGAGTGAGAAAGGGTAAATATGGCATCCATTTTCATGTATTTGTATTGCAATTTAATAAGGTAGTGTCTCTTTAATTGCTTTCAGCATCTTGAAGCATGACTTTTCATATTGGAATATGCATAACTATTACAACATATGAAAAATAAAGAAACATTTTTTAAGCTATTTGATCATTGGGACTTGTTGTGCAATGAATTATAATGCCTTCAATGCTTTGCCCATATTTTAAAATCCATTGGTGTGTTTTTATTGTCTTTTGCAGTGTTACAAACTAGTCTGTAAAACCTTTGCGGGTCCTATTTGGAACCCGTAAGATTTTGGCCGACATGGGCTGTTTGTGAGCTTGTCTGCGTTTGTGCGCTTGAGAGATTGTAGCAATTGAAAAGCAATTTACAATTTTTAGCGCCTGTAACTCTTGTGGAGGTGAAAGATCAAAAGCTTTGATGGCCTGTAAGTTCCGGCTTTAACAACCGCAAGGATTTTAAGCCTGTAACACGTAGCTTGTTTGTGGGTCGCAAAAAAAAAACGCCAATTGAATTGCAAAAGAACTTACGGCCTACTGTAACTTACAATTGCTCAATTGAATGAGGCTCAATATCTTTACTAATACACTTTGGGTAAGAGAACATAGTTATCAATCAGGAATTTAGTACTGTATATCACTTATTTAATTTAAGCAAAGGGGGTGTCATTTTACACCTATGGATCAATATAAGTACCATGCAAACATTCTGATTCATTATAATCCCTAATTATTTTATTTAAAATTGTATCAAATGTAATGAATTTACCTATTAACATCTATATAGGAATTATAGATCTTATGGGGAATTATAGAGTCACAACATGTTAATATAATGCAATAAATTTCAAATGAAAGATTAGCAACTCACATTAAGCAAATTACACCTGTTAATAAAAATATTATTTCAAAATTGAAAAATAGCATTTTGATACAGTTTTGCTTTGACATGTATGTCTTCTTTTTTCTTAAATAAAAAAAAAGCTATGGGACCTATTAAATTCCAACCCTGCAGTTGCCTTCATACAGGCCGTAAATAATTCAGCTTGAAAATTGCAACAGTTACAGATCGATTTAATTGAACAAGCCTGCAAGCACATGGCCGAAAGCCAAATCCCTAAACCATATAAGCATTTCAGGGCATGATCATGATCAATTAAGCAAACCTGTAAGTAACGATTTAGAAACAGCCAATAGTAGATGAGACCGTCATCATGACATCAGTAAAACATGGAGTTTAAATGTCAATCAATTAGTGTTTAGACATCCAATATGTGATCGGGCTAGCAATCCAGCGATTTAAAAATCAATAAAGTAGCTAGAGGAGGCCAATTGAATATCAGTAACATTTGCAGGCTACATTATTGGCTTCAGTAATTGCATTATTGACACTTTAATGTTTAATTGGAACCAAATTCCTTGTTGACCTTGAAATATTTATTATAAGCATCGTCTCCTACACAAAAAAATAATAGCTTCTTTAAAAAACTTTTTAATGAGCTGTTTTGTGGAGAATGGAACTTTAAACCAATACCGGGAATGAACATATTCGTAACTCCTAGCTTATAAAAATCGCCAGAGCACAAAAACGTCAACAATTTATTTTACCAGGTGGACTTAGTACTATTAAAGGAAATAATAAGCCAAGGATAAAAACAACAATCTATTTATGATTCCACTTCAGATCAGAATTCACATGCACAAGTTCTTTCAACAACTTACTCTCTGCTTTTATCCCATACCATTTATTTCTTAAAGTCATACACAGACCCTCAATATCCATATATATATATATATATATATATATATATATATATATATATATAATATATAAGCTCACGAGCATCAACACCTGTTTCCATTTTAGTGATTCCACTACATTGGTGAACTTAGTTTTGCTATTACCTATCAATTACCTAATTACTCATATATCTAAATGAAAAGGGAGGCAAAACAAAATAAATTACTAAACAATACTTTACACAACAACACTACACAAGACAATCTCAAAGGAAAATATCAAATACAAAACAGCAGGGCAGAAATATACCAATATACCATAACTTGGAATTGACTTGTTATTACTTCACACTCACTTCAGTCATATCACACATTCAAACTTAGACAATAGAGAAATACACATGGGCTACTGAAATAGCAGTTTTATTAACTGAGATCTCAAGAAAAACCTTTTGCAACACAGAGTTAGTTTATCGAAGTGTAGTGCAGTCAAGTTGGAATTAGTTCATAAAATACAATATCATCCCTGCATCTTGACAGGTGCATAGTCAATTCTGTATGACTGAATTAAATTAAAATATATAACACAGACATATGACACAGACACCAAATATGGGGTAAAACATGCCGCAGCTCCTTTATTGAAGAAATTATAAATATCAACTTTCTAATAACCAAGAGAGGTGCATTGCCCACTACCACACACAAACTGAAGGGGACCCTATGCCCTTTACTTATATCCATAACTGGCCTTTCCAATTAGCCAACCATATGTGGGCAAGCACTCCTCGCCATACAGGAGCTGCGACATCTCTGGACACATAATCCGCCTTCCAAGCATGCTTTAGCTGGAAAAAAACATAGGGAGGGAGGGAGGTCAGTTATTAATGCCTACTGGTACCCGGATCCAAAAGACAGTCCACCAGGAAGGGAGGTGAATATATAACTACTAAACCCCACCCCCGAGAAACCCAAGCCCATTAACCCTCACTATACCATATACTAGTCCCCCCTATTCCTAGCCAAATCAACTGCCCACTCTCTTCAACTTTTCAGCCATAGGCTCTCTAGCTATCTCTCCTCCCTACTCACACAGGGCACCTCACACAGTACAAACAAACACTTACAAAAATGATGTATAACCCTGCATACTCAACTATCCGGGGATAGACACTAGAAGCCTACTAAGGTGGAACACACACCTTGGGCTTGTAATATCCACCCTAGAAAGCATGTGCTCCCACTCTCTATTCTCAATCTATGTCCACAGCACCCCACTTATGGCTCTAGACATATTTAATTCTCTTTTCTCTATTTCTAATTGCAGCCCTGTCTTTGTGATTTAACAAAACTCAGTATTACCAAACTTTCTGTCTAATTAGAAACTAGATCCTCTTTCCTACTAATCCCAACCACGCATCTAGGTTAAAATAGAACTTACCTTGCTTGAATAACTATTTGCCAAGAGAACTATGAAGCCAATTCATTTTGGAAGACATCACGCTTTCACTCTCTCAGGTGAAATGAGCTTCAGCTCTGCATACAGATCTGCATCTATATTGCAGATTTGCAAAGCTGGTTCTACTGACATTGTCTCCTAGTGGCCTGGGAGTTTCTGTGTAAAAGAGCTGGGATCCTGGGGGTGTTATAGAAGAGATATATCCATGCCCGCATTCTCCACCAAATGTTGGGGGAATATATCCCTTTTTCATATATTCCCTTTTACATAAATGTATACACAGTGCCTGGAGATCTGCACCTAAAAGAATTGCCCCAGCCCCCTTCTATGCTAGCCTCTGGCTGTCACAGTAAAATTGGCTAAACTGTAAACTGACACTATGCTTACTTCTATGCATGGATATAGGATATACAGTATCTCACAAAAGTGAGTACACCTCTCACATTTTTGTACATATTTTATTATATCTTTTTATGTGACAACACTGAAGAAATGACACTCTGCTACAATGTAAAGTAGTAAGTTTACAGCCTGTATAACAGTGTAAATTTGCTGTCCCCTCAAAATAACTTAACACACAGCCATTAATGTCTAAACCGTTGGCAACAAAAGTGAGTACACCCCTAAGTGGAGATGTCCAAATTGGGCCCAATAGCCATTTTCCCTCCCCAGTGTCATGTGACTCGTCAGTGTTACAAGGTCTCAGGTGTGAATGGGGAGCAGGTGTGTTAAATTTGGTGTTATTGTTCTTACACTCTCTCTTACTTTTCACTGGAAGTTCAACATGGCACCTCATGGCAAAGAACTCACTGAGGGTCTGAAAAAAAAGAATTGTTGCTCTATATAAAGATGGCCTAGGCTATAAGAAGATTGCCAATAACCTGAAACTGAGCTGCAGAACGGTTGGCAAGACCATACAGTGGTTTCACAGGACAGGTTCCACTCAGAACAGGCCTCGCCATGGTCGACCAAAGAAGTTGAGTGCACATGCTCAGCGTCATATCCAGAGGTTGTCTTTGGGAAATAGATGTATGAGTGCTGCCAGAATTGCTGCAGAGATTGAATGAGGTGGGGGTCAGCCTGTCAGTGCTCCCATAATATGCCGCACACTGCATCAAATTGGTCTGCATGGCTGTCATCCCAGAAGGAAGCCTCTTCTAAAGCTTATGCACAAGAAAGCCTGCAAACAGTTTTCTGAAGATAAGCAGACTAAGGACATGGATTACTGGAACCATGTCCTGTGGTCCGATGAGACCAAGATAAACTTATGTGGTTCAGATGGTGTCAAGTGTGTGTGGGGGCAACCAGGTGAGGAGTACAAAGACAAGTGTGTCTTGCCTACAGTCAAGCATGGTGGTGGGAGTGTCATGGTCTGGGCCTGCATGAGTGCTGCCGGCACTGGGGAGCTACAGTTTATTCAGGAAACCATGAATGCCAACATGTACTGTGACATACTGAAGCAGAGCATGATCCCCACCCTTCTGAGTCTGGGCCGCAGGGCAGTATTCCAACATGATAACGACCCCAAACAAACCTCCAAGACGACCACTGCTTTAATAAAGAAGGTAAAGGTGATGGACTGGCTAAGCATGTCTCCAGACCTAAACCCTATTGAGCATCCGTCGGGCATCCTCAAACAGAAGGTAGGGGAGCGCAAGGTCTCTAACATTCACCAGCTCTGTGATGTCATCATGGAGGAGTGGGAGAGGACTCCATTGACAACCTGTGAAGCTCTGGTGAGCTCCATACCCATGAGGGTTAAGGCAGTGCTGGAAAATAATGCTGGCCACACAAAGTATTTACACTTTGTGCCCAATGTGGACATTTCCACTTAGGGGGGTACTCACTTTTGTTGCCAATGGTTTAGACATTAATGGCTGTTGAGTTGTTTTGAGGGGGACAGCAAATTTACACTGTTATACAGGCTGAGCACTTACTACTTTACATTGTCATTACAGAGTGTCATTTCTTACTTGTTGTCACCTGAAATTATATAATAAAATATGTACAAAAATGTGAGAGGTGTACTCACTATTGTGAGATACTGTAAATGAGTTCCATCTAGACCACAATCTAACATAGAGAACTGAAGACCCATCTCGTCATGTTTAATTCAACTGGTGTAAAATACCAGTGTAGAAGTGGTTTGTATGCTTGTTTTTTTTAATTTAAAACATAAGGAGATTGAATTGCTAATTTCCCATATTTCACAGATTGACAGTCAAGGGTTTCTCCTAGATCTCTTTCCCATTGTATTGTGTATGGAAGAGGAAAATTATTTTCTGCAGCTTGAAGCAGTGTGTAAAGCTGGGAGATCAGACCTTTTGTTAACAAAATATGATTAAAGTGTTGGGAAATACAACAGCATATATTGTATGTTTAACTATGTCGATAAGGTGCAGTTGATAAGGAGTTAACTAATTTAGAAAGTTACAAGGTGATATGTAACTGAGTTTCAGTAGGTTATGTAATAGGTTATACATGTTTGCTGTTTATCCAGACAAGTAAAGGCTAATATGGATCTACCAGTATCTCTTTATGATGCATAACTAACAGGTTATGGGCGCAGACACTAAAGGAAAACCACAAATAAGTGAGTGTTGCATCTTTGATCCCGGTAAATACTGACTGAGGAAACAAGAGCTGCATCCAATTTACTGAAAGATGACAAGTGGTTCAGATGTGAAGTCTGCAATAGCAAAGCTCAACAATACCAATTACCAAACTTGAAATGATGTTATCCAAAGATGACTTATGGCAGGTACTGGATGCAAACAGACCCACTGACAACCCTGAAGAATGCAGACAAGTAAAAGCAGTTATAAGCCTGTTAGTGGAAGACGATCAACTCATTCATATAAGTAACAAAAACACAGTTAAAGGTAAGTGGACTGCATTACAAAAACTGCATGAGAGTTCAAACTTAAAGAGTAAACTATATCTGCTGCGCAAACTGTATGAGATAAGACTGCACAATAGCCAGGATATTCACGAACATGTGAATGCTATGCTAGAGATTGTGGAACAGCTATATACAATAGTGAAGACATTAAAAACAATCATGTAGTAGCATTATTACTATGCAGCCTTCCAGAGTCTTACGGTGCCCTTATAAATGCTCTAGAAACTAGACCAGAGCAGGAACACTAGAATATGCTAAAGGAAAATTAATTGACAAATACAACAGAAGAAAGGAAAATATGCATAATGAAGAGAATGAGATATCAGAGGTAGCTCTAAAGATGCACGAAGGCACAAGACAAAGCAAAGAAACCAGGGTATGCTTTTGTTGCAAAAAGACCGGTCATCCAAAAAAGAACTGCTGAATCTGGAAAGCTGTGCAGCGAAGGAAAGAGCCACCCACGAGAGAAAGAGTTCAAACGACCACAAAGGAAACGGCACATGCATCAGGAAGTAACTCAGAATAGCACATCACATGGATGGTGCATAAACTCAGGGGCAACAAGTCACATGACAAGCGATGAAATGTTTTTTATAGAAATTGATTACAGTGAAAAAGACAAAGTCTTCCTAGCAAAAGTATCAAAGCGGAAGGTAACAGGTTCCTGAATTGCATCACACCGTCAGGGGGTAAGCAAAGCATCCTTGTAAAGAATGTTCTGTATGTTCCATGCCTAGACGGAAGCCTCCTATCAGTGAAAACCCTTGCTAAAAATGGACTCACAGTCCAATTCCAAGGCAACAAATGCACAATACAAAACAGAAAACAAATCCTAGCAAAAGGAAAGTTGAACACCTGTACAAACTGATCACTGCAAGCGAACAAGCCAAAGCAACAACTCATATTTGTACACAATAAGTGTATCCGCCTGTGGCACAGAAGATTGCAGCATTGAAACCAAGAAGCCATAAAGGAGGTCTATCAAAAAGTATGACAATTTTGCCTTACTACACGCTAATGAAATGCATGTGTTGTATCAAAGCAAAGGCCACACATACACCACTTCCATAGACCAGTCAAAGGAAGACCACTCAACCCATGGAACTCATACACAGTGATGTGTGTGGACCAATGAAAACCCCCACACCCAGCGGGAACAGATATTTACTGACCTTCATTGGCGATTATTCCAGATACACAATGACATATCTACTGAAGCACAAAAGCGAGAAATCAGACAGACTTCAAGAATTTGTAGGTATGACCAGCAACAAATTTCAAAGGAAATCAGGAATAATACACACTCACAATGGAGGGGAATATATGGGAAAGGATATGGAATCATACCTAAAGAATCAAGGTATTACACAACAAACAACTGTACCAAACACTACCAAACAAAATTGCGTGGCAGAAAGGAAAAACCGCACTCTCACAGAAATGGCCAAATGCATGCTTTCAGATGCCAACTTGGAAAAAAAACTGGGTAGAAGCATTAATGGCTGTAACATAACTACAGAACAGGCTGCCATCAGAAACCATTGAAAGTACCCCATACCAAATGTGGAATAGATTGAAACCCAGTATGGGACATATCAGAGTGTTCGGCTGTAAAGCATATGCCCATGTCCCAAGAGAGAAACGTTCCAAGTTTCAAGAACAAAGCCGTGGAAGGGATTCTGGTGTGATACAATGAACAATGTAAAGGATATAGAATCCTTCACCCAAAGATTAACAAGGTCACATTAAGTTGTAATGTTTATTTTGATGAAAGCGAAGACACAGAAAAATTTCCAAAAAGGGACATGGAAGAGCAAGAAGTTATTGACATTGTCTATCAGAAGAGATGACTGCAGACGAGCCCACCAAACCGTTGCTAAAGGAGCATTATTATTTACTATGAAAGAAGCTGAATGTCACGTAATCATGCACATGCCCGTGAGAAGGGGTGTTGGTAAATACTACAGCATGTACTGTATGTTTAATTGTGTTCAGTTGATAAGGAGTTAACGCATTTAGAATGTTACAAGGTGGTCTGCAACTGACAGTTGAGTTTCAGTTAGTTATGTAATATGGTATAAATGTGTACTGTTTATCCAGACAAGAAAAGCCTAATATGGTTCTTCACTATCTACCAGTGTTTACTTTTGACACATAACTAACAGAAAGGTACCAACCTCCGGACATCTTCTAAAACAATGTGTGTTAGCAAGCTTTCCAATTATGGAATAATATATGTTCTGTGTTAAACCTTGAGGGGGGGCCTCTAAGTAGTTCAGGGAGCCTCTTGAAAGGTTAGTCCAAGATTCCCATAGACACTTTGATCCCAGATTGGGGATACATTCTCTTCCCATTCAATTATATTCTGAAATGTGTCTCCTATTGGAACTATATTGAAGGTTAGGGTAAGAAATGTTAGTAGAATGCTGATAGAAATGCTACGCCCATGTCCAGCAATTTAGAGATTGTTTAATTATTGGATTTGGATATTTATTTATTTTTTTAGCAGGGATAGGGATTTAGAGAGCCATATAATATGACCCCATGAATAAGGAAGCATTAAATAGTTCTCGATAAATTGGTTGATGCACAGCTGAGTGGATGATTGGTAAAAAGTCTAGTTGTGCTGCTTTATAGTACAATTTCAAATTAGGGAATGACAGACCACTCTTAGATTTGTGCCTGTATATTAGGGATCTGGCAATTCTATGGAGTCTATTGTGCCAAATTAACCTAAATATCTGAGATTGAAATGTATCTTGTTCCTTGTAATTTATGTAATTGGAAGTATCCAAAATAGGTATAATAGATGGGATGAGAATATTCATCTTAATTGAATTAATTTGTCCAAGCCATGACATTTGGTAGTTCGACCACTTCTGTATATCGGTTTTTAATGTCTTGCATAGTGGGGGATAATTATCTTGTACAGATGCCAAAGTGATGAGTAATGTTGCCTCCTAGATATCTAATATGAGAATTTAGCTAAGAGAAACTATAATTAAGGTACAGATCCTCCTTTGGGGGGGGGGGGGGTGAAGAGAGAACCCACTAAAGATCTCTAGAGTTTGCATTAAGGTTGGGACAGAGGTGAAAGTGCACAAAAGGTTTCAGCAATTAAGCTATATTTAAACTGGTGGAGGCCTATATTGATTAGGCAAGAGGTTCGATTGCTAAAGTGAAGAAAATTGGGGACAATGGACAGCCCTGTCTGGTCCCCCACTGAATATTTATGTAGACTCTCTATTTACCTGTTAGTTTAAAGGAAGCCTTGGGAGAGCAGTAGTAGAGTTCAAATAGGTGGATAAACTGGCCTTTAAACCAAAATTTATATCGAACCGTGTATAAATAAGGTAATTCTACCAAATCAAAGGCTTTTTCAATATCTAGGGCTTATATCTAGGCATTTAGAATCTGTTTACTATTATCCCCAGCATGCCAATATGGAATAAACCCTACTTGATCCTTATGGATAAGCCTAGGTAAAAACTGAACTACTCTAAGTTTTGCAAGGATCTTAATGTTCCCATTTAACAAGAAAATGGGCTTATAATTTTTCACAGTCAGACGACCATGGCCTTGTTTAGGGAAAAATAAAATTGCTGCTTGATTTAATTAAGGGAGAACTGTGAGATTTAATTGAAAAGACTTGTTAAATGAGCAGCAAGAAGGTCCGCAAATTTCTTATAGAAGGAAAGGGACTGTTTGAGAGAGGGTTAGGCCAGTGTCCTAAACCAGCTATTTGTTGTGACAGTGGAACTGTGATCTGCAGAATACAGAGACTTTAAGAGTGCACGCAGGAGAAAATAGTGTTTCACTTTATTTTTTCCCCTGAGTCAGATAAGCTGCTTAGGCCTAGTCAGGACGTTCCTGAAGTTCAGTAAGAACGTTTATGCAAATGTTTATTTTCAGCAATTTTTCTGTTTATATTGTTTCGTTTTCATTTACACAGTAAAATCCTATTTGCTGCAATCCACTGTACTCATTTTGAACAGTTCTTCCAAAGTCGGAAATAGTTTGATACAGCCATCTTTATCACACAACATATTTACAGTTTTCTGGCCACAGGCTGGCCAATCACCATAAGCCGCATCCTTCAGTACACAAATGGTTTACCAATGTGACTGTCAATGTGGGGGGAGCATGCATATCAAATGATGTCATGTTCTCTCTGCAGTGGATCATGCAGATAACTGCTCAAGTGCCCTTATCTGGTAATGAACTTAGGGACCATCTGGCTGTGTCTGTGTGACCTAACTCAGATCCTGTGTTGTCACAGTTTACTCCAGATCATACTTTGTAATGGCCTCGGCAAACTAGTTGTCAAGGATCCATCAGACAATTGCATTTGATGGTACTTAAGTCCTCTTGATCTTGATCGTGTAGTGTTTTTGTGCTGCCACCCTGCGTTTGCTCAGGTGAGGCAGGGTGAGTCTGTGCATGTAAGTTATTATGGTACCCCATAACTCTCTTGTCCCTGAGGAACCCATATCCGCATTGTAACATATTCATAATACATGCAATACAGATGTCATTTTAAAACCATAAGCAACAAAAAATGCATAGCTATAGTAATAAACAGAGTAACTTTTGCCAGTCCAGGACCAGGCCACAGTTCACAATGGTCCAGTCAGGCCCTGTGCATCACACCTATGATTCAGGGTACAGCAATAGGAGTAAAATGAGCACCCTCATATGCAAACCTTTGTCTTGGTTGATGGAAAAATCATATTTTTTTTCTAGTGATGAAGCCTCAACATACCTCTGTCACATTAATATGTGTCAGAGATATGTGAATTATATTTTGTTATTTGGACAGGTAATTAATAGGAATTCAGTGATTTTCGACAATACCTGATGTCTAAAATACAACATTTACAAATAACATTGATCATAATAAAGTTGCATATTTAAAAATGTTGATATAAAGAAAAGAAAAGGACAAAAGATTGCCACAAGGCTTTATAGTGAAAGCATTAGACAATGTACTGCATGTTAAAAGTTTGCATCCAGAATAATTAAATAAGTAAATTCCAAGTCGTCAGTTTATTGGAATTAAGAAAATATGTACTAAATATGAACGTTAAAAAAAAGAAGATCAAATCAAATGTATAGATTTTGTAAAAAAAGGGTTCTGCTAAAAAAAAACTGAAGAAAGCAAGTCAAATAATAAAGTAAAGAGCAAGAGAGGACTTAGCTGTTGGTATCATCAAGGCTAGTAATGTTAAGAAAAAAGAGTACATTCAGCTCATCTTGCTGTATAATTTAGAGGCCAATCAGTTAAGATAAGTCATAGGGTTAATGTGGGGACATTTTGGGTGTCCCGATGGCGACCACCAGCATAGAAGGAAGTTAATTTTAGGTGCCGCAGCTGGAATTGGCTATTAGTGTGCCGCGGGCCCTTTAAGGAGCCGTGGCGGGTAATTTTTTTTTTTTTATATGGAGCGGGGGCCTGATCTATGCCGATCGGGGACCCCCCGCTGCAAGGGGTTAATGTGGGGGGGCTGCGGGGGTCCCTATGGACCCCTGCATCAATTAGGTAAAGAGGGGGGTTCATTTTAGGTGCTGGGGGGTAGTTGGAGTACCCCCCACAGCAGGGCTTATAAGTAGGACTGCCGCGGAGGTCCCGTTCAGGACCCCCGCAGCAATTGATGAGTTGGGGGAGTCTGCGAGATCATCTCGCAGGCTGTCACTCCTCATGTACATTTTCTCCGTGTTGATACGGACAGCCCTGCTGCGTAGCTCACACGTTGCTCGCAGCAGGGCGGATTTAATAGCGTTGTAACTTTTCAAAATTTGCAGCACATAGGGTTTAAGTGGAAACCTTGTATCTACGAGGCTGGAATTTAATAAGACTTATTTTTTTATCACATAAATTAACATGATGTAAATAGTGTCATAATGAAATACAAGGATAATCACTACTGTTCATTTTGGAACTTATTGAACATCTGTGTGCCTCTATATTTACTCTGCTGGAGTGGCAGTAGGGATCTCCTGTATGTTGGAATTCTGTTTCATTTCTGGACTCAGAATTATAAGGGTAGGTGGAAGTCTCAAAGGTTTTTTACAGCAGAGAGTCAGAAACTGGAGATAACATCAGTCATAGCTGCAACACATATTATGGTGTATGTATTAACCTTCCAAATGGAGTTGCATATCTCATATTCTTGACAAGCTGTCTCTCATTCAGATACCAAACTAGCTTACTGTTAAACACGCAAAGATATAAAAAATCACACACAGTTAGACACATGCACAAAAACAAGGATGTGCACAAACTGACACAGTGCTAAACACAGTAGAGTAAAAAGTAGTTAACATCTATATACTTTTAATAATGTTACATGTATATGATAACATGTACTAAACAGGTAAGGAGACCAGCTAAGGATTTGGAGTAATGACATGTACATGAGTCTGTGTAACACAGTGTACTGAACAACACAGAGGGAATCACAGAAAATTGTTGTTCAGGAGACAGAAATTGATAATCTGATAATTTTAAAGATGTTGCATTACCCAAACTAGGCACAGGTGTCACTGTCGATTAGACTAGAATTATCATGACTAGACACAGGAGTAACTATACAACAAGTCTTCACTTCCCACTTTCTTCACATACATGAAAAGAATCACCAGCAAACACACCAGAGTTCATTCTGCAAGGATGCTGATACAGTGGGAATTACAATGTTCAAATCATCATTGGAACTAAAACAAAAAACAAAAAATGTAAATTTTTGCATCTTCATTACTATTAATAATAATAATAATAATAATAATAATAATAAAACACATAAATACTATCTACAGAATGCACTTTAAAAATGTATATAGGTATCAGATAACAATGTTTTATTATTGTAACTGGGTTTTTACACAGCACACTACAATTTGAGATAGATGAGATTGCTGGTTGCAGGCAATAACTGGGGTTCTAACTTAAAGGGATATGTGAGTTGGATTATGAGTACATCTGATAGAGGAGAACATGTAGGGTATGAAAAAATACTAGAATAAAAATGTAAACACTTACCTTGAAGTTAGCAAAATATATTTTCATTTCTGTCAGTTGAAACTTAGGGTTAACACCCTCCAAACCCAGGATAAACTGGTATACAATTTGAAAAATAGTTTTGGCCAATCAGGAGGAAGTAAAGACTAAAACATTTGTATCACAATCTGGCAGCTGTTGTCTGTTTTTTTTTCTCTTTGCCTGTCTCCTTATGGACAATTTTAGCTGTCACCCCAGCAACCATCATTTCCTTTAGAGGTCACACAATGTACCCTGCAGGGTACATTTTATGTAAGCCTCCTAGGGGTGTGCACATCCACATATCAGTATCTAGCATATAAATATGTAAGTACATTTAACTTTTCAGTTTAATACACTTTATTCTACTAATCAGTAGCTGTTTATTAGGAAATATTTGAAACCCAGCTCATTTACATGTCCCTTTAAAGGGACATTTTCCTCACTATAGGTGCTCTTCATTACACTAATAACAGCTAAAAATCGGTAGTCTTAGGTCTGTTTACAAATACACTCCTGACTGTTCCATGATTAACAAAATCTGCCGACACCTGATGGTGCAAGCCTCGTGAACACAAGATTTATAGTTTTTCTCTGCATTAGTTAACCTACAAGTAACATATTTAGGAGTTTCCGGTAGTCATTTCACTGCACAGATGAATTTGGGAAGGGTTAGCCCTCTTTATGCTTCTGCTTTCTGCATGGAGCCCTTGCTGTCAGTCTGCCTGGGGGACTTGCCAGAGACTCATGTAAACAGGCACTTCATTTATGATTTTCTCTGTGAAAAGGGCACCTATTTCAAAAATTAATTCAACATGTTTTAGGAGTACTTTACAGTGGTGTGCTGAATTAACTGGCCCTTTAAGGCTAAACAAAAGAAAATCATGGCCTTTTAAAGTCATACAATTTCTTAACCAGGTTCACTCAGTAGGGAAATTTTCTGAACTGGGGTTAATTGTGTGTCCACATGTGCTGTGGGGTATAGCCCTGAGTAGAGACACAAGACCCACTGCTACTCCTCTGGTTTTCCTGGGTACACATGCAGGTGTTATGCCCAAGCCAAGAAATGTTGCCAGACACTGGAGGAATCCTGGATACAGCAACAAGGAAATAGACCATTGCCATGACTGGGTCATCTGGTCCCTATAAGGGGCATTGGTCAGTGGTGGAGCTACTGCTAGTGCAGTAGGTGCAAAGCACTGGGGTCCACTACATGGTATGGGCCCAAAGCTACATTAGGGATAAAGATGGATTTTTAATTTATTAGGGGGTGGACAGATAATTATCTTTACAAAAAGATTATCTGGTCACCCTGGGTTAATGATGAAGGTGTGGGAATCTTAGACAAACCAAAATGGATATAAATGATTACGAATGAATCTGGAGAACATGGCCTGTTGCTATGGTAGCACTTGTCAGAGTTGGGCCTTTACTGTCCTTTGGGGTAAGTACATATTGCATCCGATGTGGATTCCACAAACCCAAATACCCCTCCTTCCTCTAAGAATACTGTGCATCCCAAAAAAGTGGATCCTCATCCTGAACTCTTAGAAAATGTTACCACAGATGATAACTGAATAAGTAATGCATTTTCTGATTGTTTCAGACTTCAGTAACTATTCTGACACTCAACTATTTAGCAGGCACTACTGACCGACCCCTCATTAATGAAGAACGCAAAATGAAAGAGAGATAGATGTGAGTTTATTGTATGCTCATTGGTTCAATAGGTACTTTTATAAGGTATGATCCACCTAAATGTGCACAGATAACATGCAGTTTATAAAACATCTAAACATATAAATATATACAGAAATGTGCACTACTTAGAATAAGTGTGAAAATATCAGAGCGCTTACACGTAATGTTAATAGTAAGTGTATATAAAGTATATAGAGAATATATATAACACCAGAAAAACAGAAATTTTAGACAGTCTTTTAACTGTACTGAGTCTCTATAAGAAAATCTCAGGAAGTGATAAAGCAAAAAGTTGTGTATATTGTCCCACCTCTGAAAAGATACCATTTCTTTGATGGTAAAAGGCCAACGTTCTTGATCTATATTCCAGAAGTGCTGGGGATCAGAGTTATTTATGTGTCACTCCAGATCGTATAGATTTTACAGTCAAATGGAGGTGTGCTGCTATTCTGCAGAATACTGCCCACATAGTATTCCTTGAAGTAAGTACAAGACAAAAATTGGGATGGGGAAGACAAGCGCACCACCTCCTAGTGCAAATACATGATGTAACCACATATACGGTCAGATACAAAAAATCCCAACAAACTCAAATGTATCCACCTCACATAATGAGGTATATATGGCGCATCACTGGAGATCTATATAGCTGGTCCTTGTAGGATGGCTTTGGGGCCTCTCTTTCCAAAAGATGTTACCTGGAGCACTCCTCCAGTCTTTTGTATTCAAATTATAGATATCACCGCCAGCGTGTATAGAACCACAGAAAGATGGTGGCAGTGGCTCTCCAATCTTGTGATTCTAAAATAACCTTCTTTATATACCATCTAACCTAGCTGCCTATTACAAACCTAGGATATACACCTACTCAGACATATCTTTTAAATCTGCATATTTTTAGGGAACATTAGACTTGTTATTATTGCCTCAAGAATAATACAAGGAAATTACTCTCTCAACTTAATATTTGTAAATAATTCCCACAAAATTCTACTGCTGCTACTACAAGCAAAAACATGTGGTTTCTATCTCTTTCTGCGTAATACTGTGTATTATCCAGATAAAGGGGGGCACACAAATAGCTAAGGCCCCCATGATAATGCCGGCAAAACCAATTATGAGTGCCGTAGTGGCACAAAAAATTCTATCTATGTTATTCACCCACCCCTAAAAAATTGCAAGAGAACTGCTGAGACTTGTCACGGTAAGCTTGAGTTGCAAATTACTTTATTTATTTTTCAACTTTTCCATTGACATTTCACACTGACTATACATTAAGAGTTACTCTGAGAAACTTTCACCCCCAACCCCTATGCTAAAAAGATTTTACGGATCATTTGCAAATCAGGGCACTGCCGTAACTGCAAATAAATGAACTAATTATTACGTGTACCAAAGACCACTCGCAGTGGCGGACTGCAGCAGCAATGAAGGATTTTCATTGCTATTGGCACATATGTGCAATCTAAATTGTCATCTATGACCTATCTGACATATGGAAAAAGAAAATATCTGCTCACAAAAGGATACATCTCTTAAAGATACAGCATATTCTCAGATTACTCCATTAGAAATAATATATTATAGTCACAGAGACATAAATGTGAAAAATCATATAAATTCATCATTAGGTTTCACCTCAATATCTAAGGCTACACCTGTCCTTGGAAGTTCCACACCATTGCTGCGGTGCAAGTGGAAACATGTATACCAATAATGAGCAGGTGACAATTACTGATAGTCTTCATGTATTAATTAATCATTAATTACACATGTGTAATGAGGCCCATCAGTGTCACTGTGTATATGTATCAAAGTATGAACTCATAATAATCAATGATGATCTAGTTCACCTATGCTTTACAACATATGGATGAAAAAATTGAATCAAGTGCATGAACACATATTGGATTATTTAACACATGTGATCACTTGTAAACCATGCTTGTTTCACTGGAATGCAATGGAATCATGAAATGCATGAAGGAATGCCTACTATACAGGATGATGATCAATATGCATTAAAATCATGGGTGTGGTGTGGGTGGATCCAAAAGGACAAGAATCTGGAAAAAAATGTAAAAACCTAAAGGGGTCATGGTAATACTGTATAAATATAATTATGCAAGTCATCTACAAGGGTTACATGTGAACATTAAACCACAGTAACCACAATCAGATGAAAAAAAATATCATCATGAACATTTTGAATTTAGTAGTAACCACTAATGCTCATAGTACTTACATTATGTCTTCATCTGCTACATTACACAGACACTGAATATACTGGATTAAGTAATCCAATTCAATTACACACATATAGCTTCTCAGCCTTTTGGGGATCTGCCTCCAACTGGATGTGGTAACAGGGAAACACTTGGCCCTATGTCCAGAGTTGTATCAATGTCCAAGGGGTTTTGAGGGGTGCTTCCTGACCCTCAACCTATGCACCTGCATTGAAACATCTGAGCACTTTTGGGCCCCCCGGCCATGAACTTTTGGTTCATGGGGGGTCTCCTAATTTTGATTTTGCCCCCAGCATATGGGTTGGAGGAGCACTTTATTGTGCACCCAAGCACTTAGCCAGAGAGACTTTTGTGAGGAGTCTCTCTGGCCTCACACTAAGTCAGATGGGGTATCTGGCAGCTGCCCCATTTGATTCTGGCACCCATCATCTATGATTTTGACAGCACAAATTTTGTTGATGGCACTGCAAAATCTTCACACACCAGTGAAGACCAAGGGGTTCCTCATGCCCTTGAGGTTGGCCTTATGGCCAAGGACTGCTTGGAAGGACCTGAGTTGGTGAGAGCTGTTCCCACAGAAGTCTGAGCCAGGGTGGACTGGTTTCAGCTGTCCCCCTGCCAAAGATCCTGTCCATATCAGAGGGCTCCGGCCAGAAGATAGTGGAAAGGCCCCCTGATTCCTAGGGTGAGGGGGGATGAAACAAGATCTCTGGAATCCTTGCACCTTATGGTCACTCACATTATGTGATAGCCCTGCTTGTAGATGATGAGTATGATTCCTTCATTGACCTGAATTGTGCATAAAAAAATCATTCCTAAGGGAAAAAAATAGGGACTGCACCATCTCCTCTCAACAGCATTTATCATTAACCATCAATTGGTGAAATGTTAAAGAGAATCATGGACCATGTAATGATTACAAAATTGCACCATACCATAGGCCATGATCCTATACTCTTTAGCCAGGCTAGATTATTTAAACTCTTGGACCAATAAATTGTCACTGAGGAGCACTTTTGAGAAGGTCAAATCTCAGGTGCAGCCCCTATCTCCTTCTCCACCTTGCCGCAGAGCCCCCACCCCTTGTGTGGAGGGAAGGCCTCTGGGGTGGAGGAAACAGGGCGAGCTGGGAGATGTCCACGCTAAGCTGGATTAGCATGGTCTTGTTCTGTACTGCTTGGAGCAGCCTGAACATTTAGGACTCCACCTGCTAGTAGTGCCTCCTCGCCTCTGTGTGGAGCCTCTTCACACTGCGGCTCACCAAGGCCTGTTTGGAGGAGACGTTGGCCTGGATCCCCTGCATACTGTCTCTACAGTCTATAATCAAGACCAACATGTCCACATGGTGGCCTTCATAGGTGGGCCTAGGGATGTAGGTCTCGGTTGGCCGGGCATGGCTGTGGGAGGAGGCGGCAGTGGCGGCCAAGTGGTGAGGTGCTAAGGAGAATATGAAGGTGGTGGTGGGCAACAATGTGATGGTGGTGGGAGGAGGAGCTCATGATGGCATGGCCCTGTCATCTGTCCAATATGAGGGCCTGGCTGGGAAATCTATCTGTGGGAGGAGGAGGTCAGTGGGGTCAAATGCCACAGGTGTGGCAGAAGGTCCTGACAGGTCCCTCACTGACCACATCATTTGTCAGTCCTCCTCCTACCTTGGGCCCTGAGATCCTCTCCTGGACTCCTCCTCCTCTACTGGCTCATGTTGGGCGGGGTACTGCCTGCAGCCTTAGGCTCCGATTGAGCCGACGCCCTCACCTCTGTCTCTGTGGTGGACCGAGACCTCCTACGAGCTGTAATGAGAGAAGAGTGGTATATGGTTAACAACATTGTATGATCGTTTAATTGATGTGTTTTCCTATCTATCTGGCATGAGGTTATCATGAACCTGGATTACTCACTTATCAGTTAATGTTTGAAGCCATCCTTTGCTGGATGTGATTGTTTATACAACGAGCTTGTTTGTTATTGGCTCATGAAAATATCTACATTGTAACGGATGTGTGGACTCTGAGGTAAATGATATACTTACTGTACAGACTTTGCAGCGCATTGTGTCACATAATCAGTGAGCATATGTCAGGAATAGTTGTTAACATACTGCTGAAAGTTGTTCTCTGATGGGCTAGTACACTACACTGCACAACAATTCCTACAGAGCCTGTGTTCTCAATTGGATGTTGAATCAATTTATATATATTTCTTATTTGTTGCGTCTATTTGTCACATGTCTGATGCTGCCCATCAGTGCGGGTGAGATGTGAGGTTCCAGGATTTGCTAAGGCATAGACGAACCATCTATCAGTAGTGAAATTCAGGGAGCTGACATGTCACTCATTTTGTGGTGCAGCGTTTCCATGTGATTAGAGTTATCTATATGTGTGTGGTATACATGCAGTGTATATGTGGGTGTATGTGATATTCACCTGGCAAGGAGCCTGGATCACATGTCCCACCAGTCCAAGATCTCCGGGGTTGGTCCTAGCTTCCATCATCACCTTCAGCATCCTCTTCCATTGATTGTAGCAGACAGTCACTCTGGCACCACCACTTTGAACTGCGATTGCTCTGGCCTCCTCCTCCATAATTCCTCCTAACCTTCGCTCGTCTATCGTCCTGATGATGCCTCTCATCCCTATGTGCATAACCAACATTAGTTACTGCAGTTGCTACCTCCTTCCAGGTCTTGCCCCTGGGGCCGGCCTTAACTTTCCTACCCACTGTGATAATGTGGGTGCGGGCACGGATGGCCCTGATGAGTACCACCATCTCCTCTGGCCTTTAGTTAGGGGTCCTGTGTTTGGATCCAGCCTCTTGTCTTCTCGTCTGTGGACTGGGATCCATATCTCCCTGCTCTAACCCTGAGGCCTGTCCCCCCCCCCCCCCCCCCACCACCACCACCACCACCTCCCATGAGATCAGGTCTCCTTCCCTCACCCGTTCCATCACCCCCACTCGCACCCTACCGACGTCTCCTTCCCTATCCTCTTCCGGTACCCTCACTTCCACCATCCCTATGTCTCCTTCCCACACTCCCACTGAAATCCTCCCTTTTGCTCCTTCCTTCACTACCACTTCCTCCCTCTCTTCCTCATCCCCACTATCGCCTAAATTAGCATCATACACACTGTACTGTTTTTACCAATTGTATATCTCACTATACCAATAAACATTTATTTTGAGATATTTACCCTTATTCAATATAAATAAGAGATGCAAATGTAATATGGTGAGGGAAAGAGATCTACCGTAAACATCAAACCAGAGCTGAAAAATGAATTGATGTGTATTACTTTTATAAACTGTGATCATACCATAAAAACAGATATACATATGACTCTAATAAAGTATGCTCTCTACATACAATGAGCTTAATGAATAGTCTTGTGCAGTATAAAAGGTATCTCATAAACATAGCAATTTAAAATCATTCCTAAAAATTCATTTGGCTGTTTCATCAGTACAGTAGCAGTGATTATTACTTCTCCCCACATTCACAGCCTCATAAGACTGAACATCTAAAGAAGTCTCTTCTTAATAATGTGTTATAAAACTGCAAAGATATTTATATTTATATTAATTCCCTGTAGCTTTAGGGTGTTTTGAAGGAAAATCCATTTGCTCTTAACCTCGAGCAGGGTATCTTAATTATTCCCACCTCTAAAACCTAAAACAACCTTCTCCAATCCCCAGTATTTCAAGTTGAGCTTGGACCCTTGACACTATAAGAAATGCCTATTATAGTGTGTGTCTTACTTTTGCTAATAGTGTTCATATTTTTTCAGTTCTTTAGAGATCATGACAACGTACCTTTTTAGGCACACACACTCTATGGAGGAGTAACTGACAGAAACTAGGCAAGTTTTACAACTTTTATGTACGGTATAAAGAAACATATGCTTAAGTAGAACTTTTTCTTTAAGCATTATCAGAGACAAATCAGATTGGTATGATCAGAAATAACCCAACTTGGCAATTGAAGGTGTAGCAAGTGTGGTTGGAAGTAAGAAAGGTCAATCTCAGAAAATAAGAAAGCACAGAAGGTTGCAGATTTGCACTAAACAAGTGTGAAACTGAGCAGCTTAAAAATAGAAAACTGAGGTAGCAAGTGTTCAGACACAGATTGGGTGAGTAGTCAACCATTCAGTAGCAGAACTAATAGCTCAAAAGTTAAATTAAACAAATCACAAGTGTCTGGTAATGGACTTATGTACAACGTATTGTCAGGATTGTGGGTATATCAGTAGTTCTCAACAGTTAATCGTAGGACTGGTGTCGGTCCCTGAGACCTTAACTAACGGTCCTCAAGATCAAAGAGGGATGAGGAGAACCAAACACTTTAACAAATTACTACCATTACTATCCAAAAGATTATCGATGAACGTATCTGTAATATCTGCATAATAACCCTTTTAATATTTTTCTGTATCACAAAAGTCAGGTCCCATGAACATTGGAGCTGAGTATAGTAAACAAAATGGACAACCCCCAAAATAAAATAAGTACACTATCCGGTCAAAGGCTGTTGTGGACCAGGTTTCATATTTTTAGGCAGTAAAGATCTGCATAAACTTTCCAATCTGTTGTGGCTAAAAAAAAGTTTATTTTTTGAAAACTGACACTGAAAGCAATTTCTTTTTATCACCATCTAATTTTTGATGAATGTATCTGCAGAATCACCCAGTTAAAAAAGTTCTGCATATCAAAGGTGGTGCCTATGAGCTTTGGGAGATATCCAGCTGGATAAATTGGAAGAAAAAATCACCCATGTTCTCAGTAGTTCTCTCCCTTCAGAGATATAAATAAGAAACAATTTTTAAAATGATTGCAGAATTTTTAATCTTGATACTTATACACCTTAAAACAAAATACATTGATTAAAAAACATAAGAAACAGCACCGTCTTCCATATATAAAAATTTTTGTACCAATTAGGTAAATCAATATTTTTATATAATCAAAGACATTTTTTCAAAATTGATACGTAAATACTGGAATACAAAAGATTTATACAATTTACTCCTAAGTTTGTTATATCTCGCAATTTGTACGAAATATAATGTTTGTTCTACCAATTAATAAATAAGATCAGTTCCAACCAAACAATAGCATGTGCAAAAAATTTCATATTTATCATATCTAACATTATTAGTTAGATATTAGAATTAGTTAGTTAATGTACAAATAATTTCCTGCAAAGTTACTAGTGCAATCAGAAATACTTGTAATTGTAATACATATATAGTCAATGTTATAAAGTGCTATGAGTCACTGTAAAGTGCAAAAAAGTGCAATATCAAAAAATGATTAAAGTGATCAGTGCATATAACTATAATATATAATTTGTATTGCGGTGGGTCAGTCCCTAAGCTATCTGTTGTAACAGAACTTGCGGTCCACCACTTACACCCTATGAAAAGAAAAAATAAATATGAAGAAAATAAAATCAGATAGTAAAAAACTACTCTATCTTCCTAACACCTGCAAACTATATACTGTAAATATAATGCCTTTGGGGCCCTAACAGTTACCCCTTATTCCAAATAAAGATTAACTTACTATACTATATAATTGATGTTCTGACCCGATTTCTATGTAGTTAAATACCTATTTGTAAATTATTAATATATTATATAAGAGTTTTACACAAATTTGACATAGAATATCCAGTACATTGTTTGGAAAGTGGAGGGAGAGAGGTTTTACTGCGGTTTGCACTCCACGGACGCTTCTTGATGGCCGACGTTAGTTAGCTACTTCTTCCTGGACCAAGTGTCTGTCATGAACGATTTGGGGGCCATGATGGGACCCCCTGCACCCCACAAGTAACTCTGCTATTTGGAATGCTGGCACACTGGGTGCTAATGTCAGGAACTATTATAATGGACCTAAAACTTGTTGTGGGGACTGACTTGATTGTTTTTGTGTGTAGTGTGGGCCACAGTAATTCATTTTGGGGTTACTATGTCATGTTATATGAACTGTAATAATGTATCTGTGTTAGAAGTAGGCCCTGGGACGCTAGCATTATCTAAAAAATACTGCAGTCACTTATGTGACAAAGGGATAAAGAGTGTTAGGTTCTCCACATCCCTCTTTGATCTTGAGCTACAACGCCCCCAAATGACGTCAGCACAACGCTGTTGAAACGTATGTCGGGGTCTGCGTCTGAGGACATGTGTGGGAGGACCTGACAAGCCTGTAGCACTGGAAGCAGGAGCTAGCATTTTTTGATGTCAGATAAGTACTTTAAGATACTTTTGTATGGAGTTGTAGTTAGCGTTTTTGTATCTTTAGAGTAGCATAATTAGATTTGTTTGGATGATTTAGTTTATCCTTTCCTACTGTATCTGGTACATTACTTTATACCATGCGGTTTACTGGCTAATTGACTATACGTATGGAGGTATAGAGGCACACTGTGAGAATGAGTGGCCTCTGTATCTGTGATATTGTTCTATTGCTTATATCATTTTTACATTTTAGATTCTCTAGTCAAGGACCTCTGTTTAATGTTTAAATGGTATTGTCATTTTTTTATTGTATTTGGTATATCGATTTATAACCACTGCCAACGCTGTTTGGTATTGTTTTATCATTCATTTAATATGTGTTTGATATATCCACTCTTTCACCACTGCCAATACTGTTTGCTATCAACCAGATAGTTAGTATGGAAGGGTAGAGGTACATCGGATATACAGAGTGGTTTCTGTAATTATGTTTGCTTTTAGTGTTATTATTCTAACTCCATACTTTAGACATTACAATTTGTAGTATTGGACACCTCTTTTTTTGTAAGTGGTAGTATATATTTATTATATATGATTATATATTATATGATATGCCTTCTATATTTGATTATTTGTCTAATTTTGCCAGCTACAGACTAATGCCAATCATATTTCTACTCAATCAGGGTCTTACATTACACAGAGAGATAGCATATTCTTAGAGTGAGCTATTTAGTGCTATCGGTCCAATCTAATCTAATTTTCTAATATCTATGGGTGTAGTTTGGAGTGGGCCAGTAGTGCTTATGGTCACCATTTTTATCATCTGATCCTATTGTTTTTTCTTCCACTATTTTTGGCTTAACTGAATGGAGGGTTGCGATATTTCTATATTGAGCATTTTTGCGGCACCGTCTAAGAATTAACAGTGACGTCTGAAGGGAGAGAACTACTGAGAACAAGGGGTGTCTTTTTCTTCAAATTTCTTCAGGTGTTATAGAGTGTCTCAGTAGCAGGCTTAGAAATTAAAATAATTAGAATTATTAAATATTAAAAAGTATATGATTCAAGACTAAGTATCTCCCACAAAATATGTCCTAAATTCAAGTGTTTTGTGAAGATATCCAGCTGGTCCTCAGATCAAAAGGTTGAGAACCACATACATAGACATTGTGAAGTTTAGGTGTGGAACATAAGCATAATCTATTAGCGTCTGCAGAGTTGTTGTTGTTGAATGGCAGTCAATTGAGTATTGTTGTAACTGCATCAATAAAGTTCAAAATTAGATAGCATATGCATGTTTGACAATACTGCTCTCCTCAGAACAGTATAGGACTGAACTCTGTAGCACTGAGATGGCAAGTATTCATATGACAGCAAAAAATATATGGATGAGTGGAATTTTCTTTAAAATTCATACACTGGGGATTATGTAAACAATAATTTTGAATAAAGATTAATCTAGAAAAAATATAATGAGCTATCAAGCTACAGAGGACGTTACTGTTGATAAACCTATCAACATATTTTCTTACCAAACATACACAAGCACTTACCCTATCATTTTTTTTATATTAATTATATTGTTTACTATATAAGAATATTTATAAGAATTTTACACATAGTACAGACATCACTAGTACCATAACAAGTATAGGATGGCGATTTCTGCTTTATTCTACCTCATACATTATAATATTAACTCCAAACCAAGTACTGTACTACATCATTAGAACTAAACTCATCATAGAGATAGATAGATAGATAGATAGAGAGATAGATAGAGAAGAACAACTGTGAGGTGTCAGGGACTGTGAGGATCGCCTGATTTTTCTTCCTGGCATTCTCTTTTCCACTGGCTGTTCTAATAGCCTCTAAAGAGAGTAAAAATACTATACCACCTATTCTTGTGAATGCCATGGGTTGCCCCATATTATTTACATGGGTAAGTTATGTTTTGTGTTCTACCATGCATTTTTACCATTACACATCAGGCAAGGGGGTGTAATGAATTAAGGGTAATGCCATTTTAAGATCGGGTCATTTACCAAATCCAGCAGCCCACTGATATGCCCAGTTCTCTCCTAGCATGGTGATGCATCCTGTCAACTATCAGGCATGATATTTGTATAATTGTAAGCACCATTGTCCTTTTGGTTTTAACTTGTTATGTTTGAAAGTAGCAATGATCTGCTTTTAATGAAAGATTCCTGATCTAGTTTAAGTATCTTGATACCAGGGTTAAGTACTGCCCTCTAGAATCAATACTTTATCACTAAACTGGTATTTGGTTATAACATTGTGGGCTTTGTCTAATAACAAAAATATAATTTAAACTTTTACTCCCTCAGTTAAATATCTGGCAGGTTAGAACCCGGTTTATTAAAACATTGATTTAGGAAAATTCTAAATTGGTGCCTATCACTACCGCTTATGTTTCCAGTTATCTGCCCTTTACTCTGTTGTTAGGGTTAGGGTAGTGGTGGGCAAATAACAGGAACAATCCCCATGCTCTGTGCTTGGCCTATGACTGAACAGATTGTTTCATTCTGGAGAAAGACAGGTGTTTGGTAGGAAATAATGAAATGCATGCAAGATTGGTCAAATTAGGAGTATCTGAATTTGGAAAGTACTTTAAGGTGGATAACTATATTCATTATCTTGAATTGAACTGCCCCAAATTTTAATAGGCAGAGGTAAATAGGCCCATAAGGATAATAAATTAGTCTCAGAAATAATCTGGAAATCAGCAGCCAAAGGTTTACGTATCACTGAAGCAGTATTAACAGAGATCTAGACTTAGAAGCAGAGGGACAGTGTATGAGAAGGTAATTTCCTGACTCTTCAATGGCCTCTCATACATGTCTAGGATATTCAATCAGCTCTTAGTACTTAGTTGTGCACCATCACACAGAGCTGGAACAAAACTCATAGTCATACACGCACACACATCATTTTTAATACTTGTGTGCACATACTCCTAAATAGTTCAAAATACAACCATATGGTTACATACCTCAGCAAACAGAGCTGTATACATTTGGGAATTGGCACTTGTTGGCTGTTAAATTGAAACTGTCATATATAAGCTTAAAAAATAATTTTATAAACACAGTTTTTTAAATCTTGGATAATTGTAAAGTTAATCAGGGTAGCAACAAATTATGAGCTCAAGAAAAAAATGTGCATTTAAAAAAGGTGTAATGATGACTTGCTTAAAAATGTGTACTAAATCAGGACATTTAATGTGACCTATAAACTGTACAACTCAATTGAAAAACCCGGTATATGCTAATGACGCGGCACGCATGTGACGTCACATGCGCGCGCCGGGTCAAGGAGCGGAGGCTGGAGCATAAGCAGGTAAGTGAGGGGAGAGGGGGAGGTATTTAGGGGGGATTAGGTTGAGGAGGGAGGTTGAGGGGTTGAGGATGGGGGGTTGAGGATGGGGGGGTTGAGGAGCAAGGATGAGGAGGGGGGTTGAGGTTGAGGAGGGAGGTTGAGGGGGTTGAGGATGAGGTTGAGGGGGTTGAGGATGAGGATGGGGGGGTGAGGAGGGAGGATAAGAATGGGAGGGTTGAGGAGGGAGGTTGAGGAGGGGGTTGAGGATGGGTGGTTGAGGATGGGGGGGTTGAGGAGGGAGGATGAGGAGGCAGGTTGAGGAGGAGGTTGAGAATGAGGAGGAAGGTTGAGGATGAGGAGGGGGTTGAGGGTGAGGAGGGAGGTTGAGGATGAGGAGGGGGAGGAGGGAGGTTGAGGATGAGGAGGGAGGTTGAGGATGAGGAGGGGGTTGAGGATGAGGAGGGAGGTTGAGGATGAGGAGGGAGGTTGAGGAGGGGGTTGAGGATGAGGAGGGAGGTTGAGGATGAGGAGGGAGGTTGAGGAGGGGGTTGAGGATGAGGATGAGGAGGAAGGTTGAGGATGAGGAGGGAGGATGAGGATCAGGAGGGAGGATTAGGAGTGGGGTTGAGGAGGGTGATGAGGGAGGGGGGAAGAGACACAGGGAAGGGAGAGGTTGGAAGAGACACAGGGAAGGGAGAGGTTGGAAGAGACACAGGGAAGGGAGAGGGGAGAAGAGACACAGGGAAGGGAGAGGGGAGAAGAGACACGGGAGAGAGGGGGACACAGGAGGGGGACACAGAGGGCACAAGAGGGACACAGGGGGCAGCACATTTCCCACCCTCGGCTTATACTCGAGTCACTCATTTTACCCAGTATTTTGTGGTAAAATAGGTGCCTCGGCTTATACTCGGGTCGGCTTATACTGGAGTATATACGGTAATTGGATGCGTAAATATCTTTTGAATATTGTGAATACTAATTTCCTTGCCCTTATTAACACAGTGCTTTGCTATGTTCTGGCCTGTCTGTGGTTCTATAGAATAGGTTTGGAAGCCACTGGCATGTAGTTTAATCCTATATAGTAGATAAACACTCAAGTACAAACAAAAACATAAATGAGGAAAGGTCTGTGCCATATAGATTGTTAATATTTCACTTTAGCACAATGTATAATAGGAAAGACAAGCCCCCGGAATAGCCAAAGTTATTATACAGTATAGCTAAGAGCTGTTGTAATTGTCCAGCTTGCATAATGTTTTGCAATTAAATAGCAGTATAAACCACTTTTCAGTTTATTTTTTATTTTAAAAAATGGAAGGTTTTGTAAAAAAAACTAACACCAAATTTATTTTTTGCCACCCTTTGCTCCTGCGCTTGACATCCCTGCTGCTGACTATTTACTAAATAGCTTAGAATTTAGGGAAATTTCATGTGCCCTTTATTAATCCGAGCAAGTCTTTATTTGCAGTTATAATATAAAAAAGTGTTTAATTTTATTTGTATATTCAATCTAAATTTACACTTCTAAGAGCATTGTTTTGTATTTCAAATTTAGTTAGCATGATAAAAAAAATACTGGAATACTGGAATAAAAACATGTTCCCCATTTTTAATAGTGATATTGTATACTATTTGGATTCTGTAGTACTAACTGTGCAGTGTATCATACAAGAAAATTGGGTGCAAAGTCTCAGCAACTTTCTGTCACATGCTGCTGAGACATGGTCACTTATTGGCTAGTATGAGACACTGCAGAGATAATCTGTGACTTCATGATCTGCAGAGGGCTGATCCAAACACGTATGATTTGTATGATTTCAATAAGGAAAAACAGATTTTATCATTACTTCATAATAAAATAATGTACATAAAAGTATATAGATAAATAAATATATTATACACCTATCTCGTTAGTGTGTTAGATTTAGGGGTTAGGGTGCCAGTATTTTACTATGTAAACTTATCATTTGACACTACCCTAACCCCTAAATCTAACCCTAACACTAGAAAATTGAAGAAAAACTCAGCCACGCCACCTAGTGGCCGGTGGCTGCCACTGCTGGCGGGCAGCCAAAAGGAAAGGTCCCTAAAATGTACATATTTTAACAATTGCTTATGTAAATATGTTTTTAGAATGTAAAAAAATAATAGCTTCTAATATATTACCTTTTATATTGCACTGCTATGGAATCTATCAGTTTGGTTTCAGCAGATCACCTCCATGAGGTAAGAGAAGACTCTGAGTACACAGAAAGTTTCTCTATGCACAATGGGAATGTGACATATACAGCTGTCAGGGCTGTCAGCATGAATACATGTAAGGTCATTAGTTACAAAAAAAACACCCACATAACAAAGAAACAGACAGCAGCAGGCAAAAATACAAAATAGAAAACCACAGTAAACAATTATCACGTATAACAGTTGCAAAATATGAAGGTTGTTTATTTTTTTGCTTTTAAAAAACATTTTTTCCAGTGTGCATGTTTAGTTATTGAAAATACCATATAAAACAATTTGACAGCAGTGGTCGTTTAAGCTGTAGGAAACTTTTATTCTATATTATTCATATAAGAACACTGAAGCAAAAGGACATTCCATGTTAGATGCTGTCCTCCTTCTTGATCAGTGTTGCCAAGGTGAGAGGGTGTTAAAAATAAACTCAAAGGAATGGGATTTGGAGCCAATATACAGAGACTTCTGTATTATATCATAGATATACTATTTAAAGTGTATTTAAGAATGAAAGGGTAGGACATGATGGGTTATTAAGCAGATTTTACTTAGCCCTACTGAGGTAATTTATCCTGTTAATGTGTGCTTATATACATTTATGTGTAATTTGTGTAATTGTGATGTGTGATTTGCATCTTATGTAATGGGGATTATTGATGAGAGGATTGTTTTTTAGCTTGTAAACAAAGATAGTGATCTGGAGCCTGAGGCAAGATGAAGTTTAAAATCTTGACTAATTTCAATGGTGCCTTTTAATCAAATGTTATATATTTAACATGCCATAATTAAGAACCGTTTTCATAGAATGGAACTCCCAAATTGCCAAAAAAATAACATGGTGGAGACTTCTGGGTTTGTAACTATATTATATATGGTGTACTCTGCTGTACTCTGTTTTGGTGTCTCTCTTAGCTTAAATAGTTTATGTGTTCATAAATGACCATTACACAGAGCAAACATTTATTTTTGAGCTCTTTAAGCCTGACTAAGAGGATAATTAATCAAGAAAAAAGTTGTACAACTGTTTTTTCAATTAGAAAAAAAGAATAACTGTTGATGCCTCTGCAGAGAAAGGTGTTTATATTTATAGAGAGTTATGGGTGCATTGAATGATGCAAGGTGTCTGGGCCATTGATGGGGGAAGGGTGTGGTGCCAATTTTAATCTTATCCTATTTTTAAAAAAGTCTATAGAGTTCTGATTCATTCTGCTCCCATCCCTCCACTGGTAACTTCCAACACACACAACCATAATTTAGCTCTCATGTGATGTAATAAACACAAAGTGTATCCTGTACTCATAAACAGACTTCAAAAATTCAGATTTTCCCAAAAATGTTTTATTTATTTGGCCTACACTGCTACTAATATTGTTAGTTTGGTACATACTTGTCAAATAAGTGTAATTTTTCTTGAACTATGGCAGGCATTTAAAGGACCACTATAGTCATATTTTTAAAATTTACTGTTTTGAAGAATTGCACTTGGAAATTTTCAACATGGTTTCTATAAAAAATAAAAAAATAACACAATATCTAATTTACTATCTTTTATATGCATTTATGCTGCTGTGGAAACTGTGATATTACTTTTAAGAGATCAATTCCTAAGGTGGGAGGAGAGTTTGAATGTTCATAAGAGTGGGAATATGGTCATAAGAACTGACAGTGTTTTCAGTAGAACCATAAGGAAAATCATTAGTTTACCCACCTAAGGAAGTAACAGGCAGCTGCAGCAAACAACAAGTGCATTCAAAATGTAAAGGTTGTGTTCTGTTTATTTGATATCCAGTTATCATGTTTAAATAACAATCTAACCATAATGGTCTTTGAAAGCATATACAATGTGATTATATAGCCCAAGCTCTATACAAATGTTCTCACATTTCTCTTAATCGCAAGTCGAAATACTGATGACTCTCATGATGGACAGACTTATACCAGTTATGAGTACAAAATAAGTAGCTGGCATACTCTAATTTGTCAGGTTAAATGCACATTTTTCATATCAACAAATTAACACTGATGACCTAAATCAAAGACAAACAGATACAATCAAGTGTCTAGTAACAGTAGAATAAATACATGGAGCATACAAACATGGAGCTTGAAAGTAAGTTAAATGATGATGGGAGTTTGCAAAGATAGAACAATATCAAATATCATGCATTCCTAAATTCAGACTAGGAAACAAGCAAGAATAGAATAAGACAGAAAACCTGGCCCCAAACAACCATAATAAAGGTCTTACCTCCAAAAAGAAGTATTATTAAAAGTTGTCAGGAAGATACCTGAAATAAGACACAAGCCATACATTAAAATGAAAGGGAATACTCTACAGCAGGGTTTGTCAAGAGGCAGTCCTTGGGCCCATTTCTTCTGGACATTTACTGATTCCTTTTATTTACTATTGTCATGATAAAGGACCAGAACGACTAGCACACTCTGGAACTCCCACCAGTTAGGTCCTCATATTAGGTTAATATGAATATTATCAGTGATCACAGGCAAGGTTCAGAAATTCTCTTTTATAAAGTAGTTTTCCAGAACTAATGAAGTACAGCTCTCAAGTTTGCAATCATTGACCAGAACAAGCTATATTAGGGATGGGTAATCAGTCAGACATTAAAGAGGGAACAAACCCCCCCCCCCCCCCCCTTCCAGTTTCTCTCATGGTCGACAAAATAATCAAGGTACCAAGCTCAGGATGTTGAAATCAGCAGGGGGTAGTTCCCAGATGGGGCCGTGGGGTTGTGGGGCAGCAAGTCTCATGCCTTATCTTAACTTCCCCGGTACAAGTTGGCTGCACATAGGCAAATCTACCACACAGGATGCAAGCAAGGGAAAAAATATAGGCATTATGCTTGGATATCATGTCTGTCAAGATTTCCCTGACTACCCTTTGGGCTCAGTAATTTTATAGTATGGTTTATAGTTATTTAATATTAACGACTTGCCCGTCAAAATTTACGGCATGATATAGTGTTATACAATGTGTTTTCTGTCTATGTACTATCTCTCTGTGTACCCTGTATGTCTCTTTCTTTTCCCCCTCTCCCTGCCCTGTGTCTCTTCCCCCCCTCTCCCTCCCCTGTGTCTCTCCCCCTTATCCTGTGTCTTTCCCTTGCTTTGTCTCTTCCCCCTTTTCCCACTCCTGTGTCTCTTCCCCCCTCTAACTTCCCCTGTCTCTCTTCTCCCTCCCCTGTGTCTCTTTCCCCCTCTCCCTCCCCTGTGTCTCACTCCCACCTGTGTTTGTTCCCCCTCTTCCATACCCTCTGTTTCTTCCCCCCTCTCCCTCCCCTGAGTCTCCTTCCCCCTCTCCATCCCATTTGTCTCTTCCCCCCTCTCCCTCTCCTGTGTCTCTCACCCTCTCCATCCCCTGTGTCTCTCCCCCTTCCCTCCCTGGTATCTCTTTCCCCCCTCTCCCTCCCTGGTGTCTCTTTTCCCACTCTCCCTCCCTGGTGTCTCTTTCCCCACTCTCCATCCCCTGTGTCTCTTTCCTCCTCTCCCTCCCGTGTGTCTCTTTCCATGTCTCCCTCCCATGTGTTTCTTTCCCCCTCTCCCTCTCCTGTGTCTGTTCCCCCTATCCATCCCCTGTGTCTCCTCCCCCCTTTTCCTCCCCTGTGTCTCCTTCACCCCTCTCCCTCCCCTGTGTCTCTTGTCCATCTCTCCTGTGCCTCCTTTCTCCCCTCCCTCTCCTTTTTCGCTCTCTCCCTCCCCTGTGTCTCCTTTTCCCCTCTCCATCTCATGTTGCTCATTGCGCATGCACAACCCTTTCCCTCTCTCCCTCCCCTGTGTCTCTTCCCCCTCTCCCTCCCATGTGTCTCTTCCCCCTCTCCCTCTCCTGTGTCTCTTCCCCCTCTCCCTCTCCTGTGTCTCTCCACCCTCTCCCTCTCCTGTGTCTCTCCCCCCTCTCCATCCCCTGTGTCTCTCCCCCTTCCCTCCCTGGTGTCTCTTTCCCCCTCTCCCTCCCTGATGTCTCTTTTCCCACTCTCCCTCCCCTGTGTCTCTTCTCCCTCCCCTGTGTCTCTTCTCCTTCCCCTGTGTCTCTTCCCCCTCCCTCCCCTGTGTCTCTTTTCTCCCCTCTCCCTCCCCTGCATCTCTTTCCCCCCTCTCCCTCCCCTGCATCTCTTTCCCCCCTCTCCCTCCCCTGTGTCTCTTTTCCCCTCTATCTCCCCTGTTTCTCTTTTCCCCTCTATCTCCCCTGTGTCTCTTTCCCCCTCTCCCTCCCCTGTGTCTCTTTCCCACATTTTCCTCCCCTGTGTCTCTTTCCCCCCTCTCCCTTCGCTGTATCTGTTACCCCCTCTCCCTCCCCTGTGTCTCGTTCCCTCCTTCCCCTGTGTCTCCTTCGCCGCTCTGCCTCCCCTGTGCCTCCTTTCCCCTCTCCCTCTTTTCCCCCCTCACTCTCTCTTCCTTGTGTCTCCTTTCCCCCTCTCCCTATGCACATTGTGCCTGCGCGGCCCACCACGCAATGTGCATGTGTGGCCCCTCCCCTGTGTCTCTTCCCCCCTCTCCCTCCCCTGTGACTCTTTACCGCTCTCCCTTCCGTTTATCTCTTTCCCCCCGCTCCCTCCCCTATGTCTCTTTCCCCCTCATCTGTGCCTTCTTTCCCCCTCTCCTCTCCTTTATCCTCCTTTCCCCCTCTCCTCTCCTTTATCCTCCTCTCCCTCTTACACCGCGCATTGCGCAAGCACAATTTTTTAACCCCTCCATCCACTGTATCTGTTCCCCCCCTATCCTTCCTGTCTCTTCCCTCCCTCTCCCTCCCTGTCTCTCATACCCCCTAACCTCACCCGTGTCTCTTCTCCCTCCCCTGTGTCTCTTCCCCCTCACTCCCTCCCCTGTGTCTCTTCTCCAACACTCCCTCCCCTGTTTCTCTTTCCCCCTCTCCCGTCCCTGTGTCTGTTCCCCCCTCTCCCTCCCCTGTGTCTCCTTCCCCCTCCCCTGTGTCTCCTTCCCCCTCCCCTGTGTCTCCTTCCCCCTCCCATTTCCTGTGCATCCTTTCTCCCTTTCCTGTGCCTCCTTTTCCCCCTCTCCCTCTCCTTTTCCCCCTCTCCCTCTCCCTCCACTGTGTCTCCTTTCCCCCTCTCCCTCCGTGCATTGCGCATGTGCGGCCCTGCTACACAATGCACATGCCTGACCCCGCCGTGCAATGCGCACGCGTAGCACACGATGCGCATACGCAGCATTCACAGTGCAGTGAGCATCATGCGCAACCCGTAACGCAATTTGCATGCGCAGCCCATGCCGCGCATTGCACATTCGCAACTCATGCGCATAGTTGTCGTAATTTCAAGTGTTACCGACAAATTCGCAATTACGCCAACTATATATATGATGTTATGTTATACTATGCTATGTTATGTTATGTTGATTACTGTATGTTTAATTGTGTCCAGTTAAAAAGGAGTTAACTGGCAGTTAGAATGTTATGAGGTAGCCAGTAACTGACAGTTGAGAGATATAAGGCTATTTGTGCTATATTTCTTCTTTGCCTCTTGGATTTGTACATACTGATGTCCGTTTTTCTCCTCCTCAGTGACACCTTTGTCAATGATCTAAAATGGAAAGAATACGATTTACAATCATTAAAGAGTTAATTGACTCTCTGGACTTACCTATATAAAGGACGCTTTCCCTGTGTCCTATTGAAGCCTCTGTAGAAGCACCGTCGCGAAAAATGAGCGTCAGGCTCCGGTCGTCGCCTCCAGATGACGTAGCTTGGCGGGATCTCATTGTATCACATCGTCCGAGGAAATGGTCTGTGAGGATGTCCTCTAGTACATGAATTATGTAGTGTGCCATACACAATCCGTGTCTGTGATACTTTATACATTTATATCAAGTTGAATACTCTGCATATATGCTTAAACATATGTTTACTCTGGAAATATATATTATATGTTTGGATGTATGGGAATACTGATCTACTATAGTAATACGAGGGATTTGTATATATATTTGTGTACATATATCTATTACTGATTTATACTTATACAATGACTTGTATTTTTGTATATATCTGTACAGATATATGTATTACTATTTTAAGGATATATATCATTGTATATATCTGTGTACATATGTTTATCACTAATTTATGGACATGTTTTATTGCACAAGGGATTTATATTATTATTGTCCTATGGATATGTTCCATTATGCTATGAATTGATTTTCACATATATAAGTGTATGTTAGTGTTTTTGCATTATGGGTCCATGTTCGTATGCAGACCTTCATACAGCAGATATCTTCATCTGAGAGTCATATCCCTACCACTGTAGATCTTTTTAGATCAGTATAGTTAGAATTCTTATACCAGTTAGAGGGCAAGTAGTGGGTCCTTGTCCAAACTCCACTACACAGCATATGTGAGGTACTACCCACAGCATATCAGATTACCCACCCCAGAGGTTACTATATACATAGTTGCAAGCAGGAGGGTTTTGTATATAATTGTTTTTAATACTTCCGATTTTTTTTTTTCTTGTCTAATAGTTAAACCTTCCGGTGGATGTGGCTCTGGACAGCAGCCAGGTGTATCAGATGGCCATTCCATGTCTTGTTGAATATAGCTTGACCTTGGGTGAGGACCTCATGCTTAACATAGGAGGTGTGACCTGGTAAAGTCAAAAATAGCTGTGGATATCAGCTTAGTACATTCTGAAATTGTTGCTCCTCCTGGGGCTTAAGGTTAATACAAGAGAAAGTTGAGGCCTCTCTTGTTCCAACAATATTTGGAGCAAAGAGATCAGGCAGTACCCCTTACTCTTGGTCCTTAGTTGTCACCAGGCACCAACTTTTGTAGCCAATAGATGCACATTAGCTATTCCAGTCAGGGCCCCATGGGCACATCCTCTACCCAATATTCCGCTTCCCAAAATTCTTGCCTCAGATTCATAGGGCCCCTTAGACAGCGACCATACAAAAGTGAAAACGGGGAGAACCTGGTGTGTCAAGGGCATGGAAAGCCATAGTAACAAAGATCCCTTGGTTATTGCCAGGGCACAGCTGGAGATAAAGGGCTCAGTTGGGCCCCTGTGTCACAACGGCTTTGCTACACAGACCGGGACTTGGTACGCTGCACAGAATTGTCCGTGGTCTGGGTGGGCTTCACTGAGGGTTAGCCTCAGGAGGAGGGCCACTGGACTACCCTCCAGTCTCCTGATACTGGTCAGTTAGGGGCCTGGACCTCTCAACTTAAAGCTCCAGTCTGACAGCCTTATATTGTCCCTGGATGTATTTATTTAAGGTCTTTATATCCATCTTAGGTGCCCTAAGGTATCCCTCTAAGATGCCTTTTTTATAGAGAAAATAGGTTTAATGTGGCTAGCCTTTCTTTATATCTTGGTTCCTCCATTCTCCTTCCCTGTACCTATTCCAGTTCTACAATGTCCTTCTTTTGAAATGATGCACAAAATTGTACCTCATATTCTAAATGAGGGCATACTAGGGATTTACATAGTGGCAGAATTACATTTGCTTCCCTTGCTTCTATACCCCTCTTAATGCATGCTAATATGTTACTTGTTAGAAATCGCATGCTTGTTTATCCTTTCCAAATGTATAACTTTACATTTATTTGTGTTAAATCTCATCTACCATTTTATTCATTCTGTTCATTCCTATAATTTATGTATGTCCATTTACACTGAAAGTACATCATTTTTTGATTTAATTACCTTCCACAATTTATTTTCCAGCCTTACTTCTAAATCATTAATAAATATGTTAAAAAGGCTAAGACCTAATACTAAACTCCAATGGCTCTCATTTACCACATTAGTCCAATATGAGTATGTTCCATTTAGAACAACCCTTTTTTTCTTCCCTTTTAGTTAGTTTTCTGTAATTCCTGTATCAAGAAACCATCCAGTTGGAGCAGCCGCAAAGGAATCCCACTGGTTAGGCCATAATGTCTCTTGTGCGGTTCTGAGGTCAGCACTCACCCTCTGTAACTAGAGTATTGATGTAGGACATCAGGCTAGGAATAGTGGAACCCTTCTTATCTCCCGTAGGAAGAACTACAGCTCTCACACTTTGTACTTCTTCAATAGGGAACAACTTTATTGGTAACAATTCTCATTTTTATAACAAACAGCCTGTGTAAACATTTTACAAGATTGCACAATTTACAATGTGGAGCAACATAAATCCCACACTCGAGTAGAAGCAGGGTTTGTTCGATTGGCTTAAAGCTGACCACTTGACAAAGGGGCCCTTGTTCGCACATAGCGCTCCTTGATGCCTACGGGCCAGCCCAGCTATATGGTACTAATGCTATTAGTTCTTAGTTGGGAGGACAATTCTTGCCTTATTGCCAACAGACTGGTAGCAAGATGGACGATCTTGATAATCACTCTCCCGCCAGAGTCCAAAAATGGCTGAAAATCTCTCCTTACTGAGATCAGATCAGACGGCTACATCTGACCCTCCTGCTAAGATAACCTGTTCGCATTGTGGTGAGCCTGCCCTTGGCAGTACTTTATAGAGAAGGTGACAGTGTTTAATGCCAGGCTCCATTGAAGTAGTCAGCCATTGTCCCCTCCCACCCAGTGTAACCAACACGGGGGGTTATGGTCGGTGATGACCATAAACTCCCAGGCATTTAGGTAAGGATGTAATTGTTTTAGTGACCAACCCACCACTATATATTCCTTAAAAAAGCCCCAATAAGTGGAGGTGTCTGTCGGGACCAACAAGTGTCCTCAGTAATCCAAGAGCTTCTGAGAACCTTAAAATACAGTTTTTATTGTTTAAATCATGCCGCAATTAAAACCTTTATGGATTATAGTATAGTCGTATAAACAGAAAGGATGAAACATCCCAAACCAAACATTATTTACTAGCGACTTTTATATTAAATTATATTAAATGTGTTTATTTTTTTAACATGCAACTTGTAAGTGACCAACTGGTAAACCATCTTTTTTATCTGAACATTTTAATGTAAGAATAGGTCAATATTGTATAAATGAGTATTGTAAACATTACATAATGTTTTGTAACATGCAACTTGTAGATTAACAACTGGTAAACTACATAGGTATTGAATCCAGAGGAAGGCAAACAGTAAAAACCCCAATTGAAAGTTAGCCAATTGTATCAAAGGGTTAAAGAAATTAATTCATTCCTGACCCCATTAACTGGAGATCGGATTACTCCCTGATTAAAATTGTACAACAAAAGCTTCTCTTCCTCTTAACATGAAACCTTAAATATATACTGTAAAACACACCTAGCGTCACAAGTAGGGAATAATTACCAGCTTTAATATAAAGCTTGATAGGCTATCTACATTTGTTCTTTTTTTCACTCATTTGGAGATTACAGGTCTCTGAGTAGTGGATGAATTTGCCGAATGACCACATGATGGCGATGGATTTCACTAGCACAGTTTAATCCAGAGAATTAGCAAAAGACCATATATGGTATTCTTGAATGCATAGGTGTGTGTAACTTTGAGAACCGGATATGTCTAGTTTTACATGTGGCCAAAGGAATCCTTTGTGTGGACAGCTGACCAGTGAGGGGACTGTGTGAAGGACATGTGACCTAACTGACCAGTAAGAAGTAAAGGACATGAGTATGGGGGTGGGATTCAGAATACAGGATATAAGGTGCTTACCAGGCCCTGGCAAGGTCTCTTGCAATCTACAGCTCTCTTCACTACACTGTGAAGGCCTGGTAAAGTAGCATACTCTCATACACACACATTGACATAATTGGTAGCTTTAGAATGCCTTTCTGCTAAGTTTAGAGATGTTATTTCCATAGTATTATCATGTATTATTAATGTATTTGTATTATTTATTGTGTTCTAATAAATGCACATTTTGTAACCATAAATCTGTAACGCCTCTTATATATATTTATTTATTGTTTTTCAGTGGAAGACAAGAATCTCATAGGATGAGATTAGGATAATGATTATAATCATAATAGGATTATAAATAATAATATTGTAATTAATTAATTTAACCGTTTTTTTATATGGCGAGTCAGCCCAGTTTTCATACCCTGTACATTCACTTGCATTTGTGGGGATTTGTCTCTTTGATGTTACAAGTGAACTTAGCGCACAAAAAATTGAACCTGTGATAATTGGTGATATTGTCGAGCGTTTTCTACGAAGAAAGTCGTTGGCCACGACGTTTTTGGTTTTTGGGATCCAGAGGCATCAGAGTGAGACGCAATTGGAGTAAGACGGACGTCATTTCTGTGGATCCATTGGTATCCAGACGGAGACATCAATTTGGGGTGCACACCTTTTTTGATTAGGGACTGTGCTGAAGACACATCAAAGTGTAAGTAATAGAGATAATTGCTAAATATGCTGAATGTAGCGATTTTGAAACAGTGATTGTTGAAAATGATAGTATGCTTAGCAGAATACATGATTTATGGTTACATTGGGAAAAGCAAAATAAGCAAATTGATAAGAAAAAATTTTGCTTAACCAAGGAGAAAAATAAGTTACAGAATTGTATGAAATTGTTAATGTGTATTAAGATGAATATGGCTATAATGGGGAGTATTCCAGTTGCAGCAGTTACAGAGACTAGTCAAGAAGCAGACAGTTGTCCAAAATTTGCCATAAATGCAGATTATGTGAATACTTTAGAGGATAATTATGACGCTAGGGGGCAATTAGTAGCCTAACTCAGAGCATGTTTATCTGATCAACAACGTCCGATTGCAGTAATTGATAGTAATGAGCCAGCTTGTACATCAGAGGAAGAGGATGGATTACATCTTGTAGAAGAAGAGCAACAAGTAAGAGAAAGAAATTATGTAAGGGACAGTTCTGATGTTAGTAGGACTATACCAGACTTAACCCCTCATATAGTAAGATCTAACCCTCAAAGTGTAAGACACGTACCAGATGCTTTACATTCAACACCATGTGAGAGAAATAGAGAGAGGAGTTCTGTAACATCACAAGCCTCTACAATAATCAGGCAACAAGACCGAGATAAAATAGTGAAACAATTAATAAAGTTTAAACCATTATTCCCACAATATGATACAAAGATAGATGTGTTGTCCAATATGTCTAGTTTTGAGTCATCTGTGAAACAGTACATGCTTTCTCCTAAAGAGGCATGTGCATGTGCATGTGTAGCTTCCAGGAGGTCTAGCATCTGGATTAGAGGCCCCAGTTAGTGGTCCAAATTATAGCAATAGAGATTGGTTTAAAGAAGACAAATGGAAGGGGACAGGCTGAGAGCTGTGTCTAGGTTAGTCATAGGGAACAGAGACTTAGATAGCCATTCTCTTGCTGAAATGAGAGTAACTGTACAGGATGACCCCTGGGTGTTTGCTTCTAAATTTGAGCAAGTGTACAGACTCACACATAGAGTGCCCCCAGGTCAGACCCCATCAGATATGTTACAGTATCTAGTAAGAAAATGTACTTATTTGGACCCTAGCATACAAATGATGGCAGAGGAAAAAGATACCATGGAGGCTGTGCTATGTATTATTGGTAAAGCACTGCAAAACATTCTAGGGAAAGGAGTCACAGGGCCACGTAAAATTGCAGTTGTGACTACTAATGAAGGAAAACGTAATGCCTTGGAAATTTCCTTCAGAGGGATTTGTAATTATTGTAATAAGCTTGGACACAGATTCAGAGATTGCAGGCTGAGGATGAGAGGGCATAAGCAAGGTGAGGGATGGCAGGAACATACATCAGATCCTTCAAAACATAGGCATGATAAGGCATATTCAAATACTTCAGGGCCTACAAAGGATAGGCAGGATCAGAAGTTTTCCATCAGACAGGACAGGCATAAACCTCCAGATAAACCAGGACAGGAATTTGCTCCAAAGACCAGGCCTGGGAATAATCTGTATGGGCCAGCACAGGAAGCTTTAAGGATGATGATGGTAGGGATGCATAGAAATCAAGAGAAGCGGTATGAGAATAATTCCTCTCTGACATCCTTATCTGATTGACTAACACGGGCCCTGGGAGCCATGGTTCCTATTTGTGGTACATTTAGGGATCATTCTGCACGCCCCTATGTCAATGGTGTGATTGTGGGCCATCACACAAAATTGATCATTGACACAGGTGCTTCAGTGACTTTGACGGATTTGCCACTAAGTCCCCCATATGGGGCAAAACAGACATTTCTAGTGGGACTTGGGGGATCCCAGTCCCAGGTTTTTCTCATTCCATAAGTAACTGTGACATTAGGACAGCAGTGCATTAAATAAATTCCCATATGGCAGAGTAGAAATACAGAAGGTACTATACTTGGTGCTGATGTTATGAGAGCAGAAGGGATGATAGTGGATCTTTGTAACAATGTACTGTGGCGGGACACAAGAGGAAGGAAACCTGTTATGTTAGATGAGACTTCCCTGAGCGCAGTGGCATCCATTGTATCAGTTCCTTCAGAAAGGGTGTGGCCGGACACTGGTAGCCACTCTGATCTTAGGAAGTTGTTATGGATTTCCCTGACATGTGGGCTCAACATAAAAATGATTGTGGCTTATTGAGAGATGTAGAGATTAAGATTACAGGTCCTGACCCTCCTCCACAAAGACAGTACCACTTCCCAACAGAGGCTATAGAACCAGTTACTGAAATGATTGATCAGCTTGAACAGCAGGGTGTGATTAGGAAATGTTCTTCTTCCAATAATTCACCTTTGTGGCCAGTAAAGAAGAGTAATGGAAGCTGGAGGTTAACTGCAGATTTTAGGATGATCAACAAATCTACTCCTCCAGTAACAAGCTTAGTTGCTTCCACTCCTGAAGTTATATCTAAGCTGATCGCCACCTGCTTATGGTATTCAGTGCTAGATGTAGCCAATGGATTCTGGGCTATTAAACTTGCTCCAGAATGTCAATATAAGTTTACCTTCAGTTTCAGAAATATTCAGTATACATTCAATTCTCTTTCACAAGGCTTCCATAGTTCACCAACTTACTTTCATCAGGCCCTAGCAAAGGTCTTAGAAATGTTCTCTGCCCCAGACAGTATCATACAATATGTGGATGATATCTTGTTACAGACAGAGACAGTTGAGGAACACATTGAATTGATAAGAGAATTGTTTGGTTTAATTTCCAAATCGGGCCTGAAGTTAAATACTTCAAAGGTTCAGTTAATGAAAGAGAAGGTAACATTTTTGTGGGTGTCAATCCAAAGGGGAACAAGATGTCCTACTAAGGATAGAGTGGTAGCAATACTACAGGTACCCAGATCTTTCAATAGACAGTCATTAAGCACATTTTTGGGATTGGTGAATTTTTCACGACATCTTCATTGAAGGTTTTGCTGAAAAAGCAAAGCCTCTCTATGATCTCTTGAAAGGAGAAGAGACAGGACTGATTACATGGGATAGTGAGCATGAGGATTCATTCAGGGTGTTTAAAGGAGGATTTAGCATCAGCTCCAGCTCTTGCCACTGTCGATAGTGAGGCTCCATTTGCCCTACAAATATTTACTACTGCCACTTCAATTTCTTCAGTTCTACTGCAGGAGAAAGCTGGGAAATGGAGGCCTGTAGGCTATTTTTCCAGACTCCTTACTCCAGTAGAGAGAGGATATGATTTGTGCATCAAAGCTTTGTTAGAGGTACATTGGGCAGTTCAAGCTACATAGCATATAGTGGGATTTAGGAAGCTGATTCTCCAAACACCTCATACACCACTGAAGTTGTTGTTCGAGAAATCCCTAAGTGGAGTCTCAACTCAGCGCCTTACCAGGTGGCTGACAGATTTACAACACTGTGACATTACTGTACAGCATAATGCAAAATACATCTTGCCACAGTTAATGTACATACAGGGAGAACCACATGATTGTTTAGAGACCCACATTCACAGAGAGTCACCACCTAAATTATTTAGGGACAAAACCATCTCCCAAGATCTACAGATCTATGTGGATGGATCAAGATTTTGGCAGGATGGCAGATTCCATACTGGATTTGCAATATGGGTCTCTTCTATGCAATTGAAAGTCAAGATTATGTTGCCACGTTCCTTTTCAGCACAGAGAGCAGAACTAGAAGCCATTTCCATGGCATGTCACAGGTTTGACACACAACCTATTAGTATTTACAGTGACAGCAGGAAAACCTTTGTCACATGCAATGGCTTTGAGGAAGTTAGTTGACTGGGGAACACAACACCCACTACAGGCAGCTATACTTAAGGTTAAGGCACACACAAATTCCACTGATGAACATTCATGTGGAAATGCACATGTGGATATGTTGGCAGCCTTAGAGGGGGAACCATGGCAACCAGGACAGGCAGATACAGAAGGGGGGGATGCATGGAGAGAACACCATGTATCTAAGGAAGGGACACATATAGCAAAGGTTACAAAAGAGACATCAGAAGTACCAGACCTACAGAGAGAGCAGGCTAAAGATACCAACCTTTCTCTTTTGTTACAGAACCAGCAAACTCTCCCTAGTGGGTACTCTATTCAGGATGGGTTAATTTGCTATAGTAGTCCTACAGAGCCACAGGCAAAACTTCTTTTTGTAGTCCCAAAGCATTTACAGAGGCAGATTACACAGCAAACTCACTCTCTTTTGGGACACATTGGTCACAGTGCCTTAGAATTCCACCTTGTGTATACCAGTGTATTCAAGAATGCCTTATCTGTGCTCAGATAAATCCACGCCCGAAAGGACAAAGACCAATTCTCCAGAGGGTACCAGTGGCTGATGGTCCCTGGAAATCTATTCAGATTGATTTTATAGGCCCACTTCCACTATCCAAGGGGGGTCTTAGATATGCCTTAGTCATTGTGGATATTTTTTCTAAATGGGTTGAAGCTATTCCTGTTAGGCGTTGCACTGCACAAGCTACTGCAAAAGCATTATGGGAACTTGTTCTTTTCAAGGTGGGGTTTTCCTGAACTCATTGAGTCAGACACAGGTACACATTTTACTGGACAGATAATGCAAAGCCTCTGTGCCCTACTGCGAATACAGCAGAGATTCCATGTTCCGTATCACCCACAATCCTCGGGTATAGTAGAACGCATGAATCGAACCATTAAGTCTAGGTTAGCCAAAATGCTTATACAATATGGTAATTCTCTGGTTACACACTTACCAGCAGTTCTAATTGGTATTAGAGCTACACCTGCCACCACTACTAAATGTTCTTCCTATGAGCTCATGACAGGGAGACAGATGGCTCTAGGCCATCCAGGTGATCCTAAATTGTCCACTCCCCTGAGAGAAGCCGTGTCAAGAGACCAATATCTCTCCCAAATTCAGGAGCAGTTAAGATAACTGCTACATTTTGCTGCCTCTAATATGGCCCCAACTGATTGTAAAGTGTCATCTAAAATTCAAACTTTGTTTGAAAAGGGGAGAATGATCATGATTAAAAATGTTAATAAAAATTCTCCATGGGATGCAAATTGGGAGGGTCCTTATGTCATTCTAGATACATTAGGTACTACAGTGCTTAAGGTAATAAGATCAAACCCCAGAAAAACCAGAAGGCAGTCTGGTCACAAATGGGTCCATGTGGACCAATGTAAATTGTACAAAGGGACAGAAGTCCCAGATATAGATATTTCTGCTAAGAACTGATACTTGTTTGATCTTTTCAGATTTGGCAACAAGAAGTCAACAAGGAAGATGATAATGCATTTGTTTTGGGGGATTTTATGAACAATGATATTAATATGTAATAATCAGGAAAGCGATGGACCATAAACTACCTCTTCCACAAGACAAAGAAGATCAAGTCATAGACAGACGATCAAGGCATGGACAAAGATATGGAGCAATGACAATTTGGAAGAACCATGTTTTGATCAACTGACTCTAAGTGGGGGTGGGACTGTGGACATTGTTGGGACAAAAAGCCATAATAACATTAGTGGATTTTGGAGGGACAATCTAGGTAATAAAAGGAACTGGGAATGTGAATGGACAAACTGGGGAAAATTGACAATAGGTCTGATAGGTGAAGGTATTAGGTTTTCCCTTAATTTTCAAAACCCTGTTATGTCCATGAAATCAGCAAGGGTATAGCATAACAAAAATGATCACTGAGAACATGACCAAAGAAGGTGTAAAATTGGAGTTAGTGGGATCCAACCCGGGTGGACAAGTGAAGGTAACATTTACAATAGATGAGGGGAGGGAACCTATTCTACCACACTTGCTCTACCAAGGGTGGATAACCATGCTGACAATCCCATTTGTGGGGATAAGAAAGTACTTTCCAGTTGTCCCTTTCAAATTAGTGCTATGAACCCCACACCAATATTGAGGGATGCTACATTTCAGCTGATTTCAAGGAGAATAACGTTGACAGATTGGCTAGTTTCTAAACACTTTCAAAATTGTTCCACAATTACAGCTACTATGGAAAGGTCTTTAATTAGATAGGTAATGGGTACCAGAAAAATAAGTAAGAGGGATATTGTAGATACAGTGTTGGGAGGTATAGGAACTGGTCTAGGGGTTGTGAATTCTATTGTTATTTCCAGTCTGACTACAACCTTACAGTCTGAGGGTTTGTTAAATTTCAAAGGTTACAGACACAACAAACCATTAATACACTTATAGAGGGACTGACAAAAGCAGTTATAGATATACAGGGTCTTGCTGTACAGCATATTCAGGAGATATTGGTAGGGGTAATTGGGAGGTTAAGGGAAGTGTCTTGGGATTTTGTATGTCTTTCCATGCCAACCGAGCTATCAACTGATTTTAAGATCCTGGCGCAAGCTATGGATAATAACCATCCCTCTTTGGGAGGTTGCCAGCAAGCTGAAATTAACAGGTTTGCTTCTGACCACAAAGAGTTATGGGTGAACAGTTGGCTGGGTTGCAAGGGAAATATATGCAGAGCTAATTCATTAGTACCAACCAGGGGAACATATCAAAACATCTACCATATGACATCATTGGGAACTCCAGTAACAGAATCACATGTCTTACATCATGAGTTAGAGTTTCCCAACTTCATAGTAAATGGTACCACCATAGAACAAGTATATGTGGAAGGTTGCATGAGATTCCCCACCAAAATCTTATGTCTACCCAATCAGGTTAGAACAGTATTTGATTCATGCTGGCATAACCATTCATACTGCCAAGGGTTTGTAGAAAAGGTTAAACCCCAAGATATGATATTCCCCTTAGGACAGGGAAAGGTGTGTTTTGTTTCGTTGAAACCAAGGGATTAGATACACATATGGTTTAAACATTGTATATCTAGGGAACAGATTACTCAGGGAATTTACTAAGTACACAGCAGTTTAATCTCACAGTGCCACAGATATTAACCTACAATAAAAACCTGGGGTCTCCTCTGAATGTAACAATTGTATCAGACAACACACCTTGGCAGAAATGGGTAATGCAACTTAAAGATGATCATATACTGCTCAAACACCTACAAAATTTTGGAGAAAGGGTACACATAAATTTTCACCATCAACAGCAAGAACTCCAAAGTATTGAACATACATTTTCTGATCTGTCAAGTGCATCCTGGTGGCAGAAATGAGTTAATTCCTTTTCAAAACACTCGTCATGGGGTTCTGCTTTTGGAAATATGATATTACATCCATTCATAATTGTGTTAATATTGTCTATATTATGTATTATTGTTCAGATATGCATGTGTTGCTATCTAAAATCCATGATAGCACGTATATATCATTTGTACTATGGTATACGTATTGAAACAGCTCTAGTAAAATAGCAGAAACACACACACATAGCGGGGTATAGGAAACTTTTCAAATGAATCATATACTCACTCTTATGCTCTTCTTAAGCTTCTATTGGAATGAAAAGGTTCATGTGTCTTTCATTGCCAAAGGGAGGATGTAAAACACACCTAGCGTCAGAAGTAGGGAATAATTACCAGCTTTAATATAAAGCTGAAAGGCTTTCTATTTTTGTTCTTTTTCTCACTCATTTGGAGATTACAGGTCTCTGAGTAGTGGATGAATTTGCCGAATGACCACATGATGGCGATGGATTTTACTAGCACAGTTTAATCCAGAGAATTAGCAGAAGACCATATATGGTATTCTTGAACGCATGGGTGTGTGTAACTTTGAGAACCGGATATGTCTAGTTTTACATGTGGCCAAAGGAATCCTTTGTGTGGACAGCTGACCAGTGAGGGGACTGTGTGAAGCACATGTGACCTAACTGACCAGTAAGAAGTAAAGGACATGAGTATGGGCTGGGGATTCAGAATACAGGACATAATTGGTAGCTTTAGAATGCCTTTCTGCTAAGTTAAGAGATGTTGTTTTCATAGTATTATCATGTATTATTAATGTATTTGTATTAATCATTGTGTTCTAATAAATTCACATTTTGTAACCATAAATCTGTAACGCCTCTTATATATTTATTTATTGTTTTTCCGTGGAAGGCAAGAATCTCATAGGATGAGATTAGGATAATTATTATAATCATAATTAATATGATTATGAATAATAATATTGTAATTAATTTTTTATAACATATACAATGAAAGAACTTAGTACATTTTTTAAAAGAAATAGTAACATTAGAAACAGTAACTTAATGTGTTAACATTTAAACTTGAATTTTTATAAAATGCAACCAAAGTGTTTTGTGGGGCTAATCATGGTAAAAGGCCACTTCCAAGAAATGTAAACATGTTACTTTGTTTTGTTTTTTTGCTTTGTTTTTTTTTGTTCACTTTTTGTTGTTATTCTTGTAATTCTTGAAAATGGCACATAGAGTTTCCTATGTGAAATAGTGGTCCTCTAAAAAGAGTCCCAGAGACAACTAATTTCGTCTTTGAAGTAAAACCACTGTTCTCTATGTTTTTTGCCATTTCATAGAGTTTCTTAGTGAAATAGTGGTCCTCTAAAGAGACCAAGTGACATAAAAGTTCGTCCTCGAAATAAAACCACTGTTCTCTATAATTATTTGTTTTTTTGTTGTGAATTTGTTCTTAAGATTAAAGCATTTTTGGAAAATGGGACATAGAGTTTCTTATTTGAACGAGTGGTCCTCTTAAGAGTCCCATAGACATCTAATTTAGTCCTGGAAGTAAAATCACTATTCTCTATGTTTTTTGCCATTTTATAGAGTTTCTTAGTGAAATAGTGGTCCTCTAAATAGTCCGAGTGACATAAAAGTTTGTCCTCGAAATAAAACTTCTCAATTTTGTTTTTCTTGTGAATTTGTCCTTGAGGTGAAAACATTTTTCTATATTTTTTGTTTTGATATGTCTTGTATTGTAATCTTTTTTTGAATTTAAGTTATAGTACCTCATAGTAGACAATGTTTTTTGTAAAAAAGCGGCTATCAGCTAATAAATCACCCTGACTTTGGTTGTTTTCAGTATAAACTTTAATAGCCTCTTGCTTCTTGAAAATGCAACATACAGTTGGCCATGTGCAAATAGTGGTTCTTCTAAAAAGATACCCACAGATTTGAAAGTTTGTCCTTGTAATTTATAAATGGTCATGGCAAATGCCATGGTGATGGGAAATTGTCTCCTTTGAAGTACAAAAGGAAGGCTACTTTCAAATCTTGGTGCCAAATCTATTCTTGGTATGAAAACTCTCTCTCCTTTATGGGTACTAGTTAGAATTTCAGCATTTCAGCATAGTCCTTTTTTGGGGGTTCATATTTTGCAGTAACATGACAATTGCACCTTTCTTTAGTTGCAAAATATGCAGTGGCATTCCAGAGGGAATTAATGAATTCATGAATTCAGTTGAAAAGTCTGACTTTCTTTGTCATCACCAAGTACAGAATCAGCACTGTGATAATTTGTTTGTGGTGCATTTATTTATTTTAATATTTAATTGTTGAGAAGCAATGCATCCTTTATTTTTGCATGTTAGTATTACTCTGTTTGCAAGCTCTACATAGTCCTCGTTTTTTATTGTATTTTGGAATATAGCTGATATGAGATCCTGTTTGCAAATCATATGAGATGGAATTTCCATGGTATCATCCGTAAATTTTGTATTCGCTCATTGAATTAATTTTCTCTTTCTGATCTCATATTTTGTTGTAATTGAAGATGGGTAAATAGTTTCCATAGTGTACTTGACTTTATACATGTTTCCAAAATGTCGGTTGGATTTCCATGTACAATAACAGGTAATGTTTATCTAAAATCTTCACCTTACAAAATTATCTTTGCACCAAATGGCAAATCATTATCCATGACTTCACGTAGCAAACGGTCAATACATAGTAGGGCATGGCATGACATCATTGTAGCTTCATCTATTATAATTAACTTACTTTTTTTTGCTTTTTTTGCTTGTAATGATGTCATTCAAATATCCGACACTGATGTTTCCAGAATGGGAACCCGGCAGTTTAAATCCACTATGCACAATTCTTCCACCTTCTAACAAAAGTGCGGCAATTCCAGTGGTTGCAAATGGCAATACTATTTGACCTTGTGCTCGACAAAACTCATCAATAAATTATACAGATAAGTTTTTCCTGATCCGCCAGGTCCATCTAGATGGAAATAATGCTCTTTGAGCATGTCATCATCTAGGGCATTTTTTATTGCATTTAATGCTTGCAATTGTAATGTATTTAAAGTTGCAAGTCTTTCTTCTGTTCTTTGTCTTTGAAGCTGAGTGTCATAGTCTTCAAAGTTTATGTCGTCTATGAGTCCTGGATCTGGCAGATTAAAACTTGCACAACTTAATCCATGAGAAAGAAAGACCTCTTGAATTTCAAGTAAGTAAATTCCGCTCATTGTATTGTTGCATCGTCTTCAGACATATTTGTTTTAAATTTGTCCCACAAAGCTAATGCATCTGGAGCATTTGAGAAGATACAAATGAATGAAAATAGTTCCCTCATCTGCCGTGGCATTTGCCACTTTGTCACCAGTATCCAATTTATCTTTCTCTTGAAGGATTATAAGAATATGTGCATGTGGAAGGCCTCTTTTTTTTATTCTATGGTATAAACATAAGCCAGACATTTGCCAAATAACTGAGTTATGGTTATGTCACGTATTAATTCAGTTAATTTGATTTTAAAGACTCTTGCCACTAAATCTGGTCTATCTGAAGCAGTTTGTCCAATTAGCAGATTTACTACAATCTCTGGCTATTGTGGATTACATCTAAATGTAATAAATAAACCTGGTTTTCCATATTTAGTTACAATAGCCATGGCATCATTGTATCTTTCTCATATATTGCGAGGAGATCCTTGAAAAGAAAAAGGTAAAATGATGGCTTTGCCAGCTGGCAGCTCTCTGATTGTATCCACCTCAGCGACATAATCCATCAGTCCACAATACTGTTCTACACGTAGATTATCTTGTTGATATTTGATGAAGTTTAAATTATTTGCCTCAACTTGCAAATATGAATCAATGATCCATTGTTGTGTCTGTTTTCTTCCACATAAAATGGGATTGAATCCATCTCGAATGGCAGTTTGAACTACTTTAAATTCAAGCATGGAAATATTATTTCTCACATGTACTTTTGAATTTGGGTAACTGTCAAGTGTTTTTTTGGGTTGCCAACCTGCTTCCCCATGTGGAAAAAATATGGAATAAGTCATTGGATCCAAATTACTTATATTAATGAAAGGTTGCTCATCATTTCTGGGATATATTCTAATATCCCTCTGAAATGGTGGTTCTCCCTCGTCATTTTGAAAGACCATTGCAACCTCATTTGATGTTGGCAAGTTATCAGTATGGCAATCTCTTTTAAGAACCATATTGACTTTCGGGATTGGTAATTGATGTATTTCTGCATGAATTTGTTGTTCCTTTTCTACTTCTGACAATCACATATATAGTTGTGAGCATGTGAGTTGTTGCTAACGCTTGCGGGCTCGAGCAGCCAGCCTGCGGCCCTCGAAAGTAAAATACGAGACAAGTTACGACCCATTACGACCTCCCAACCTCCCGTCATTTTTTGATGGGCATTTCGCTAGTTGTTTATAAGCTTTAGTGTATGGGATTTGGGCCAGAATTTAATCAAGCTCTATAAAAACAATGGGTAAGCATTTTTTTTTTCTTGCAGCTGCATACGTTGTTCAACAGCTTCCATTGTATCTAGGACATATAGTTGAGAACATTCTCTTTGCTCCCCTTCTTCTGGATGTAAATGAGAAGTATAATAAATTTGTCCTTGTACTTTAAAGCAGTAAGGGCCATGTCCTGGCACATTACCAGCTAATGTTGCACCCATAGATGCAAAAGATATGGCACTATTATAGGATCTTATGTTTGTTTTGAAATTTTGGTAGTTAGGGAAAGAAGGCTCTGTCATAATGCTTTCTAAATATGTTGGGAATTATTGTCTTTGTGGAAGACTTACCTTGCATTTTTGACCACAACTAACAAACTCGCCATCTCTGGGTCTTTCCTGTCTGAAATGATAAGCCCCACAAAAGGGACAGACAATATTCATCATACCACAATTATGAACCTTTACTGTTATTGATTTAACTAAAGGACAATTGTGAGAATATCTATCAATCTGACTCTGTAAATCAACATTACAATTGTATCAGATTGTTCTTATACATTTTCGAGATGTTTTTGTTTTTTGGTTGCCTTTTTGGCCTTGGATGTTACTTTCTCAGCCGCTTGTCTTTTGCTTGCGATTCTCTCGTTTTCTTTTTCACGTCAAATTTTATCTTCCTATGGTGTCTGTCAATCTTTCCATCTTTGTACACGTTCTCGTGTTTGACGTCTTTTCTGTTCCTCTTTATTTTCGTTATCCGCCATATTAATCTGTAAATATAAATAGTACATTAGATTTGTATTTTTGTGTTTTTTAAATGCAACTTTCTTTACTTTGCTTATTTCTTCTGCTATCCTGTCGCTCACATCCACCAGCGCAGTGAGCGCCTTTGGCACTCCCTGCCTAAGTCGTACGGGGTCATAGGAATGAGTGCCTACGCGCTCATCTCCACCAGTGCAATGAGCGCCTTCGGCAATTGTAATGTTGCGTTACCAACTTTTTTGCCAAGCCCACGCTGATGAGAACTATATATGTTATTATTCCATTATTTGGAACGTGCCAACATATTTCATAGCTCTATACAGGATAAGTTCGAATCAAAAACAATATTAATACAATGGAAGAATGGAGTACCCTGTCTTTCAGTTTAAAATCAAATGCACAGAGCTTTCCCAAAGCACTTGGTGGGATAAAAAAACTCACAAACTTACAGACTAAGGAGTATAGATGAGGTATAAAAAGATGAAAGATGTGTTGTGTAAATTATGGCTGAATGTGATAAGCTTCTTTAAATAGATGAGTTTTTAATGAGGTTTTGAAGATTTTGTGGCAGGAGGAACAGGAGGCCTAGTGGAGCGAGGAAAGGAGTCTCAAAGAATAGGGGCAGCACGAGAAACATCTTGAAGGCGGTAGTGAGAGGAGGTGATCATAGAGGAGGAAAGAAGGTCATTAGAAGAGTGTTCAGTTTTGTAGATGAGTCTAGCGGATGCATTCATTATGAATTGGAGTTCAGCTAGCCGGATGACGGGGGTCCAGCAAGGAGAGAGTTGCAGTAGTGGAGTCATGAAATGATGAGAGAATGGATTAGAATTTTAGTTGTGTCTTGTGTAAGATATTGACGTATTTTGGCAATTTTTTTTAGGTGAAATAGACAAGATGTTGTGAGTGATTGTATGTGAGGAATGAAAGAGAGAGCAGGATCCATTAGAACCCCCAGACAATGGGCCTGGGAGGTGGGAGTGTTGTAGTGGGAGTGATATCGGCATTGTCAATTGGGATAGATGAATGTGGAGTGGAATCTGTGGTGGAGGGTGAGAAGATTAGGAGCTCTGTGTTTGACATGTTGAGTTTGAGTTGTTGGAAATCCAGGTGGATAATACTAGATAGGCAATTGGGCTCTTGTGCTAGGATAGAACTGATAGATCAGGTGCTGAGAGGTAGATTTGAATAACAGAGCGAGGAAGTATAGATGGGAAAATGGAGTTGTCATAGGACTGAGCCCTACAGTACGCCAACAGACAGAGGCTGAGGCAAAGAAGAGGTGCCAGAAAAGGAGACACTAAATGATCAGTCTTCAAGCCATGATGTGAGCAATGAGAGTGCATTGTGATGAATGCCAGAGAGTGGAGAATTTGGATAAGAAGGTGGTGGTCAACTGTGTCAAAGGCAACAGAGAGATCTAGGAGAATTAGAATAGAGAAATTACCCTTTGACTTGGCGCTGAGCAAGTCATTAGGGACTTTTATGAGGAGCTGTTTCTGTGGAGTGTTAGTGTCAGAAGCCAGATTGGAAGGGATCAAGGAGGGAGTTGGAGGAAATACATTTGGTAAGGCGATTGTAAACATGTCGCTCAAACAGTTTTGAGGCCAAGGGAAGTAGGGAGATAGGGCATAAGTCAGATGAGGGTTTCTTAAGAATGGGTGTATGGCATCTTTTTTTTTTTTTCTTTAATACATTTTTATTGAAAGGAATACACAATCACAGCAAGTAATAGGCACATTAACACGTAAGAATCTATATAAACACTTATGCCTTATGATCAAAATTATAGCATATCCTTACAGTTTTCCTTTTTCTATTATTCTTTAGTTAATATAGCAACCCTTTTAACTTAAACAAGGGAACCTGAACAAACCAAACTTATTAATATAAAAACTAAAACTTTAAATAAATAAATAAATAACAATGGAAATAAGGGAAAATTCAATAGGCCAAGTTGAATTTATACGTTTATATCTAAAGGGTTCCTTAACCAAGGTATGAGTCAATGCTTATTACATCTTCTCCTCCTAAATAAATGCTTCTAAGCTCTGTCCTTTTAGTTATGCAGCTCAATTTGCTTAGTTGTTCTACTATTGCAGTCAGCTGCCCTCTATAGCGATACAGTTCTTAAACTTATACAGATATTGTACATGCATTCACCTCTTGTGTCGCATTCCAGACGAACCAGAGTCTTCAGGACCAGCTCTCAAATCTTCTCAGTCCAAGCCCCCTTCCAGTTCCAGTCTTGTTATCTGAATACATTTAGAACACTCAGGCCAAGGGGAGCCCTATCGACGACTCTAACCAGGGGTTCCAGATTTTGTGGAACTGTGGCATAGTATCTAAAATAGCAGATGTTAACTTCTCGTTTATTGCTTTGTAATTCATTTTTTTAATAACCTCCTGCGCATCTAGCTTTTCCGATTTCCTCTGACAATATGTACTTTGGCTGCGGCGGCCATTATCTGTAATAGCTTATTCTGATTTTTTGATAAACTAGTTTAACCCCCAACAAGCAAGACTCCATGGTTGCCGTAACCGTAGTCTCAAATAATGACATTGATATTAGTGCTAACCTTTCCCATAGCTCGAGAACCGTCTGACACAGCCACCAGGTATGGTTATGGTCTCCTATTTGTTGACAGCCCCTAAAACAGTTACTGCTTATCTTAGGATCATACTTATTGAGTTTGTCTGGAGTGCAATATATTCTCTGAAGTACTTTAATAGATATCTCTATGTGCGTGTAATTACATGTTGCCCTGCTTAGCTTGAAGAATGATTTCTGCCACTTTTTCCATTCCAATTCCCTTCCCAGCTCCTTTTCCCATTTACAGATATATGCTGGTTATCTGTGTTCTTTGACTTAGAAAATATATCTTATAACGAGCCTGATATACCTTTTGAAAGTGGGAGGTTTTTGCATGCTACCGAGATCCAGGAGGTTTTCGGGGGTCCAAATTATTTAAATATGTCGCTCGCCCAGCTCCCTATTTTTAGATAGTTGTAATACTCCCCTGGGGGAAGGACATATCTTTCGTCTAACTGCTCCAGAGTCATCAAATGACTCCCTATAAACCAGAAGCCTAACTTATCTAAGCCCCTCGAGGCCCACCCATGTTTAATTGTTATATTCATGGTTGCCCAAATATCTTGGGAGGAGGGGACCGACCAAAGGGGGGATGCACCTATATCCAGCTTGTTCTTGGATCTGGCCCACTTCCACGTTGTTATGGTTAGGTTTATTATGGGGTTTGGGTGTGATTTAATCGTGTTCAGTCCTTCAGGCACCCAAATTAATGTGTCCCAGCTATGTTGTTGCATTTGCTGTTGTTCTAAGAATACCCAATCCAGCTGATGTTTGACTGAATGCGTTTGTGGTATTTGGGACAGTCTAGCCGCTTTAAAGTACTCCCGCAGGTTAGGACATGATAACCCCCCCCCCCCCCCCCCCTTTTTTATGTCTGAGCATTACCTTCCTGGAAATGTGGTGTTTCTTATTTTTCCACATGTACCTAAAAATACTGGACTGAAACCGATCCAGCTCCTTCATGGAGATCGGCATAGGGAGCGTTCCGAAGAGATAAAGAATCTTTGGCAGAATGTTCATTTTGACTGCCGCAATGCGGCCAGTCCAAGAAAGAGGATAATTCCTCCATCTGAACAATTCTTCATTCAATTTTCTGTACATGGGGGATAGTTAGCCCTGTAAAGATTTTAGGTGTGATATTATCCCCTAGGTATTTGATATGTTTGGTAGGCCACAAGAAGGAATACAGAGATTTCAGATGGTCTATGTCACCCTGGACCATGCCTAAGCTCAAAGCCTCTGATTTCCCTAAATTCAGTCTTAATCCAGACATCTTGCCAAACCTGTCAAGAGTCGACATCAGTGCTAGAATGGAGGACCTAGGGTTAGTTAGGGTACATAAGATATCGTCAGTGAAGAATGAGCACTTATATTGTTGTAGCCCCACTTGGAGCCCTTGCATTTCCCTATCCGCTCTTATGAGTTGCGCCAGTGATTCCATAGCCATGGCAAATAATAGAGGTGAGAGTGGGCATCCCTGTCTTGTACCTCTCTGTATGTTAATTTTGGCTCTCTGGTTGCCTGGCAACCTCAGAAAAGCTGTTGGAGCTTGATAGTACGTGCAGAGTAGGGTAATAAACCGACCCCTGAGACCAAACCTGTCCAGAACTTTAAACAGATATGGCCACTCAACCGTATCAAAGGCTTTATCTATATCTAGAGCCAGTAGGCACATTGGGGAGTTCGTTTTACGTGCTAGGTATTGAATATTGAGGGTACGTCTGACATTGTCCCCTGCCTGCCTATAAGGTATAAACCCTGCCTGATCTTTGTATGGCATCTTTTAAAGATGATGAAAACTTGCCCATGTTAAGTGAAGTGAGGTGTGAGGGCAGGGTGAAGTGTGATGGAGAGGGGAGGCATAAGTTATAAAGGAATTCATCACCCTCAATTATATGTGGGGTTTTATAGCATATTGCTACTAGTATTCGTTTATAATTGCGGTAGCTCCTCCACTATTTAACTCAACACACAAAGATTCAATGATGTTGCTAGTTCCACTATAAATATCTTCTCTGACTACAGGTTTAAAACCAGGCTTAACATATAGACAAATCCCTCCTCTTCTACCATTACCCCTATTTTTCCTAAATAAGTTATAACCATCCAAATTAACTGTCCAATCATGAGATTCATCCCAGAAGAGACATATTGTAGGCAAACTACTAATATCAGCAGAGTATTTTTTGAATCTAAAGGGTGCCAATTAGGGAAATACCTTCTGAATAAGATATCTATGTAGACACAGAGTGTCACACCACTTAGATAATATTAGCTCTCTTTGATGCAGTAATGCCTTTTAAGTCCCATTTTTCTTGTACCGCTAATAATTCTAGCTCGACCATTTTCCCAGGCAAACTTCTTGCATTAGCAAGCATACACTGTATGTTGCTATGGCTCTGCCAGTGTGAATTGCTTGCCACTGTATTTGAGTCACCTAATAATACTTCCCTATTGTCTATTGTAACCCTCCTCCCCATGGGTAGATAATTCATCCCTTTTCCCCTATACCATTTATACCACAATACTTCTACTGTATATAGTCCCCCCCCCCCCCCCCCACCTATTCGTTTAAAAACTACCCCAGACGTTCTACCATCCTTTCCCCTAGCACAACAGCTCCCTCATCATTAAGGTGAAATCCATCACTGCTATAGAGATTGTACCCAAGTTCGAAGTCAGCCCAGTGCTCTAAAAACCCAAACCCCTCCTTAGTGCACAACTTTTTTAGCCATGCATTAATCTCCTAGTTAATCACTATTTTATGCATTTCAATAAGGGATGTTATTTGTGAGGATCCGAAGGTAGGGGCTATACAATCCCAGAGCCCACCTGCTTTAGACTGCAGGTTACTACCCACAAGGACCGTTGGGTTCTTTGAAATCTAGGCACCAGCACCCTGATATCTGGATTCTGTATCAGTCAGGATCTCTCCATCAGGAATCAGCACTTCCTGGAGTCCCAGTAACTTCCATGTTGTAGTGACCAGGGCAAGTTACTGGCAGGGTAAAGATAGGATTAGTATCGCAGCTACCAGGAGCAAAATAATAGGCATACCATTTTCTATATGCCTCAGCAGGGAACTGTGTTTATTTCCTTCCAAAACAACAACTGAACAATTTAGAAAAACAACAAAACAACATTCATGAATTAGGGAGGGGTTAAGTTTGAATTATCCACCAGGATGCACAAGCATCAATCAGCTGAATAGATGTACTGCCTAAATTAACATAGTCTAATCAGCATAGTCCTGTGTCCATGGCACAGAGATGATATCACAGAAAAGGGCTGCCCTCTTCTATGGGCTGGTCTGTGTTACCCAAGCTGGACACAAGCAGCTAAAGAAAAAAAGGACATGAAATGGAACAAGGTCAGACTAGCGTAATGCTATAGACCATTTTGTTTGGCTACTGATTAATATTACAATAGCAGTACAACACACAATAACCTTTTAAACATGACACAGAACACAGTAATATTACATGGGGAATTACATACAGAATGAGGCAGGGGGCATATGCACTAAAAAACATTAAGTATGGGGCAATATAATTCCCCTAACCATTTTCCAATGGGAAAGTCTGGTATGGTAGCTCACTGGGCCAAGATCCATGCCCTGGAAAGGGGGTCCGTGACATTATTTTAACAATATTTTTTTGTTTCATGTTATGGCCGGGTCAACATGTCCATTAAACTACTTTGAGCCTCTACTCCTGTAAGCAGTTTGGGAATATTACCAGAATTCAGTGGCTCTTTCCTATTTTCTCTCATATTATGTCATATGTAAATTTGCCACTAGGTACTTTTATGATCTGCTTACCTTTAGCTTAAACAAGGTATAGCTGTATATCAACATGGATTTTACATCTTAAAGAGAGTACATGTATGGGTGTGCACACTGCAGCATATGCGGATACAGACTCTGAAGGACTGCATGTGCGTGTCATTTACTAACCTATCCTGGACCATGTCTTCTCATAAGCATGTTAACACCCATTGCTGAGAATTGGTCACAGATTGGTCAGTCTCACACACTGCACAGCAGATTCAGATGAGCATGTGCCCTAATGAACTACAGATGTTACACAGCACCAGCTATATATATATATATATTGATATGAGCCATGATCATGATACAGCTCAATGTTTATCTGCAGGAAACTATCACTACACTATGTCAGGGATATGGAAACACACAGTAAACAATTGTTTAGAGAATCAAAACTCAAATACTATTGTCCTCTCATTTCAATACCCAGGAGGCATACCCCAGATGCAGAGACATAGGCGGTCGCTCCACCGGAGGAACCACAATCACCAACGCAGGTCGTGGTGGAGGAAGCCGAGGGCCCAGGCCCATCACAGGAGGCTGGGCCATCAGCAGCAAGACTATTGTGAGTAACACCCCTGGGGCCTCACATGCACTTCCCAGCTCTTTCAAACTACTAACATTTCATTGAGCCAGCAACCACCTGTAGGGATGTCGAGGTCCTGGGGACCACTCTCAACAGGCCCACTACTGCCACCTGGTAACATGCACATCCAAAGTCTAACTTTGTCCCGAGATAGAACTCACAGCCCCGCACAAGGCACCTTGAGGGACATCTTTCAGCACATCCACGTGTCTGATGAGTGCAACAATCGCAACTGCTGACAGCACAGCTTCAAAGGCAGAATGATATTGGTACTGAGCAGGTCGAAAGCATCAGAGCAATATATGGTGAGGTAAGGAGGCATAAACTTTGGATGAAGAGGTATGAGCAAATGGCCCATAGGGACAGAGAAGCCCAGACACATCACTTGTAAAGTATCAGTGGAGGTGGGTAGGATACAGAGTTCTAGTAACACAGGGAAATAGGGATATAGGAACAGAAAGCAGGCAGAGGGAATGACATTGATATGGATGATCAGTTAAGGAGGATTTACGGTGTATCATCCAACCTGAGGCAATATCATTTACATCATATTATTATTACAGATATCAAGACAACTATAACATTCAATAAGCAAAATAACAATAATACAGAATAAGGACATATACCTTATGGGGAGAAGTCAAATGTAAAATGCTTGTGTGTCCAACAGACACTCCTATGCAACTTTAGAAGTAAAAGAGCTCAATCAGTTAATGGTCAGTTCCCTGGCAATGATAATCCGCTATGAGAGCAGCCTCTCCATACATAACTGGACACTCAGATGGGGACCTGATCAGTGTCATATCAGTCTGTTGTAACTTATTTGAGATTCACTCACAACAAACAGGGTAATTTGATGGGAATTCTGTTCTCTGAATGAGCATCTCTATTATCTGTTTTCGCATATGCATAACTTATGGTTAAGGTAACCTAATTAACAGTTATGTTCCAAGCCTAGAGTTACTCTTCCCCATTTGTACAAGGAGGGTCACATCAGCACTGAAGAAAAGATCTGGAAGGAAGTATGATGCAGGCTTCACAATAGTCCAAGTAGAGGAGAGTATAGAATGTCTAAAGCAATAGGTACATATAAATCTATGTAGTGTATGTGAAGATACATATGCTGTAGATATGCAAGGAACATCAGGTGACAGATGTCACATGACATCTGTATTGTATTCTGCAATTACAGCTTTACATATATTGGCTAATCAGTAATAAAAAACAGATATCACACTGGATGCAACAACTTGATGATTTGGAGACATGCACATACAGAATGACATTAGCATAAATATGGAATGTTGGGATGCTTATCTTCATGGCTTGTTCTGACTGACTGTTAATTCTATTACTGCTCATTGACTGACAGGGATAGGACCCTCAAAGCAGTTAAATATTTAAATCAGTTTATTAGCATTTGACACCTCCATTGGGGGAGGACTGTGCCACTTTCATTAACTAATAATATCAGTATCTGTATTACTGCTCATTGGCTGACATGTATAGGACCCTCAAAGCAGTTAAATATTTACATCAGTTTATTATGTACTGACACCTGCTACATTAAATATTTTATACAGAATGTATTTATGAATATATTGATGATTAGGCCTTTACGTTTTGTATGCTAATTAAATGTGATACTTTAAATGATTAATGAATTCATTGAATCCAAACATTGAAAATGTTTTTCATGTCATTTTACAGTTTCCTCATCTCTGCAGGATTTGATCTGCAATAAGATCAACTTTGCAGGTATATGATTTAATGATGCACTTCTTTAGGAAAAAAAGATTAAATCTGTTAGTTTTGCATTGATGACAGTTGATGAATTAATTCACATATATTAATGTATTAATTAATTATTAATTTAAATTTTTTTTAGGGATGCATATATGCTTATTCATTTATGTTTTAATGAATGTCAATTAAACCATAACTTGATTGATTTATTAATTAATTTAATCAAAACATTACAAATCCTATTCAGGCCAATCTATAGTTTGCTCATAGCTCTTTGTGTTTGCCCTTCTTTAGTAAAAAATATTACATCTTTATGTTTTGAATTGATGACAGGTATTGATTAATTAATTAACGGGTATTCATATATTAATTACTTTTTCTTTTTTTTTTACTTAACTTATTTAGCACTATATATATGCTTAGCTCTTTAAGGTTTTCATGTATGCCAATTAAAAATAACACATTGATTGATTGATTAAGTAATTAATTTAATGAAAAAATGACTAATGCATTTCAAGTAATTTTAATGTTTCATTTCTGCTCTTTAAGGTTTGCATTGATGATAACTAAAAACAATATGTGCAATAAAAAAAATTAGATCTTACACCTGTATTTACAATTACAGATTACAATGGCAGATAATGCAGAGGACAAGAATGAACATCAAAGAAGAATGACAATGGAACGGAAGCAAAGATGGAGAGATGCACAGTCCTCCGAGACTTTGCAACGATTAAGAGAAGAAGACCGACAGAGACTTCTAAATAAAAGAAAAATGAGTAAAAAAGGACAATCTGTGTCTGATGGGGCTTCAAAGAAAAGAAAAAGTAAAAAAAAAACATGTCTGTGAAACATTGCCTAATGACTAGAGATGTCGCAAATAGTTCGCCGGCGGACTGTCGCCGGCGAACATAGCATGTTCGCGTTCGCGGCGAACTGCGAACATATGCAATGTTCAATCCGCCCCCTATACTTTATCATTGAGCAGACTTTGACCCTGCACCTCACAGTCAGCAGACACATTCCAGCCAATCAGCATCATACCCTGCCTTCCAGACCCTTCTACCTCATGGACAGACATTTTGGAATCATAACTAACTTGCAGTCTTACTAAGAGGAGGGAGAGTGTAGGTGATGCTGATTGAATAGGGAAATCAATAGCTAGGCAAGTTTATTCAGTGTCCAGTGCAGTGCTGAAGGACTCATCAGATCTCTGCTGTAAACATAGCACCCCAAAAAGCCCTTTTTAGGGCTATAACATAATTTTTTTTTTCTGTCTAATCTAACTTCATTTGCCTGTCTCCCTGCTAGCCCCTGCTAGCTAGTCTGTGTGTTTTTGCTCACAGCTTATACTGTGTGTGCACAGTGCAACCAATACAATCTTGTTTACTAGTTGTCTACTTTTAAAAAACCAAAACTTTTATTTTGTTAAATCTTAGTTCATTTGCCTGACCACCAATCTAAGTTCATTTGCCTGACCGCTAGCCAGTGTGTGTGTCAGGCTTACAAGTATTGTGCCAAGTTCAACCAATCCAATCTAGTGGTGTACCAGCAGCCTACATTTAAAAAAAACAATAATTTTATTTTCTTAAATCTAAGTTCAATTGCCTGACCGCCAATCTAAGTTCATTTGCCTGACCGGTAGCCAGTGTGTGTGTCAGGCTTACAAGTATTGTGCCAAGTTCAACCAATCCAATTTAGTGGTGTACCTGCAGTCTACATTTAAAAAAACAATAATTTTATTTTCTTAAATCTAAGTTCATTTGCCTGACCGCCAATCTAAGTTCATTTGCCTGTCCGCTAGCCAGTGTGTGTGTCAGGCTTACAAGTACTGTGCCAGAGAGCATGTTGTGTGCATGCTTGAGCTCCAAACAAAAGGCTTTTTAGGGTCCTAGTCCCTCAAATACAAGTTTTATTTTAACACCTTTCTGTTAATAAGCACTTTGTGCACGGTGTTGTTAATTTTTGGGAGTTTTTGTGGGGTTTTTTCTTAGTTTAATTTAAGTTTTAGTTTTGTGGGACTCAGGCTCAACTCTCTATCCCAGGAGAGTGAGCTGTCTCCTGGATACTTTGCCACAACCCTCCCTTAGCACTTCACCTTCACTCCTGAAACTTTTTTTACTTTGACTTTTTTTTTTTAAAGTTTTTCAGGTTTTGTTAAAGTTTTGTTTGTTTGGTGTTCGGTTTTATGTTTTGGGGGGATAGAAGACAAGTAACATCTTTGTAGGCAGTGGGGGGGAAAAGAATTTGAAGTTTTGTTTAAAAGGCTTTTTTAACATCTGACACAGAGACACAGAGGGGTTAAAAAGCCTCTGTGTTCTCTGTGTTGTTGCAATTAGCAACACCTTGCAACAGGCCATTAACCCTTCCACTGCCAAGCATCATCTCTCTCTCTCCCTTAGTTTTGTCTCCCTTAGTTTTGTCTTTTTGTTTCTTTTTCACACTTTTATATTTAAAAAAAAAAAGAAAACAGTAAAAAATCATAAAACAAAAAATAAAAATAAATAAAACAAATAATCTAAAAAAAGGGTCTAAACATGAGGGATAAGACCACTAAGAAGCCTCAGGGGTCAAAAGGGGGAATAATGACCCCTGAAAATCCTAGCTGCAGCACTGCACAGCATAGGCCCCAGGCAGATAAGGCAGCCCCAGCTCCTGGTGGTTCTGCCAGCAGACCTACCCCTGTGGCTAATACCTGGTCACAGGTGGTTTCTGCTGGCCCCAGTAATACCACCGCTGGGGCTGAGGGGCAGATCACCAGGAAGCATGGGGTTAAATGTCAGATGTCTGGGGTCTACAGCATTGATATCTATCTGCGTGCTGCAGCTAATGTCATCAGCCCCTCTGTTATAGTAGCAGCCAGCAAAATGTACGGGAAAGCAGTTTTCTTTACCCGTACGCTGGCTGCTTCTCACATACTTATACAGAGAGGCATCACAGTGGGGGGATTATATGTCCCAATAGAACCCCTGGAAGGGTTGGGCACAAAAGTAACACTCTCTAATGTGCCCCCCTTCCTACCAGACTCCCTCCTGCGCCCCCACCTGCTAACCCTAGGGGAAGTAAAAACACCATTTATTAAAATTCCCCTGGGGTGCAGAGAGAGAGCACTTCGTCATGTGCTCTCTTTCAAGAGGCAGGTACAAATGTGCCTGCCTCAGGGCGCAGAAAACATAGAGGGGTCTTTTGGGGTTCCATTTGAGGGGGTGCTCTACAGGATTTTTTACAGCACTATGGAGGTGCAGTGCTATCATTGCAAGGGGTTGGGGCATACACGTAGGAATTGTCCTAATGTAAAGCATCATGCCCCAGCCCCGGCAAATGGCACCTCCATCAGTACAGCACCCATCCCCGCTGAGCCCATAACAGCGTGGACCTCAAGGGTCATAGCCCCCCAAAAGAGCTCAGGCAAGGAGGCCGTTCCTCAAGCCACCACCACGGCCTCCAAAACCCCTTCTTCCCCCAAAAAGCCATCTTTGTCTGTGGTCTCTAGCAAGACTGCAGACACGGGGAAAAAGGGGAAGAATGTCACCGGTCCTCCCAGTGTCACAGCTGCATCTCCCAAGTCCCAATCTGCCCCCACCATAATTACATCAGTTAGTGTGGGGGCACAGTGTAAGCAGAGGGATAATAAGCCCTCTGCAGGGGAGGCAGCTAGTGGCAGCTCCTCTTCCAGGAGTGACGTCCCCAGGAAGAGGAAGCATAAAACCAACAGGGAGGTTGCTGATAAGTGGGAAGTGCTCTATAGTGGAGCACCTCCCTCTAAAAGCAAGAAGAGGAACAAAACATCTCCTCCTCATCCGGTGACATTGTCTGGCCCGGTTATTAAGCTCAGCCAGCCGGTGCCAGACCACACATCTCTCTCTCCAGACCCTATAGGGGTTAATGTGGAAAAGGGTCTGGAGGAAAAGCAGGGGCAAGAGGGTCTCCCAAGTGAGGCAGGGGTAGACAAGAAAGATCAGGTTCTGCCTCTGGCCTTTGAGGGGGTCCCAATAAAGCCCCTGCTGAATGGGTAGTCAGTGTCCCTGAGGTGCTAAGCTTCAAGGGCACCAGTCAGTCTCCTCCTCCAGTGTCACTCTCTAGTGACGTACCTCGGGCTTTGTTAGAGCCCCAGGCCGAGTCACTACTGGAGGGGGGGAATATAGGCATGACCCCCATTCAGGACCCCATGGATTTGTCTGTCAGGGGGGATGTGGCACAAGGGGAAGTGGAAATGGGGGAGGGTGATAAAACAGGTTTTCCTGTTAACATCATGGGAGAGCCTGTCTACCCTCCTCAGCCGTCCACTGACCCTAACATCGGTGCCATCCAAGCTGAGCAAGCAGCGGTGGAACTGGCAGAGGAGGCATATAAAGCCTCCAAGGCTTCCATTAAGGAAGCCATGCCAGCCACTGCTGTCCAGCCAGCTACCCCTGAATGCACTCCTGAAGCTACAGGGGTGCAGCAGCAATCCAAGGGTCCATTATTTACCTTGAAGGGTGCTAAAGGGACTCCTTCTGTATCATCTAAGAGGGGGTCCCTGAGAATAAAGCTGAGGAAACTGACTCCAGCCGGGGAGGATGGAGTAAAAGCCCTCAGCCAAGAGGAGCCCAGGGGTGACCCACTAGAAGGAACATCAGATTCTGGGTGGGTTATCCCTGTCAAGGAAATAGATCTATTCCTTGAGAGCACCCTTCATGGACAAAAGAAAAGGAAGGTGTGGCTGGCCTTGGAGAGGCGGAAGAATATGTTGTTTATTCTCCACTCTCTCCAGCAATATCTAGTGGTCAGCACTAGGGCCAAGAATTCTGGGACTGCGGAGCATCTCCGCGTCCGGAAATTCTATAAAATGTGCGTGTCCTATCAGCAGTCTCAAGGGTCTGAGGAACACACAATTCCTGACACGCAGTAATGGCTTTGCACATCAGCACGCTAAATACCAATGGCTGTCAAGACAGTTTCCGCAGGTTCCAGGTACTCTCCTATTTATATCAGGGAGGGTACTCTGTGAGCTTCCTGCAGGAAACGCACACCACTCCAGAGGCTGAGGCCTCGTGGCAACTGGAGTGGAGAGGCAGGGTCTTCTTCAGCCACTTCACATCGGCGTCATGTGGAGTGGTGACCCTGTTCTCAGAGTCTTTTCAGCCAGTGCTGCTGCTTGTGAAAGCCGTTATCCCAGGCCGTCTAATCCACCTCCGGGTCCGAGAGCAGGGTAGCATCATTAACCTAGTTAATATATATGCCCCTGCTGGAGGGCCCGAGAGAGTGAGGTTCCTCGCCAGACTGTCCCAGTTTTTGGAGACGGTTGACGCAGATGAGTGTTTGGTAGTCGGGGGTGATTTTAACTGCACCCTCAACGCTCTGGACCGGAATAGTCCAGAGCCGTACCCGCCTTCTGCGTCAGCCCTGCGGGAGATCATCGCCCGCTTCTCCCTGGAGGACATCTGGAGAGAGCAGAACCCAGGGGCATCAGACGGTTTCACCTACGTCAGGGTGAGAGCCGGTCTGGTGTCCCACTCCTGGATCGACAGACTATATATATCTAGTCACTATATGTCACGAGTCGGTTCTTGTGCCATTAGGCTGGCTCCGTTCACAGACCACAACTGTGTGTCTGTGACGGTGGCGCTAACTCCAACAGCGCCACGAGCCGCCTATTGGCACTTCAACAATGCTTTGTTGAAGGACCAGGGGCTCGTGACATTGATCCGGGAGTTTTGGACGGACTGGAGGGGTTGCAAGGGGGACTTTGCCACGTTAAAACTGTGGTGGGACGTGGGCAAAGTTCATTTGCGACTTCTGTGTCAGGAATATACCAAGGGTGCGAGTGGGCAGCCAAAGCTGAGTTGGAGTCACTCCGGGGGGAGGTACTCCATCTGGAGCAGAGGCTGTTCACTTGTAGGGACCAATCCCTGCAGAGCGAGTATGTAGAGAGGAAGGGTGTCCTCTGTGACCTGGAACGACACCAGGCCAAGGGGGCATACGTGCGCAGACCGCTTAGGTTTTCTCAAAGATCTAGACCGCGGCTCGCGCCTCTTCTACTCACTGGAGAAAAAGGGGGGTAACAGTAGGCACATCACCTGTCTTCTAGATGAAGACGGTGCCCCCCTTAAAGATCCGGAGAGTATCCGGGATAGAGCCCGGAACTTTTATAAAGATCTTTACTCTCCAGATCCCATTTCTCCAGACGCCTGCAGGGTGCTATGGGAGGGGCTCCCCACAGTCAGTGAGGGTGTAAGAGAGCGGCTTGATATACCACTATCTTTTCAAGAGCTCTCTGAAGCCCTCCGTGCCATGTCCTGTGAGAAGTCTCCAGGACTGGACGGACTGACTGTAGAGTTTTTCCAATTTTTCTGGGAGACTCTGGGACTTGATTTCCATCTGGTCCTTGGGGAAGCCCTGGAGACCAGGGAGATGCCCATGTCTTGTCGCAGGGCAGTACTTGCCCTGCTGCCCAAAAAGGGGGATCTACGGCTTATTAAGAACTGGCGACCGGTCTCTCTGCTCAACACAGACTACAAGATTGTAACTAAAGCCATCTCGCTTAGACTTGGGTCTGTGCTGGCAGAATTGGTTCACCCTGACCAGTCCTATGCGATCCCGGGCCGGACTATCTTTGATAGTATCTTTCTGGTCCGGGATCTATTGCATTATTCTCGCAGGACTGGTCTCCAATGTTACACCGGGGGGGGTCCAATGTTACAGTCCCCCAGTATCATCCGCCGCCTTAGTCATGCACGGATGACCCGAGTCGGGGATCTCCTGGAATACAGGCGTTCTGATTGGGTGTCACCCCAGGAGCTTGCGCTCCGTTTGGGATTTGTGACGCCCAAAGTCTCAGGGCGCTTGCTCCAGGAGATTAGAGATGCCATCTCCCCCGACTCGCGCACCTTCCTTCGCGGGGCTTTGCAGGCCGGAGTGCCACATGCACCTTTCAACACCCCTGCTCCGGCTGTTTGCATTGGACACAAGCCCCGTGTTTCCCCTCAGGCTCCTCCTGTCCCCAACCTCTCAAAGTTGAGGGACATACCCTCGGCATGCTTTCGCGGCATGCCGAGGAAGAGCTTATATTCTCTCGTGCTCCATACAGTGCACTTCCTTGCCCTCGTGACCCGTCCCAATACCATCTGGAGGCGGGTCCTACCAGCTGACGAGGGCAAGAGGCCCCGGTGGAGGGAACTTTATTCTGATTTAGTTCCACGACCCACCGGGGACTTGAGTTGGAGAGTGCTCCATGGTGCACTGAGCACGGGAGAGTACTTAGCTAAATTCACGGACTCTCCCTCCACTTGTCCATTCTGTGGCAAGGGAGAGTCCGTGTATCATATTTATTTTAGTTGCGTCAGACTGCAGCCCCTCTTGTCACTCTTGAGGGGCCTCCTCCTGCAGTTCTGGCTGCATTTCTCCCCTCACATTTTTTATTTTTGGGCGCCCAGTGTCCCGGGGCAATAAGGCCAGGGACCTCCTCGTCAACCTGCTCCTGGCATTAGCCAAATTGGCTATATATAAGTCCAGGAAGCAGTGTTTGATAGGGGGGGTTCCCTTGTCACCTGAGGCCATGTTCCGGGTGCTGGTGGGCTCCCGTATCCGGGCAGAGTACCACCTGGCTTTGTCCACTGGGGGAATGGCTGAGTTTGTCTCCCAGTGGGCTGTAGATGGTGTGCTCTGCTCGGTATACCCCTATTCGGTTTCTTTTTCTCTTAACCTCCTAAAATGATTTTTATTTAGTTTACAGATCATGTTTCTCATAATGTCAAAATACACTGTGCCAGAGAGCATGTTGTGTGCATGCTTGAGCTCCAAACAAAAGGCTTTTTAGGGTCTTAGTCCCTCAAATATAAGTTTTATTTTAACAACTTTCTGTTTATAAGCACTTTGTGCACGGTGTTGTTCATTTTTGGCAGTTTTTGTGGTTTTTTTCTTAGTTTAATTTAAGTTTTAGTTTTCTGGGACTCAGGCTCAACTCTCTATCCCAGGAGAGTGAGCTGTCTCCTGGATACTTTGCCACACCCCTCCCTTAGCACTTCACCTTCACTCCTGAAATTTTTTTTACTTTGACTTTTTTTTAAAGTTTTTCAGGTTTTGTTAAAGTTTTGTTTGTTTGGTGTTGGGTTTTATGTTTTGGGGGGAGAGAAGACAAGTAACATCTTTGTAGGCAGTGGGGGGGAAAAGAATTTGAAGTTTTGTTTAAAAGGCATTTTTTAACATCTGACACAGAGACACAGAGGGGTTAAAAAGCCTCTGTGTTCTCTGTGTTGTTGCAATTAGCAACACCTTGCAACAGGTCATTAACCCTTCCACTGCCAAGCATCATCTCTCTCTCTCCCTTAGTTTTGTCTCCCTTAGTTTTGTCTTTTTGTTTCTTTTTCACACTTTTATATTTTTAAAAAAAGAAAACAGTAAAAAATCATAAAACAAAAAATAAAAATAAATAAAACAAATAATCTAAAAAAAAAAGGGTCTAAACATGAGGGATAAGACCACTAAGAAGACTCAGGGGTCAAAAGGGGGAATAATGGCCCCTGAAAATCCTAGCTGCAGCACTGCACAGCATAGGCCCCAGGCAGATAAGGCAGCCCCAGCTCCTGGTGGTTCTGCCAGCAGACCTAACCCTGTGGCTAATACCTGGTCACAGGTGGTTTCTGCTGGCCCCAGTAATACCACCGCTGGGGCTGAGGGGCAGATCACCAGGAAGCATGGGGTTAAATGTCAGATGTCTGGGGTCTACAGCATTGATATCTATCTGCGTGCTGCAGCTAATGTCATCAGCCCCTCTGTTATAGTAGCAGCCAGCAAAATGTACGGGAAAGCAGTTTTCTTTACCCGTACGCTGGCTGCTTCTCACATACTTATACAGAGAGGCATCACAGTGGGGGGATTATATGTCCCAATAGAACCCCTGGAAGGGTTGGGCACAAAAGTAACACTCTCTAATGTGCCCCCCTTCCTACCAGACTCCCTCCTGCGCCCCCACCTGCTAACCCTAGGGGAAGTAAAAACACCATTTATTAAAATTCCCCTGGGGTGCAGAGAGAGAGCACTTCGTCATGTGCTCTCTTTCAAGAGGCAGGTACAAATGTGCCTGCCTCAGGGCGCAGAAAACATAGAGGGGTCTTTTGGGGTTCCATTTGAGGGGGTGCTGTACAGGATTTTTTACAGCACTACGGAGGTGCAGTGCTATCATTGCAAAGGGTTGGGGCATACACGTAGGAATTGTCCTAATGTAAAGCATCATGCCCCAGCCCCAGCAAATGGCACCTCCGTCAGTACGGCACCCATCCCCGCTGAGCCCATAACAGCGGGTACCTCAAGGGTCATAGCCCCCCCACAGAGCTCAGGCAAGGAGGCCGTTCCTCAAGCCACCACCACGGCCTCCAAACCCCCTTCTTCCCCAAAAAAGCCATCTGTGTCTGTGGTCTCCAGCAAGACTGCAGACACGGGGAAAAAGGGGAAGAATGTCACCGGTCCTCCCAGTGTCACAGCTGCATCTCCCAAGTCCCAATCTGCCCCCACCATAATTACATCAGTTAGTGTGGGGGCACAGTGTAAGCAGAGGGATAATAAGCCCTCTGCAGGGGAGGCAGCTAGTGGCAGCTCCTCTTCCAGGAGTGACGTCCCCAGGAAGAGGAAGCATAAAACCAACAGGGAGGTTGCTGATAAGTGGGAAGTGCTCTATAGTGGAGCACCTCCCTCTAAAAGCAAGAAGAGGAACAAAACATCTCCTCCTCATCCGGTGACATTGTCTGGCCAAGTTATTAAGCTCAGCCAGCCGGTGCCAGACCACACATCTCTCTCTCCAGACCCTATAGGGGTTAATGTGGAAAAGGGTCTGGAGGAAAAGCAGGGGCAAGAGGGTCTCCCAAGTGAGGCAGGGGTAGACAAGAAAGATCAGGTTCTGCCTCTGGCCTTTGAGGGGGGACCCAACAAAGCCCCTGCTGAATGGGTAGTCAGTGTCCCTGAGGTGCTGAGCTTCAAGGGCACCAGTCAGTCTCCTCCTCCAGTGTCACTCTCTAGTGACGTACCTCGGGCTTTGTTAGAGCCCCAGGCCGAGTCACTACTGGAGGGGGGGAATATAGGCATGACCCCCATTCAGGACCCCATGGATTTGTCTGTCAGGGGGGATGTGGCACAAGGGGAAGTGGAAATGGGGGAGGGTGATAAAACAGGTTTTCCTGTTAACATCATGGGAGAGCCTGTCTACCCTCCTCAGCCGTCCACTGACCCTAACATCGGTGCCATCCAAGCTGAGCAAGCAGCGGTGGAACTGGCAGAGGAGGCATATAAAGCCTCCAAGGCTTCCATTAAGGAAGCCATGCCAGCCACTGCTGTCCAGCCAGCTACCCCTGAATGCACTCCTGAAGCTACAGGGGTGCAGCAGCAATCCAAGGGTCCATTATTTACCTTGAAGGGTGCTAAAGGGACTCCTTCTGTATCATCTAAGAGGGGGTCCCTGAGAATAAAGCTGAGGAAACTGACTCCAGCCGGGGAGGATGGAGTAAAAGCCCTCAGCCAAGAGGAGCCCAGGGGTGACCCACTAGAAGGAACATCAGATTCTGGGTGGGTTATCCCTGTCAAGGAAATAGATCTATTCCTTGAGAGCACCCTTCATGGACAAAAGAAAAGGAAGGTGCGGCTGGCCTTGGAGAGGTGGAAGAATATGTCGTTTATTCTCCACTCTCTCCAGCAATATCTAGTGGTCAGCACTAGGGCCAAGAATTCTGGGACTGCGGAGCATCTCCGCGTCCGGAAATTCTATAAAATGTGCGTGTCCTATCAGCAGTCTCAAGGGTCTGAGGAACGCACAATTCCTGACACGCAGTAATGGCTTTGCACATCAGCACGCTAAATACCAATGGCTGTCAAGACAGTTTCCGCAGGTTCCAGGTACTCTCCTATTTATATCAGGGAGGGTACTCTGTGAGCTTCCTGCAGGAAACTCACACCACTCCAGAGGCTGAGGCCTCGTGGCAACTGGAGTGGAGAGGCAGGGTCTTCTTCAGCCACTTCACATCGGCGTCATGTGGAGTGGTGACCCTGTTCTCAGAGTCTTTTCAGCCAGAGCTGCTGCTTGTGAAAGCTGTTATCCCAGGCCGTCTAATCCACCTCCGGGTCCGAGAGCAGGGTAGCATCATTAACCTAGTTAATATATATGCCCCTGCTGGAGGGCTCGAGAGAGTGAGGTTCCTCGCCAGACTGTCCCAGTTTTTGGAGACGGCTGACGCAGATGAGTGTTTGGTACTCGGGGGTGATTTCAACTGCACCCTCGACGCTCTGGACCGGAATAGTCCAGAGCCGTACCCGCCTTCTGCGTCAGCCCTGCGGGAGATCATCGCCTGCTTCTCCCTGGAGGACATCTGGCGAGAGCAGAACCCAGGGGCATCAGACGGTTTCACCTACGTCAGGGTGAGAGCCGGTCTGGTGTCCCACTCCCGGATCGACAGACTATATATATCTAGTCACTATATGTCACGAGTCGGTTCTTGTGCCATTAGGCTGGCTCCGTTCACAGACCACAACTGTGTGTCTGTGACAGTGGCGCTAACGCCAACAGCACCACGAGCCGCCTATTGGCACTTCAACAATGCTTTGTTGAAGGACCAGGGGCTCGTGACATTGATCCGGGAGTTTTGGACGGACTGGAGGGGTTGCAAGGGGGACTTTGCCACGTTAAAACTGTGGTGGGACGTGGGCAAGGTTCATTTGCGACTTCTGTGTCAGGAATATACCAAGGGTGCGAGTGGGCAGCGCGAAGCTGAGTTGGAGTCACTCCGGGGGGAGGTACTCCATCTGGAGCAGAGGCTGTTCACTTGTAGGGACCAATCCCTGCAGAGCGAGTATGTAGAGAGGAAGGGTGTCCTCTGTGACCTGGAACGACACCAGGCCAAGGGGGCATACGTGCGCAGCCGCTTAGGTTTTCTCAAAGATCTAGACCGCGGCTCGCGCCTCTTCTACTCACTGGAGAAAAAGGGGGGTAACAGTAGGCACATCACCTGTCTTCTAGATGAAGACGGTGCCCCCCTTACAGATCCGGAGAGTATCCGTGATAGAGCCCGGAACTTTTATAAAGATCTTTACTCTCCAGATCCCATTTCTCCAGATGCCTGCAGGGTGCTATGGGAGGGGCTCCCCACAGTCAGTGAGGGTGTAAGAGAGCGGCTTGATATACCACTATCTTTTCAAGAGCTCTCTGAAGCCCTCCGTGCCATGTCCTGTGAGAAGTCTCCAGGACTGGACGGACTGACTGTAGAGTTTTTCCAATTTTTCTGGGAGACTCTGGGACCTGATTTCCATCTGGTCCTTGGGGAAGCCCTGGAGACCGGGGAGATGCCCCTGTCTTGTTGCAGGGCAGTACTTGCCCTGCTGCCCAAAAAGGGGTATCTCCGGCTTATTAAGAACTGGCGACCGGTCTCTCTGCTCAGCACGGACTACAAGATTGTAGCTAAAGCCATCTCGCTTAGACTTGGGTCTGTGCTGGCAGAATTGGTTCACCCTGACCAGTCCTATGCGATCCCGGGCCGGACTATCTTTGATAGTATCTTTCTGGTCCGGGATCTATTGCATTATTCTCGCAGGACTGGTCTGTCACTCGCCTTTCTCTCTTTAGATCAAGAGAAGGCGTTTGACAGGGTGGACCATGGTTACCTCATAGCCACTCTGCAAGCGTACGGCTTTGGCCCACAGTTTGTGGGCTTTATAAGAACGCTGTACGCCTCTGCAGAGTGTTTACTTAAAATCAATTGGTCCCTAACAGCACCTTTGGTATTTGGACGAGGGGTGCGTCAAGGATGTCCCTTGTCTGGACAGTTATATGCACTGGCCATTGAGCCTTTCCTCTGCCTACTGAGGAAAAGGCTCACAGGGCTGGTGCTAAAAGATCCAGACATGCGGATTGTCCTGTCAGCTTATGCTGACGATGTGCTCCTCGTGGCCCAGGATCCAGTTGATCTTGAGCTGGCAAAACAGTGCCAGGAGGTATATTCAGCTGCCTCCTCCGCTCAGATCAACTGGTCCAAATGCACAGGCCTTTTAGAGGGTAATTTACAGATAGACTCTTTGCCTCCCACGTTTCGTGACATCACGTGGGAGGCAGATGTCATTAAATATCTGGGGGTCTACCTGTCCGCTGCGGACGCTTCCGTCCCAGACAACTGGAGGGAGTTAGAGGGCAGTGTCCTCTCTCGTCTGGGACGATGGAGGGGTCTAGCAAAAATGCTTTCCCTTAGGGGGCGGACTCTAGTGGTGAATCAGCTGGTGGCTTCTCAGATCTGGCACCGGCTGATTTGTCTGAGTCCGACCCCCGAGTTTGTCACCAATATCCAGAGAAATATGTTAGATTTCCTCTGGATGGGAAGGCATTGGGTCTCTGCAGGGGTGGCAAGTCTGCCTTTGGTGGAGGGTGGACAGGGAGTAGTTTGTGTGTGCTCCCAGTTGTCCACCTTCCGCCTTCAGTACCTGCAGAGATACCTATATGCAGATCCCTCTCCGCAGTGGTGCGCACTGGCATCCAGCTTTTATCGCCAGTTGCGCAACCTGGGGTATGACCGGCAATTATTTCTGATCAGGCCCGAGGGGTTTGGGAGAGACCTCTCTGTGTTGCCGGCATGCTACCAGGAAACCCTCAAGGCCTGGAGCATGGTCTCCGTGACCAGGCAGGGCGTGCCTTTGGGGGATGAAATATTCACGGAGCCCCTGCTATTTAATGCAGCAGTGGGGGCTCCAATGTTACAGTCCCCCAGTATCATCCGCCGCCTTAGTCATGCACGGATGACCCGAGTCGGGGATCTCCTGGAATATGGGCGTTCTGATTGGGTGTCACCCCAGGAGCTTGCGCTCCGTTTGGGATATGTGACGCCCAAAGTCTCAGGGCGCTTGCTCCAGGAGATTAGAGATGCCATCTCCCCCGACTCGCGCACCTTCCTTCGCGGGGCTTTGCAGGCCGGAGTGCCACATGCACCTTTCAACACCCCTTCTCCGGCTGTTTGCATTGGACACAAGCCCCGTGTTTCCCCTCAGGCTCCTCCTGTCCCCAACCTCTCGAGGTTGAGGGACATACCCTCGGCATGCTTTCGCGGCATGCCGAGGAAGAGCTTATATTCTCTCGTGCTCCATACAGTGCACTTCCTTGCCCTCGTGACCCGTCCCGATACCATCTGGAGGCGGGTCCTACCAGCTGACGAGGGCAAGAGGCCCCGGTGGAGGGAACTTTATTCTGATTTAGTTCCACGACCCACCAGGGACTTGAGTTGGAGAGTGCTCCATGGTGCACTGAGCACGGGAGAGTACTTAGCTAAATTCACGGACTCTCCCTCCACTTGTCCATTCTGTGGCAAGGGAGAGTCCGTGTATCATGTTTATTTTAGTTGCGCCAGACTGCAGCCCCTCTTGTCACTCTTGAAGGGCCTCCTCCTGCAGTTCTGGCTGCATTTCTCCCCTCACATTTTTATTTTTGGGCGCCCAGTGTCCCGGGGCAATAAGGCCAGGGACCTCCTCGTCAACCTGCTCCTGGCATTAGCCAAGTTGGCTATATATAAGTCCAGGAAGCAGTGTTTGATAGGGGGGGTTCCCTTGTCACCTGAGGCCATGTTCCGGGTGCTGGTGCGCTCCCGTATCCGGGCAGAGTACCACCTGGCTTTGTCTACTGGGGGAATGGATGAGTTTGTCTCCCAGTGGGCTGTAGATGGTGTGCTCTGCTCGGTATCCCCCCATCCGGTTTCTTTTTCTTTCAACCTCCTAATATGATTTTTATTTAGTTTACAGAAAATGTTATCTCATAATTTTAAAATACACTGTGCCAAGTTCAACCAATCCAATCTAGTGGTGTACCAGCACTCTACATTTAAAAAAAATAACACTTTTTTTCTGTGTAATCTAATTTCATTTGCCTGCCAGCGTGTGTGTCTTAGGCTCACATCGTATACTGTGCCCACTTGCCCAGTCAGTGCCACCACTCATATCTGGTGTAACAGTCAGTAGTGCACATTTAAACAAAGAATACAATTTTGACTGTAATACATTGAATAGCAGTTACTTGTCTGCAAGCGTCTGTGTCAGGCCTACAGCGTCTACTCTAACAACTTCTGCAAGTGCACAGTGCCACTCATATCTGTTGTCACAGTAGCTTGCACGCATAGTACCAATCTGTCAAAACCTGTAATGATGAATGAGGTCTAGAGTAGCCTGGTTCCCTTATCCTCTACAGGTTGAGACCTAATGTTTGGGTGACTCCAGACCAACACATGAGTACAAGCAGCACACAAACTCAAAGCCGCCATCCTCCTCCTGGTCCAGCATCATCAGCCACATCAACCACTGCTGTCCTCCTTACCCCCTCTCAACCATCCGCCACTCCGTCTCTCGCCTTGAGCAGTTCCTGCTCATCTGCCCATAGTCAGGTGCCTGTAAAGGACATGTTTGAGTGTAAGAAGCTAATGTCAAAAAGTGCCCCAAATTTGAAGCGATACGGCCAACCAAGCATCTTTTTCCATCTCCCGGTCCCAAAAATCCAGGCCTTATACACGTGCCCTGATAGGTGACGTACCAAGTATTAAACTGATAAGAGTAGTACTTACAAACACGCCACTCCTATATAGTGGCACCTTTGATTGCACGCGCCGTGCCCCAAATTTGAAGTGATACGACCAACCAAGTATCTTTTTCCATCTCCCGGTTCCAAAAATCCAGGCCTTATACACGCCCCCTGATAGGTGCTGTAACAGGTAATAAACTGATAAGAGTAGTACTTACAAACACGCCACTCCTATATGGTGGCACCTTTGATTGCACTTGCCGTGCTCCAAAATTGAAGTGATACGACCAACCAAGCATCTTTTTCCATCTCCCGGTTCTAAAAATCCAGGCCTTATACACGCCCCCTGATAGGTGCTGTAACAGGTATTAAACTGATAAGAGTAGTACTTACAAACACGCCACTCCTATCTGGTGGCACCTTTGATTGCATGCGCCGTGCCCCAAAATTGAACTGATATGATCAACCAAGCATCTTTTTCCATCTCCCGGTTCTAAAAATCCAGGCCTTATACATGCCCCCTGATAGGTGACGTAACAGGTATTAAACTGATAAGAGTAGTACTTACAAACACGCCACTCCTATCTGGTGGCACCTTTGATTGCACGTGCCGTGCCCCAAAATTGAAGTGATACGACCAACCAAGCATCTTTTTCCATCTCCCGGTTCTAAAAATCCAGGCCTTATACACCCTGATAGGTGACGTAACAAGTATTAAACTGATAAGAGTAGTACTTACAAACACGCCACTCCTATCTGGTGGCACCTTTGATTGCACGTGCCGTGCCCATAAATTGAAGTGATACGACCAACCAAGCATCTTTTTCCATCTCCCGGTTCTAAAAATCCAGGCCTTATACACGCCCCCTGCTAGTTGACGTAACAAGTATTAAACTGATAAGAGTAGTACTTATAAACACGCCACTCCTATCTGGTGGCACCTTTGATTGCACGTGCCGTGCCCCAAAATTGAAGTGATACGACCAACCAAGTATCTTTTTCCATCTCCCGGTTCCAAAAATCCAGGCCTTATACACGCCCCCTGATAGGTGCTGTAACAGGTAATAAACTGATAAGAGTAGTACTTACAAACACGCCACTCCTATATGGTGGCACCTTTGATTGCACGTGCCGTGCCCCAAAATTGAAGTGATACGAACAACAAAGCATCTTTTTCCATCTCCCGGTTCTAAAAATCCAGGCCTTATACACGCCCCCTGATAGGTGCTGTAACAGGTATTAAACTGATAAGAGTAGCACTTACAAACATGCCACTTCTATATGGTGGCACCTTTGATTGCACGCGCCGTGCCCCAAATTAGAAGTGATACGACCAACCAAGCATCTTTTTCCATCTCCCGGTTAAAAAAATCCAGGCCTTATACACACCCCCTGATAGGTGACGTAACAAGTATTAAACTGATAAGAGTAGTACTTACAAACACGCCACTCCTATCTGGTGGCACCTTTAATTGCACGTGCCGTGCCCCAAAATTGAAGTGATACGACCAACCAAGCATCTTTTTCCATCTCCCGGTTCTAAAAATCCAGGCCTTATACACGCCCCCTGATAGGTGACGTAACAAGTATTAAACTGATAAGAGTAGTACTTACAAACACGCCACCCCTATCTGGTGGCACCTTTGATTGCACGCGCCGTGCCCCAAAATGTAAGTTATATGACCAACCAAGCATCTTTTTCCATCTCCCGGTTCTAAAAATCCAGGCCTTATACACGCCCCCTGATAGGTGCTGTAACAAGTATTAAATTGATAAGAGTAGTACTTACAAACACGCCACCCCTATCTGGTGGCACCTTTGATTGCACGCGCCGTGCCCCAAAATTTAAGTGATACGACCAACCAAGCATCTTTTTCCATCTCCCGGTTCTAAAAATCCAGGCCTTATACACGCCCCCTGATAGGTGACGTAACAAGTATTAAACTGATAAGAGTAGTACTTACAAACACGCCACTCCTATCTGGTGGCACCTTTGATTGCACGTGCCGTGCCCCAAAATTGAAGTGATACGACCAACCAAGCATCTTTTTCCATCTCCCGGTTCTAAAAATCTAGGCCTTATACACGCCCCCTGATAGGTGCTGTAACAGGTATTAAACTGATAAGAGTAGTCCTTACAAACACGCCACTCCTATCTGGTGGCACCTTTGATTGCACGTGTCGTGCCCATAAATTGAAGTGATACGACCAACCAAGCATCTTTTTCCATCTCCCGGTTCTAAAAATAAAGGCCTTATACACGCCCCCTGATAGGTGCTGTAACAGGTATTAAACTGATAAGAGTAGTACTTACAAATACGGCACTCATATCTGGTGGCACCTCTTATTGCATGCGCTGTGCCCCAAAATTGAAGTGATATGACCAACCAAGCATCTTTTTCCATCTCTCTTTTCTAAAAATCCAGGCCTTATACACGCCCCCTGATAGGTGACGTAACAAGTATTAAACTGATAAGAGTAGTACTTACAAACACGCCACCCCTATCTGGTGGCACCTTTGATTGCACGCGCCGTGCCCCAAAATGTAAGTTATATGACCAACCAAGCATCTTTTTCCATCTCCCGGTTCTAAAAATCCAGGCCTTATACACGCCCCCTGATAGGTGCTGTAACAAGTATTAAATTGATAAGAGTAGTACTTACAAACACGCCACCCCTATCTGGTGGCACCTTTGATTGCACGCGCCGTGCCCCAAAATTTAAGTGATATGACCAACCAAGCATCTTTTTCCATCTCCCGGTTCTAAAAATCCAGGCCTTATACACGCCCCCTGATAGGTGACGTAACAAGTATTAAACTGATAAGAGTAGTACTTACAAACACGCCACTCCTATCTGGTTTTGATTGCACGTGCTTCAAAATTGAAGTGATACGACCAACCAAGCATCTTTTTCCATCTCCCGGTTCTAAAAATCCAGGCCTTATACACGCCCCCTGATAGGTGCTGTAACAGGTATTAAACTGATAAGAGTAGCACTTACAAACATGCCACTCCTATATGGTGGCACCTTTGATTGCACGCGCCATGCCCCAAATTTGAAGTGATATGACCAACCAAGCATTTTTTTCCATCTCCCGGTTCTAAAAATCCAGGCCTTATACACGCCCCCTGATAGGTGACGTAACAAGTATTAAACTGATAAGAGTAGTACTTACAAACACGCCACCCCTATCTGGTGGCACCTTTGATTGCACGCGCCGTGCCCCAAAATGTAAGTTATATGACCAACCAAGCATCTTTTTCCATCTCCCGGTTCTAAAAATCCAGGCCTTATACACGCCCCCTGATAGGTGCTGTAACAAGTATTAAATTGATAAGAGTAGTACTTACAAACACGCCACCCCTATCTGGTGGCACCTTTGATTGCACGCGCCGTGCCCCAAAATTTAAGTGATATGACCAACCAAGCATCTTTTTCCATCTCCCGGTTCTAAAAATCCAGGCCTTATACACGCCCCCTGATAGGTGACGTAACAAGTATTAAACTGATAAGAGTAGTACTTACAAACACGCCACTCCTATCTGGTTTTGATTGCACGTGCTTCAAAATTGAAGTGATACGACCAACCAAGCATCTTTTTCCATCTCCCGGTTCTAAAAATCCAGGCCTTATACACGCCCCCTGATAGGTGCTGTAACAGGTATTAAACTGATAAGAGTAGCACTTACAAACATGCCACTCCTATATGGTGGCACCTTTGATTGCACGCGCCATGCCCCAAATTTGAAGTGATATGACCAACCAAGCATTTTTTTCCATCTCCCGGTTCTAAAAATCCAGGCCTTATACACGCCCCCTGATAGGTGACGTAACAAGTATTAAACTGATAAGAGTAGTACTTACAAACACGCCACCCCTATCTGGTGGCACCTTTGATTGCACGCGCCGTGCCCCAAAATGTAAGTTATATGACCAACCAAGCATCTTTTTCCATCTCCCGGTTCTAAAAATCCAGGCCTTATACACGCCCCCTGATAGGTGCTGTAACAAGTATTAAATTGATAAGAGTAGTACTTACAAACACGCCACCCCTATCTGGTGGCACCTTTGATTGCACGCGCCGTGCCCCAAAATTTAAGTGATATGACCAACCAAGCATCTTTTTCCATCTCCCGGTTCTAAAAATCCAGGCCTTATACACGCCCCCTGATAGGTGACGTAACAAGTATTAAACTGATAAGAGTAGTACTTACAAACACGCCACTCCTATCTGGTTTTGATTGAACGTGCTTCAAAATTGAAGTGATACGACCAACCAAGCATCTTTTTCCATCTCCCGGTTCTAAAAATCCAGGCCTTATACACGCCCCCTGATAGGTGCTGTAACAGGTATTAAACTGATAAGAGTAGCACTTACAAACATGCCACTCCTATATGGTGGCACCTTTGATTGCACGCACCATGCCCCAAATTTGAAGTGATATGACCAACCAAGCATTTTTTTCCATCTCCCGGTTCTAAAAATCCAGGCCTTATACACGCCCCCTGATAGGTGACGTAACAAGTATTAAACTGATAAGAGTAGTACTTACAAACACGCCACTCCTATCTGGTGGCACCTTTGACTGCACGTGCCGTGCCCCAAAATTGAAGTGATACGACCAACCAAGCATCTTTTTCCATCTCCCGGTTCTAAAAATCCAGGCCTTATACACGCCCCCTGATAGGTGCTGTAACAAGTATTAAACTGATAAGAGTAGTACTTACAAACACGCCACTCCTATCTGGTGGCACCTTTGATTGCACGTGCCGTGCCCCAAAATTGAAGTGATACGACCAACCAAGCATCTTTTTCCATCTCCCGGTTCTAAAAATCCAGGTCTTATACACGCCCCCTGATAGGTGCTGTAACAGGTATTAAACTGATAAGAGTAGTACTTACAAACACACCTTATAATAATGCAGAGAGAGGCAAGCAGTGAGAGGAGTCTGAAGAAGAGGAGTCAGAGGAGGAAGGTGGCTTTGAGGAGGTGGAAGACCAAACACAGCAGGCGTCCCAGGGGGCTTGTTGTCACCTTTCGGTGACCCTTGGTGGCTGGGTGGAGGAAGAGACCTTAAATGACATCAGTAAGGACAAGGAACGGGACATGGCTAGCTTGGTATCCAACCTTGTGCAAATGTGAAGTTTGCGGTTGTGCAAATGGACTGTTTGCGGTTGTTTGCGGTGCGTTAAACAGGGAGTTTGGTCTGTCACTGTGAAGCGGGCCTAACCCTTACACTACCTGATCGATACAACATCATACCTGATGTTTTAAAGCACGTTATTCCAAACAATTTAGGAATGTTAGGTAATTTATGCCCTTTATGGCTTAAAACCAGACTCTGCATCAACTATGTAATTTTCCGTGGGAGTTTTGCCATGGATCCCCCTCCGGCATGCCACAGTCCAGGTGTTAGTCCCGTTGAAACAACTTTCCCATCACTATTGTGGCCAGAAAGAGTCCCTGTGGGTTTTAAAATCCGCCTGGCCATTGAAGTCTATGGCGGTTCACCGGGTTCGCCGATTCGCGAACATTTGCGGCGGTTCGCGTTCGCGGTTCGCAAACCGAAAATTTATGTTCGCAACATCACTACTAATGACCCAATATTGCCTCATGACACCAATGTTCATACAAATGACACCAATGTTGATATACCCATTTGTAGTGATAGCTATGTTCAGGAAGCTCAGGATAGTCCTTTATTTACATCACTAACAGTGGACACTCATTAAAAAAAAACATTAGGTCTTATAAGTGCAATTTAATTTGCTTCAATGGGTACAACATTAGCTGAAAATGTTCCAGGACATGGTCCTTACTGTTTTAAAGTACAAGGACAAATTTACCACCGGACTTCACATTTACACCCACAAGAAGGAGAGCAAAGGAAATTTGTTATATCTCCTAGACACAATGGAAGCTTCCTGAAAATAAACAATATTTACCCATAGTCTTTGAACAGCTGGATAAAATTATGGCCAACAACCCATGTAGTCAAGCATACAAAAAATTAGCAGAGGTTGAAAAAGAACAACAGGCACAAAATCAATTGCCAATGCCAAGAGTAAATATGGTTCTCAAAAGAGATCGCCATACTTATCAAAGACGTTATAATTTACCAACAGCAAATAAGGTTGCCATGGTTTTTAAAAATGATGATGGTGAACCACGATTTGAGCGGGATATTAAAATACATCCACGCCATCATGAGCAACCTTTTATAAATAGAAATATATTAAGTAGTAATTTGGATCCAATGACATATCCCATTTTCTTTCCAAATGGTGAGCCAGGATGGCAACCAAAATTACAATTGCAAAGTTATACCAATATTTAAGATTGTGTTAGAAACAATATTTCTTTGCTGGAATAAAAAGTGTCTCAAACTGCTATTCGGGATTATTTTAATCCTATTTTATGTGGATTGACGGATTATGTTGCTGAATTGGCTGCTTTTGAGAGACATTCCAGCTGGAAGAGCAATCATTTTGCCATCCTCTTTCCAAGGATCTGCTTGCAATATGCGTGAAAGATACAATGATGCCATGGCTATTGTGACTAAATTTGGAAGGCCAGATGTATTCATTACATTTACATGTAATCCACAATGGCCAGAGATCAAGGAAAATTTGCACCTTGGCCAAACTACTTCTGACCGACCAGATTTAGTGACTAGAGTATTCAAAATAAAACTAAATTCATTAATACATGATATAACTAAAGGACACTTATTTGGGAAATGTGTGACTTTTGTTCATAACATTGAACATAAAAAAAGAGGTCTGCCACATGCACACATACTTATCATCCTGCAAGAAAAAGATAAATTAAATATGACAGACAGAGTGGATTCAGTAATTACTGCTGAACTGCCACATCCAGAAAAATATTCAAAACTTTATGACATTGTAACCCATAGAATGATTCATCGTCCATGTGGAGATGATCAATCCAAATTCTCCATGTATGGAAAATAAAAAAATGCACAAAAGAGTTACCAAAACAATTTCAAATGCAAACTTATGCTAATTGTGATGGATACCCTTTGTATAAAAGAAGAGAAGGACAAATTGCTATTATTTGTAGCTAGAAGGTCGATAATAGATATGCAGTTCCACACAATCCACATTTGCTGATGAAGTACAATGCACACATAAATGCGGAAGCTTGCACTTCTATCAAATCCATCAAATATGAGTATAAATATAAATACAAAGGATATGATGCAGCAACTGTTGTTGTGCAAGGTGCACAAAATGAACAAGACAATCCAATTTTACATGATGAACTTTCATGTTATTTAGATGCTCGCTATGTCAGTGCTCCAGAATCAATGTGGCGTCTTCTCAAATTTTAGATACGTGATCAGTCACAGGCTGTGTATCGGTTAGCCGTACATTTGCCACAAAGTCAATTTGTTTGCTTTACTGCAGGGAAGAAAAGAAATGCTCTCACACAAAATGAACATAGAGCAACACTTACAGCTTGGTTTCAATTAAATTGTGAGGACACTGAGGCCAGACAATTTTTATACATTGAGATTCCATATCACTATGTATTCGTAAATGGCCAATGGCAACAACGAAAAAAAACATACTAATAAAATTATCCCAAGAATTTATACCGTCAGTCCAAGAAACATTGAACGTTTTAGTTTAAGATTACTTCTTTTACATGTTCCTGGTGCACAAAGTTATGAGCATTTACGCACAGTGAATGACATAGTTTATGATACTTTGCAATTAGCTGCAAGATATCAAAACTTCATAGCAGATGATACTGAATGGGAGAGGTGTCTGGAAGAAGAAGCACTATGTCAAATACCAAAGCAAATGAGAAAACTATTTGCATTAGCTTTGTGGGAAACATTTAAATAAAAAATGTGTGAAGACTTTTTGAAACGTTACAATGAGTCCATTGCGCTATTAAGAGCATTAATGGAAATTCAAGAAATATTTCTTGCTCATGGATTAAATTGTGCAAGTTTTAATTTCCCTGATCCAGGACTTATAGATGAAATAAACTTTGACGACTATGGCACTGAGCTTCAAAACCAAAAACACAAGAAAAACTTGCAACTTTAAATACATTACAATTGCAAGCATTTAACACCATCACAAATGCAACAGATGATGACAGGGTCAAAGACCATTTATTTCTATCTAGATGGCCCTGATGGATCTGGAAAAAGGTATCTGTATAATTGCTTGATGAGTTACATTCAAGCACAGGGTCAACTGGAATTGCTGAACTTTTGTTAGAAGGTGGCAGAACTGTGCATAGTGGATTTAAACTGCCAGTTCCCATTTTAGAAACATCAGTGTTGGATATTCGAATGAATTCATTACAAGCAAAAAAGTATGTTTTTTAATTATGATAGATGAGGCAACAATGATGTCATGTCATGCCCTGCAATGAATTGATCGATTATTAAAAGAAGTTATGGATAATGATTTGCCATTTGGTGGAAAGGTGATGTTTTTAGGAGGAGATTTTAGGTAAACATTACCTGTTGTGCCACATGGAAATAAGACTGACATTGTCAAAACATGTATAAAGACAAATAAACTGTGGAAAATATTTACATACCTTAAGTTAGAACTAAATTTGAAATCTGAAGGCCAAAATGATTTCAATGATTGGCTAATTCAAATTGGAGAAGGAAAACCTCCAAAAATAACTAATCTACCTGATGATACCATTGAATTTATCAATTTTTAACTCCCTCTGGAATGCCACCACATGTTTTGCAACTTAAAAAAGGGGCAATTGTCATGCTACTGAGAAATATGAATCCCAAAAAAGGACTTTGTAATGGGACCAGATTAATTGTGCAGGATTTAAAAGATCATTTCACACATGCAGAAATTATAACTGGTACCCATAAAGGTGAACAAGATTCTATACCAATAATTGATTTGGCTCCTAGTGAGAGTGCACACAGGAGGGAGAAAAAAGATCCTATTGTAGGGCACACCTACTTGTCCTAATCTTAGAAAAAAAAGAGAATAAACTAAATAATAAAACTTAGCATTTAATGGTATTTAAAATCCTTATTAAAATATATGCACATAGGTGGCAGAGAGGTAGTAATGTTCTAAATGGCAGTATGGGTATCTGTTACAAAAAGAAATAAGTCCTAAATGGACCGGCTATATACAAGCTATGTACAATGTAAAGTGCTAGTGTTGGTCACAGATAAAGTGATTATCGTGCAAAGAAGTGCAAAGCATTAAGTGCCAAGTGCTAATAGTTCATGAGGTGCACAGCTATTGATGTGCACCTAAATAGGTGATTAGTATATGAATATAGTGTATATAGCGAGCTGTATAGGCTTAGAACATGAGGTAATCCAGCTTAACTGCTGGAATTAAATAGCAGCCACTGTACCCAGTATTAAGGAATAAATGCCCCAAAATATTTTTAAAGTCCCCAGACTGGACAGTTTTATAATATGTATTGCTGTCCTAGAGTGACAGTGTGGGCCAATAGAGATGTAGACCCAATATTGCCTTAATATTGAAAAGTAAATACTGCGTTGTTCTTCAGGATCTGACTAGTAAAACTATGCCTTTCTAAATGTAGATATTGCTAAATAGCTCTGTTCTAACCATCGGGGAAGGGACTTTAAACTATGGGCCTGAGGAGAAAACCACGCTAGCTCTCTGCTTAGCACGCCGCGGTCTAGACGCACGGCAGTGACGTCATCGACCCGCGACTGCGTTCCTACGTGAACCCGACGCACGTTTCTTGTATTTCATCAAGGGTTACGCCAGTCTTCCCCTAGAGCCTATTTAAAGGCTGGCGTAGTCATGGCAACACAAACGAAGTTAAAAACCTGAGGAAAATAGTGTCAATAAGTAATCCTCAATTTATGCAATTAAAAATAGTAGTAAATAGACTCTTGAGGTTGAACATACATTAGAATTAATAAAGTCTATAGAAGATAAGCGTGATAGGGCTAATATGTTATAGTACTGGAAGAAATATAGGCAAATAGTATTAATGATATATATATGAAAAAGTTGAGCAAATAAACTTCAATATCGTTGTGACACAGCACATATGAATAAAATTTAAATTGACTATAGTAATTATATAGGTATAATTTGCTGATTTATATTGAATGTATACAGCAAAATTATATTAGCCTTAACTAATTATATTAGCCTAGTGAGAGTGGTTTAACTTTTGTACTTCAAAGGAGACAATTTACCATTATCATGGCATTTGCCATGACCATTAATAAATCACAAGGACAAACCTTTAAGTCTATGGGTATTTTTTTACAGGAACCTGTGATTTCCCATGGACAACAGTATGTTGCTTTTTCCAGATGCAACAATCCAGAGGAAAATAAAGTTCATATAGAAGAAAACCAAAGTCAGGGTGATTTATTAGTTGATGGCTGAATTTTTACAAAAAGCATTGTCTACTATGAGGTTCTGTAAACTGAGAGAACAGTGGTTTTATTTCGAGGACAAAAGTTGATGTCACTTGGACACTTTTTAGAAGACCACTATTTCAATAGGAAACTCTATAAAATGGCAAAAAACATAGAGAACTGTGGGTATATCCCGCGGACTAAATTTTATGTCTGGCGGTCTCTTTTTAGTGGACCAGTATTTCCCATTTTCAAGAACTATAGGAATAAAAAAAGTGAATAAAAAAATAAAATAAAGAGAGGTTATATCCCATAGACAAACATACAAGTCTGATGGGCTCTTTTTAAGGGAACCACTTGGACATACCAACAAAAAAAAAATTGCAATGTGTTGAAAGTGGCCTTTTGGCAGGATTGACCCCACAAAACATTTTTCATGCATTTTCTGAAAATTCCAGTTTCAATGTTATTACATTAAGTTACTGTATCTAATGTTAAATTTTAATTTTAAAAGGTGTGAAAGGTTGATTCATTGTATGTAATTAAGATTTCATGTTAGTAGAACAATCAACATCTGTTGAAAAATGTAAATGTATCATTAAATACATAATATTGATCCAGGGAGTAATCCGATTGCCAGTTAATGGGGTCAGGAAGGAATTCATGTATTTTTCCCCTATGATACAAATGGCTAAGTTGCAATGTTTTTTTTTTTGTTTGTTTGTTTGCCTTCCTCTGGATTCAATATTCAAGATCAATGCATTTTCATCAAAATCAACTTTAAATGTATTTGAGTGTAGGGGAATGTTGTGCTATTAATGCTAACACCTACAATCACTTTATATTCTCCTCAGAATGCAGGATGGCTTTATTATGGCTTTAAAATTGTGTGTCTGCGGGACCTTTTTGCTGCAAGTAAGCTGCGGCTCGGTTTTAGCCTTGCAGAGAGGGTTCCCAGAGCAATTGAATAGCAACCAGGATTTTCTTGCGGCCGAATCTCTTGCGGCCGTTTAAGATCAAAGGCTTTCCTCCGGCACGTGCGGCCGCAAAGGATAGCAAGACGCCGGCCGCAAGCCTGCCGGAATCCCCGGCCGGAAGGGAATAGAATAGGCAAATAGCTTGCGGCCGGTCCTTGCGGCCCCGCATCTCTTACGGCCGATAATAGAATGAGGCCCACAGTATTTATCCATGGACTAATCGATTGCCAGTTAATGGGGTCAGGAAGGAATTCATTTTTCCCCCCTTTCACACAATTGGATAAGTTTCAAAGGGGGGTTTTCTGTTTGCCTTCCTCTGGATTCAATACCTATGTGATTTACCAGTAGTTGAACTACAAGTTGCAGGTTACAAAGCATTATGTAATGGTTTACTATACTCATTCATACCAATTTGACCAGTTATATTACTCCTCCATAGTTAACAATTACAAATCTTAATATTGTTAAAAAATTGTAATACTCATTGAACTACACAGTGCATGTTAAAAAGCAATATGTAATGGTTTACAATACTGATTCATACAAACTTGACCCATTGTTATATAAATCATGCATACCTGAATATTAAAAAAGTTAATATAATTGTTGTACTTCTTTGTAGATAAGTAAAAGGTTAAGAGTGTCAGGGACTCACATTGTGTGGCAAACAGAATTCCCAGCATTAACATTTTCTTGCCGTAATTTTTTGACGGGCAAGTCGCTAGTCACATATAATAGTTGTCAAACTACGAATTGTCATCACGCTTTGCGAGCTCGCAAAGCGAGCTTGCGAGAACTGCGTCCCTTGCAGTTTGGTCCGCAAATGCGGACCCTCGCGAAGCGAGGGAATGTATTTGCGGAAGGTGGAGGCTCCAACATCGGCTCTACGCCGCCTCACACGCTGTTACAAACAACCACACAAGTGGCACTACCAATATAGATCTAACAAGCAATCACTATATACGGACTTACACTAAAAAATACAAACCGTGGGACTTAGAATGGAAAATTTATGGACTTAGCATAAAAAAATACATTACGACCCCGCAAAAATACGACCTAAATGGAAAAATACGACCTTAAAGGCCAAACCGCGTGCACCTGAAAACATTACAAACACAATAAATACACACAAAAAATACATAAAACGCTTACCCACAGCAAGGGGGGGCACTCAGGACCTCTGCAAATTACCGTATATACTCGGGTATAAGCCGACCTGAGTATAAGCGGAGGCACCTACAGCATTTTACCACAAAATACTGGGAAAAATGAGTGACTCGAGTATAAGCCGAGGGTGGGAAATCTGCTGCCCCCTGTGTCTCTCTTGTGCCCTCTGTGTCCCCCTCTTGTGTGCCCTTTTATTGTGTCTCCCCTCTCTCTCCCCTGTGTCTCTTCTCCCCTCTCCCTTCCCTGTGTCTCTTCCCCCTCTCCCTTCCCTGTGTCTCTTCCCCCCCTCCCTTATCACCCTCCTCAACCCCCCTCCACATTCTCAACCTCCCTCCTCAACCCCCCTCCTCATCCTCAACCTCCCTCCTCAACCCCCCTCCTCATCCTCAACCTCCCTCCTCAACCCCCCTCCTCATCCTTAACCTCCCTCCTCATCCTCAACCCCCCTCCTCATCCTCAACCCCCCATCCTCATCCTAAACTCCCCATCCTCATCCTAAACCACCCATCCTCATCCTAAACCACCCATCCTCATCCTCAAACCCCCTCCTCAGCCCCCCTCCTCAACCCCCCATCCTCAACCTCAACCCCCCCTCCTCAACCTCAACCCCCATCCTCATCCTAAACCCCCCCATACTCATCCTCATCCTAAAACCCCCTCCTCACTTTAACCCTCCTCATCCTAAACCCCCCTCCTCACTTTACCCCTCTAAATACCTCCCCGTCTCCCTTTCCCCTCACTTACCTCCATCTGCAGCTGTTCCTCCGCTCCTCCACGCTCCTTCCTGCGTCTTGACCCGGCCAATGCTAATGACGTGGCGCGCATGTGACGTCACGTCATTAGCGAATGGGGGGTCCGAATGCAGGAAGGAGCGGAGGAGCAGCTGCAGATGGAGGTAAGTGAGGGGAAAGGGGGAGGTATTTAGAGGGGTAAAGTGAGGAGGGGGGTTTAGGATGAGGAGGGGGGGTTGATGAAGATGAGGAGAGGGGAGGGAAAGAGACCCGGGGTGTTAGAGAGACACGGGTGGTTTAGAAAGACACAGGGGATTAGAGAGACACGGTGGGGTTAGAGAGACACGGGGGGGGGGGGGAGGGAGTGACTCGAGTATAAGCCAAGGGGGCCCTTTTCAGCCTTAAAAAAAGGGCTGAAAAACTCGGCTTATACTTGAGTATATACGGTAAGTTACACCTCAATTTAAGCCGAAATTCAAGATTTTAGACCTAAGCGAGAGAAAAATGGCAGCCCAAAAAAAGGAAAACGAGGCTCCACGACCCTGGACCGCCCAGCCACGTACAACTTACCCAAGAAGGGATCCGGGATAAGCTCAGAAACCTGCATTAACCCCGCATTAACCCTCCCAGTGCGTGCGACCAGGGACCCCCGCTGCAATAAAAATTCAAAATTCCAGCCTTACTGGTCCTTAAAGGATCGTAAAGGTCCTTCAAGGACCCGTAATAAAAAAAAAAAAATAACCTTATTACTCACGGGGCACCATCAACCCCTAAATTACCCTGTCACTCATGGGGTCAATACAGACCCCCATAAGCACTTAATTAACCCCCTCACTCATGGGGGTCAATACAGACACCCATAAACCCCTAATTAACCCTGTCACTCATGGGTGTCAATACAGACCCCCATAATACATTAATTAACCCTGTCACTCATGGGGGTCAATGCAGACCCCCAAAAGCACTTAATTAACCCCGTCACTCATGGGGGGTTAATACAGACCCCCTTAAGCACTTAATTAACCCTGTCACTCATGGGGGTCAATACAGACCCCCATAAGGACTTAATTAACCCCATCACTCATGGGGAACAATACAGATACCCATAAACCCCAAATTAACCCCATCACTCATGGGGGTCAATACAGACACCCATAAACCCCTAATTAATCCTGTCACTCATGGGGGTCAATACAGACCCCCATAAACCTATAATTAACCCCGTCACTCATGAGGGTCAATACAGACCCCCATAAGCACTTATTTAACCCCGTCACTCATGGGGGTCAATACAGACCCCCATAAACCCATAATTGACCCTGTCACTCATGGGGGTCAATACAGACCCCAATAAATTTATAATTAACCCTGTCACTCATGGGGGTCAATACAGACCCCCATAAGCACTTAATTAACCCCCTCACTCATGGGGGTCAATACAGACACCCATACACCCCTAATTAACCCTGTCACTCATGGGGGTCAAAACAGACCCCCATAATAAATTAATTAACCCTGTAACTCATGGGGGTCAATACAGACCCCTATAAGCACATCATTAACCCCGTCAGTCATGGGGGTCAATACAGACCCCCATAACCACTTAATTAACCCTGTCACTCATGGGGGTCAATACAGACCCCCATAAGGACATAATTAACCCCATCACTCATGGGGAACAATACAGACACCCATAAACCCCTAATTAACCCCATCACTCATGGGGGTCAATACAGACACCCATAAACCCCTAATTAACCCTGTCACTCATGGGGGTCAATACAGACACCCATAAACCCCTAATTAACCCTGTCACTCATGGGGTCAATACAGACCCCCATAAGCACTTAATTAACCCCCTCACTCATGGGGGTCAATACAGACACCCATAAACCCCTAATTAACCCTGTCACTCATGGGTGTCAATACAGACCCCCATAATACATTAATTAACCCTGTCACTCATGGGGGTCAATGCAGACCCCCAAAAGCACTTAATTAACCCTGTCACTCATGGGGGGTTAATACAGACCCCCTTAAGCACTTAATTAACCCTGTCACTCATGGGGGTCAATACAGACCCCCATAAGGACTTAATTAACCCCATCACTCATGGGGAACAATACAGACACCCATAAATCCCTAATTAACCCCATCACTCATGGGGGTCAATACAGACACCCATAAACCCCTAATTAATCCTGTCACTCATGGGGGGTTAATACAGACCCCCTTAAGCACTTAATTAACCCTGTCACTCATGGGGGTCAATACAGACCCCCATAAGGACTTAATTAACCCCATCACTCATGGGGAACAATACAGACACCCATAAATCCCTAATTAACCCCATCACTCATGGGGGTCAATACAGACACCCATAAACCCCTAATTAATCCTGTCACTCGTGGGGGTCAATACAGACCCCCATAAACCTATAATTAACCCCGTCACTCATGAGGGTCAATACAGACCCCCATAAGCACTTAATTAACCCCCTCACTCATGGGGGTCAATACAGACACCCATAAACCACTAATTAACCCTGTAACTCATGGGGGTCAAAACAGACCCCCATAATAAATTAATTAACCTGTAACTCATGGGGGTCAATACAGACCCCTATAAGCACATCATTAACCCTGTCACTCATGGGGGTCAATACAGACCCCCATAACCACTTAATTAACCCTGTCACTCATGGGGGTCAATACAGACCCCCATAAGGACTTAATTAACCCCATCACTCATGGGGAACAATACAGACACCCATAAACCCCTAATTAACCCCATCACTCATGGGGGTCAATACAGACACCCATAAACCCCTAATTAACTCTGTCACTCATGGGGGTCAATACAGACACCCCCAAAAAAAACCTAATTAACCCTGTCACTCATGGGGGTCAATACAGACCCCCCATAAGCACTTAATTAACCCCCTCACTCATGGGAGTCAATACAGACACCCATAAACCCCTAATTAACCCTGTCACTCATGGGTGTCAATACAGACCCCCATAATACATTAATTAACCCTGTCACTCATGGGGGTCAATACAGACCCCCAAAAGCACTTAATTAACCCTGTCACTCATGGGGGGTTAATACAGACCCCCTTAAGCACTTAATTAACCCTGTCACTCATGGGGGTCAATACAGACCCCCATAAGGACTTAATTAACCCCATCACTCATGGGGAACAATACAGACACCCATAAACCCGTAATTAACCCCATCACTCATGGGGGTCAATACAGACACCCATAAACCCCTAATTAATCCTGTCACTCATGGGGGTCAATACAGACCCCCATAAACCTATAATTAACCCCGTCACTCATGAGGGTCAATACAGACCCCCATAAGCACTTATTTAACCCCGTCACTCATGGGGGTCAATACAGACCCCCATAAACCCATAATTGACCCTGTCACTCATAGGGGTCAATACAGACCCCAATAAATTTATAATTAACCCTGTCACTCATGGGGGTCAATACAGACCCCCATAAGCACTTAATTAACCCCCTCACTGATGGGGGTCAATACAGACAACCATAAACCCCTAATTAACCCTGTCACTCATGGGGGTCAAAACAGACCCCCATAATAAATTAATTAACCCTGTAACTCATGGGGATCAATACAGACCCCTATAAGCACATCATTAACCCCGTCACTCATGGGGGTCAATACAGACCCCCATAACCCCTAATTAACCCTGTCACTCATGGGGGTCAATACAGACCCCCATATGGACTTAATTAACCCCATCACTCATGGGGAACAATACAGACACCCATAAACCCCTAATTAACCCCATCACTCATGGGGGTCAATACAGACACCCATAAACCCCTAATTAACTCTGTCACTCATGGGGGTCAATACAGACACCCATAAACCCCTAATTAACCCTGTCACTCATGGGGGTCAATACAGACCCCCATAAACCTATAATTAACCCCGTCACTCATGAGGGTCAATACAGACCCCCATAAGCACTTATTTAACCCCGTCACTCATGGGGGTCAATACAGACCCCCATAAGCACTTATTTAACCCCGTCACTCATGGGGGTCAATACAGACCCCCATAAACCCATAATTGACCCTGTCACTCATGGGGGTCAATACAGACCCCAATAAATTTATAATTAACCCTGTCACTCATGGGGGTCAATACAGACCCCCATAAGCACTTAATTAACCCCCTCACTCATGGGGGTCAATACAGACACCCATAAACCCCTAATTAACCCTGTCACTCATGGGGGTCAAAACAGACCCCCATAATAAATTAATTAACCCTGTAACTCATGGGGGTCAATACAGACCCCTATAAGCACATCATTAACCCCGTCACTCATGGGGGTCAATACAGATCCCCATAAGCACTTAATTAACACTATTACTCATGGGGGTCAATACAGACCCCCATTAACCCTTAATTAACCCTGTCACACATGGGGTCAATACAGACACCATAATCCCTTAATTAACCCTGTAACTCATGGGAGTCAATACAGACCCCAATAAGCCCTTAATTAACCCTGCCACTCATGGGGGCCAATGAAGACCCCCATAATCCCTTAATTAACCCCCTCACTCATGGGGGTCAATACAGACACCCATAAAACCCTAATTAACCCTGTCACTCATGGGGGTCAAAACAGACCCCCATAATAAATTAATTACTCCTGTAACTCATGGGGGTCAATACAGACCCCTATAAGCACATCATTAACCCCGTTACTCATGGGGGTCAATACAGACCCCCATAACCACTTAATTAACCCTGTAACTCATGGGGGTCAATACAGACCCCTATAAGCACATCATTAACCCCGTCCCTCATGGGGGTCAATACAGATCCCCATAAGCACTTAATTAACACTATTACTCATGGGGGTCAATACAGACCCCCATAAGGACTTAATTAACGCTGTCACGCATGGGGGTCAATACAGACCCCCTTAACCACTTAATGAACCCTGTCACTCATGGGGGTCAATACAGACCCCCATAAGGACTTAATTAACCCCATCACTCATGGGGAACAATACAGACACCCATAAACCCCTAATTAACCCCATCACTCATGGGGGTCAATACAGACACCTATAAACCCCTAATTAACCCTGTCACTGTTGGGGGTCAATACAGACCCCCCATAAACGTATAATTAACCCTGTCACTCATGGGGGTCAATACAGACCCCCATAAGCACTTAATTAACCCTGTCACTCATGGGGGTCAATACAGACCCCATAAACCTATAATTAACCCTGCCTCTCATGGGGGTCAATACAGACCCCCATAAACCTATAATTAACCCTGTCTCTCATGGGGGTCAATACAGACCCCCATAAACCCATAATTAACCCTGTCACTCATGGGGGTCAATACAGACCCCCAAAAGCCAATAAATAACCCTGGCACTCATGTGGTTCAATACAAATTCAGCCAATCAGGAGGCGGCAATGTGTGAGCCAATCAGAAAGGGATACACCCCAAAATCCCACTCTGATTGGATAATGCACCTGTCAATCTTTATTTAAACCAATCACAAGGCACAGATGCCTTCAGCCAATCACAATGGGATACACCCCCACAGGGTGATTGGCTGAAGTTATCTGCGCATTCTGATTGGTTGCAGTGACAATAGCCAATCACAATGGGATACACCCCATGTAGTGATTGGCTGAATGCATTTGCGCCTTCTAATTGGCTGTTGTCAATGTCAATCAGTATTACAGCCAATGAGAAGGCGCAGATGTCTTCAGTTAATCAGAGGTATGTATTTTAGATAGTTAGGATTTATTGTATGTTAGTTATGGGGTATTGTATTTTATTTGTATTGTATTGTATTGTATGTATTCTATGTATTTCCTTTTCAGGTGTGTAATTTTTTTTTTCTGTAGTGGGGGGTTGTAATGTATTTTTTTATTTTCTGTAATGTTCCTTTTTTTATTTTTGTGACTTAGGTTTTTTGATTTTCTGTAATTAGAGTGGTGGAGGGTTGATTAGGGGGTAGGTAGGTAGTTTAGGTAGGTAGTGTACGTGTTAATAGGTTAGTTTAGAGGGGTGTTAGTTTAGATTTAATGGTTTATTGGGGGGTATAGTGCAGTGTAGTGTTTGTACTTAGTGTCATGAGGGTACTGGAGAACCCTCATAGCACTTACGGGGGTAATGTTAGGTTTCTAACTACCCCATCCTTATGGGACTAATGGGGTTAAATAGAGGCTTATGAGGGTCTTTATAGACCCCCATAAGAGACCGGGTTAAAATGGTGTAGTGCTTACACTTTGTGTCATGAGTGTCCTGTATGACCCTCATGGCACTTATAGTGTTATTACATGCGTTCATTAGTGTGTTATAGGGGTCTACATAGTTGAGGCACACAGTACACTCACATTGTGTGACAAACAGCATTTCAACACTTTTTTATTGCCCCATCATTTTTGACGGGCAAGTCGCTAGTTTTATTTATTGCCCAAATCAGTACTTGTGGTTATGTTTTTTTCTTGTACTTCTCACACCATATTAATTCCTTGGTTTGATTTCAGGAACTACTTATGAGGAGCCCAGCAATAGAATAGCACAACAGGCAATATTTAAGTAAATGCATGTCATTATGTGGATCTGAGCATAACTGTATGAACATTCTTATAGTACATATGTATGTATATATGTATGTACTAGCGACTTGCCATTCAAAAATAACGCCAATAATATTTGAAGGCTGGCAATGCTGTTTGACAAACAATGCAATGTTCTCCCCCACATCTAACTTGTGTGCCTCGCGATGAGCGCCTTCATGCACAAGCCCGTAACTTTTAAGCTGGCGTTACTGACAAACACACAATTACGACAACTATTATATATAGAGAATTACTAGACACCTTGCATCTCCGGATATATATAATGAGTAGAATACTCTCTAGGAAGAGGTATTTAGCAACATCCTAAGAAAACACAAATAGGTGAATATTTGATTTTATAGGCTAAACTAAAAATATATATTTTTTGTATTTGTTATAGGCAACATCTATTTTAGGGGTAATACGTGAAACTTTTACTTTACAGAAAGGAAAACAGACAAGTGCATTCCTTCCAGTAGAAGTGGGAGGTTAAAATGTATTGAAGGAATCAAAGGACCATAAACCTCCTCTGCCTCCTCTAGACTCATCAACCATACTCAAAGCTCAGTGTCTGCTGTACCTCTCAGGCAATAACTTCGCTGGCTTCCCATAGCCACCAGAATATAATTGAAAATCATGAACCTAACTTACAAAGGCCTCAACAAAATTGCACCCCCTTACTTCTCTGCTCTCGTCTCAAAATACTCTCCCACCCACCCTCCTCATTCTGATAATGACATTCTTCTTTCCTCCTCTCCTATCACTCCCACTCACTTCTGGACTTTCCTCGTGCTGCCCTTATTCCTTGTAACTCCTTGCCTCGATGACGCCTGAGATGAGCTCCTTTGGCGCTCATCGCAAGCTCCGCAATGAGCGCCTTTGGCGCTCACTGCGATGCCTCTCCCCACTATTTCCCTCCCCTGGGCTTTTTTCCCCCTTGTCCCCCTCCCCTGTGTCTCTTCCCCCCCCCGTGTCTCTTTCCCCCCCCCACTCCGCCCCCTGTGTCTCTTTTCACCTTCTCCCTCCTCTCCCTCCGCTGTCTTTCTCCCCCGTCTCCCTCCTCTGTGCTCCTGTCTACATTTATGGGTGTGAAAACATTTGTGAGCATGGGAAATTGTTCATTTTCCCCAAGCCTGAAATGTGTTTCCATTTTATGGGCTTGAAAAAAAATGTACGTCTTTACGGACGCCATTTGTTTCCTTACTTAGCCATTTTCAGACCTTCCAAAAACGCCAATTAAATATCAAATTAGCTTGCAACCTGGCTTACAGGCTCCCTTCCTCTCCCCCTGAACGGTGTGTGAGGTTGTAAGTAATTTTTTTTATTAATATGTGTCTTTTGGTGGTCTTCCGACGACTTCCGAGTCACGTTCTTGAACAAAAATGGTGGCCGTTAAATCCATAATTTCTTTGAAGACGTTCTAAACCTCCCCCCCCCCCCCCCTTAAGCCAGTCATGTACGTGCTTAGCGATGAAAATTTAGAAAATAAATATTTTATTCCACTTGCTCTATGTGCTAAAAAATGCACATAATTATCTTTTTGAATAAAACACTGTTTATTCGTAATACTTAAACACCAAATACCCAACAGAGATGTAAAAACGTCATGATTAATGTAAAAATATGTTTTTACGGAGGTAATTGGGTGTATGAATGTGGTGTTATTATAACAGATACTATCAGGGACATTGTGAGCAGATATGGTCTGTATCCAAATCGCATCAGTTTGTTTTCCACTGCCTGAGGTTACACGAGGAAAGGGAGGAAATGAAAGGAAACAACTCCTTCTCCAACACCCCTGGTATCATCCCAACTCCCACTGCTGACAGCTGGCCCGCCCTGGACTTCCCTCCCACAGAGGACCATCCTCAGTCCCGCCTGTCAGACACAAGGCCGAGCCTTCCAGTGTCCCTAAGCACTGAGCAGGTAGGCCTGTGTCAGACACTGAACTAACAGTCCCAGCATGCAACGCGGCTCAGTGTATTAGAAACTCTGAGCCAATCAGAATGCAGAGAGCGATGACATCATTACAGCTTATTTGTGCCATTAAACTAAAGCTGAAGTGTAACACTGTGACTCAGATGTGTAACACAAAATGGCTTCATTGCAAGAGCAGCTGTGTGCTTATTTAATTTGTTGTATTGAATTTTCTATTGTAAAAACAACAATTACATGGACATTAACACTAAAGTGACACAGAAATGAAAAGTACACAAGTAACAAATGTAACTGCTTTTTATTAACGATTATGAGTGGAATGTTAAATAATTAAGTTGGTTATTTTAAGCATATATTATCTATTCAGGACCTCCCCCTTTTAAGTCTTGTTGATCCCCTTCTGGATCGCTACCTTGTTGTGATGAAGGGGCTTCTGTAGTTCAATGAAGCTGTGAGCTATACCATGTAGGGTCACCCAAGACCCAAGTTCATAGTAGAGAGGTCAGACAAATCATGGACCACTGGCAAGGAACTGGTAACCCACTCCAGTATCTTTGTGAAGAAAACCTTATGGAGAAGCACAACCAGAGTCAAAATGAATGTGCTCGGTCTATGCAGTCATGGAGTGTCGGACACGACTACATGACGGAAGCATGCCCAGTTAAATATACAGTGTCACAGGTGTTTAATCAAGTCTGTATGATTATGTGTACATCAATGGCATGCTTATCTTTATTATCTCTTACTGAAAGATGTAATCAATGGCCATTGACTATATAGATAACTTATGCTTAAAATACCCAACTTTAACCTTAACTATTTAACAATTTCATTCAAAATTGTTAAAGTGACTCCCCAAAATCAAGTTTTGTTTTTAGGTAATTCTTAAAGAGCATGAAAAACTGTCTATATGTTATATTATTAATTTTCTTTTTGCAATGAGCGTCTCACACGTTAATGAGTTACTTTGTACTAATTAGTATTACAGTCAGCTTGTCTGTCTTAGTAGTAGCCAAAATAAAGACTTGCAATGTTATCTGGCAGTTAGACCCCTCTTCCACCCTTATAAAGTACTCTGAGCTGCACATTAGTATACAGAAGCTGCACACTAACTTACTGAGTCACGTACTGCACATACGGAGCCGCACATTAGCATACCAAGCCGCACAGTCTGTATGTGGCTCGGTATGCTAATGTGCATCTCTCTATGCTAGTGTGTGACTCGGTATGTTAGTCACACACTAGCATACAGAGATGCACATTAGCATTCCGAGCAGCATACGAGGATACAGAGATGCACATTAGCATACAGAGCTGCACACTAGCATACAGAGATACACATTAGCATACCGAGCCGCACACTTACACACCGAGACGCACACTAACATACAGAGATGCACACTAGCATACCGAGACGCACACTAGCATACCGAACTGCACACTAGCATACGAGTCGCACACTAACATATTATTATTATCCTTTATTTATAACGTGCCAACATATTCCGCATTAATACAGGGATTAGGGTTAAGTACAAACAATACCCCACAATGAAAAATAATGGAAGACCTTGTTATTGAGCTTTCAATCAGATATACACAGTGCTTTCCCTAAAGCACCTCACAAGATTGAAACTCACAAACTTACATTTGCGAGTTGCACACTAGCATACCGAGTCACACACTAGCATACAGAGATGCACATTAGCATACCGAGCCACACACTAACATACAGAGATGCACATTAGCATACCGAGCCGCACACTAACATACCGAACCGCACACTTGCATACAGAGATGCACACTTGCATACAGAGATGCACATTAGCATACTGATCCGAACAATAACATACTGAGCCGCACAATAACATAGAGATGCACATTAGCACACTGAGGGGCACACTAACATACTGAGCCGCATACTAGCATACAGAGAGGCACATTAGCATACCGAGCAGCATGCGAGCATACAGATTCACATTGGCATACGGAGCAAAAAACTAAAATAGCGAGCCGCAGATTAGCATACTGAGAGGCACACTAACATACCAAGCTGCACAATAACATACTGAGCTGCAGATTAGCACACAGAGGGGCACACTAACATACCGAACCACACACTAGCATACTGAGATGCACATTAGCATACCGAGCCGCACACTGACATACCGAGCCGCCCACTTGCATAGAGATGCACATTAGCATACCGATCCACACAAGGACATGCTGAGCCGCACACTGGCATAGAGATGCACATTAGCACAATGAGGGGCACACTCTGTATACTGAGCCGCATACTAGCATACAGAGATGCACATTAGCATACCGAGCAGCATGCGAGCATACAGATTCACATTAGCATACCAAGCCACAAACTAACATACCAAGCCGCACAATAACATACCGAGCTGCACATTAACATACTGAGCCATAAAATCTATTCTAAATATTTCTGAAATTATTTACAGTAGAGAAAAAACGCTAGTATCATGTATACTTAGTTTTAAATGCTCTTTAAAATGACAACAAATTCCTTTTGGGGTGACAGAGTCCCTTTAATATTATCCATTTGTTATATTATTATGTATCTTTGTACTGTCAGATTGAGCAGACAAGGCCCTGTTCTGTGTCAGTACTGTACAATGTTAGACAGCAGCCTGTATATTTCCACAGTACAGAGGGCGCTGAGGGGGTTAAACCCAGTCAGGCCTTCCCTCAGCCCCCGCCCGGCTGTGAGGAGAGAGGGAGGGCCCGTACTGCGCCACAACCGCCCCGCTCTCTGTGTCTGGGGGAGGAGGAGGAGGAGGAGGAGGAGAAGGGGGAGGGGATTCAGCCAGCTGCGAAGAAATATAATAATAAAATAAAAAATATCGCTGTAGAGCGCGACGGGGAAATATCATCAGATAAAGAGAGAATAAACATACACGGGGGAGAGGGAGCAGAGCAGCGGGAACAGCCGCCATCACGGGGGAAGGAAACACGTCGTCTGGTAAGTAATGGCGAGGAGGGGCCTGGGGCACAGCTAACAAGGAGAGGGGAGGACGGGGCGGCTGGATCCCGGGATGGAGGTGGGGGATGGAGCCGCCCCTCTCCGGGGCTGTCAATCAGGGGCCCCGGCTGCGGGGAGAGCCGGAGCTGCTACGCCACAACCCCTTCTCCAGCCAGCCACCGCCGCCATTCGTGCAGGGAGAGAGCCAGGCCCCCCATCCCTCCTCCTCCAGCATCCAGCCTCCCTCTGCCACTGCGACCGGCCCCCGTCCCATCCCCTAGCCTCTTCCTCCTGATTATCAGTGCCACGAATAAGTACTAGCATTAATTCACCATGAGCGGTACGTAACAACCCCCTCCCCTTTTATTTCATCCCCTACTCCCCTGTCAGGACCATGTCTGCCTCCTCCTGCCCCTCCATATTGTCCTGATCCCCAGCAGGGTGACAGCCTCCTGTGGGGTGGGACTGTGTCCATGGGGTCGGGTTTAGACTCTGACATGTGTCTATATGCACAATACAAAAAAAGCAATAAACCTACAGAGCATTGTGATATATGGAACCACCAAGGGGTCTATGCACAATAAGCCTCCTGATCTAACAGGAAGGGGCTTATTATTATTATATTCCCTCTGTGTTATGTCATTCTATATGTTTGTTTTTTAATGATTAATATACCCATGTGTAATTTGTCTAGTAATATCTTTATTCTCTCATAAGAGGAAGGGAAACATCTGCCAACAGCAATGGAAACTTTTTACTTTCAAAACATTGTTTTGCAGATCAAGCAGAGGAAGCAATGGCGAGCGAAGGAGGAAAGACTAACGAATCTGAAACTAAAAAAAAAGGCAAAGGTTCAGGTTCGCAGGTAAATATCTTTTTTGGAGTGAGGGTGGTTTGTAGGGTTTGTGGTTATACAGTATTTATAGGAGAGCGTGTGGGTTTAATCATTTGTCTTTAGCAGTTATATATTGTCCGGATCATCACCGGCTTCTTATTTTATGCATTTTTAGGCTTTAAATAACCTGTATAATAGTAAGTGCAAGTCTAGGTTTTTTTGAGAATAAGACCACTTCCTGTCAAAGGACTGATGTTAACACTGTCAGATCGGGTACACCCAGTCTCTCTAATCCCTCCCACTTTTGTTTATCTTTTGTGGCTAGGACTCTCAGCCTTCTCCTCTGGCCTTGTTAGCTGCAACGTGCAGTAAAATAGGGACAACAGGTGAAAACCAAGGTGCTGGACAGCAGCAGATCATCATAGATCCAAGTCAAGGTTTGGTACAGCTTCAAAACCAGCCACAGCAATTGGAATTGGTGACAACTCAACTGGCTGGCAGTGCCTGGCAGATTGTTGCTGCTGCACCTCCTGTTTCTAAAGAAAACAACATAGCTCAACAAGGAATTTCCATTGCTGCTAGTACAGCAGCCTCCTCAAACAATAACAATGACAATTCATCCCCTACAAAAAGCAAATCTAGCAGTTCATCTGCCACACCGGGGCAGTTCCAGGTCATCCAGGTACAGACTCCGAGTGGTAATATACAGTATCAGGTAATTCCACAGATTCAGACAATTGATGGACAACACATTCAGATCAGTCCTGGAAATGCGACTGCTTTGCAAGACTTACAAGGTCAAATACAGTTTATCCCTGCTGGCAGCAATCAAGCTATCATTACTGCTGGGAACAGAACAACATCCGGGAATGTTATTGCACAGAACTTAGCAAATCAAACTGTTCCTGTGCAGATCCGGCCTGGCGTTTCTATACCATTGCAGCTGCAGACTATTCCTGGTTCTCCTGCTCAAGTAGTGACAACCTTGCCCATAAACATTGGAGGAGTGACGCTTGCTCTGCCTGTGATAAACAGTGTGTCTGCTGGAGGAGGTTCAGCACAAATAGTTCAGCCTACTGATGGCGGGGTTTCCAATGGAAATCAGCTGGTGTCCACACCCATCACAACTTCCTCTGTCAGTGCAATGCCAGAATCTCCCTCCTCCTCCTCATCTTCAACATGCACAACCACTGTGGCTACATCTCTAACTAGCAGTGATACTCTTGTCAGCTCTGCAGAAGCAGGCCAATATTCCAGCACAGCAACCAGTGCTGAGCGCTCTACAGAAGAATCTCCAGCATCTGTTACAGATTCTGAAGCTCAGAACAATAATCAGCTTCAGACAAATGGTATTCAAAATGTCACTGATCAGTCAAATTCTTTACAGCAAGTGCAGATTGTGGGTCAGTCTGTTCTACAGCAAATACAGATCCAGCAGCCTCAACAGCAGATCATACAAGCCATACCCCAGCAGTCTTTTCAACTACAATCAGGACAAACAATCCAGACACTTCAACAGCAACAGCTGCAAAATGTTCAGCTGCAAGCATTAAGTCCAACCCAAGTTCTTATTAGGGCCCCAACATTAACACCATCTGGTCAGATAAGCTGGCAAACCGTACAGGTTCAAAACATTCAAAGCCTTCAGAACTTACAAGTCCAAAATTCTGGGCTGCCACAACAGTTAACCCTAACCCCAGTGTCCACCAGCAGTGGTACAACAATAGCCCAGATTGCACCTGTCACTGTTTCTGGTACACCTATTACTCTTAATGCTGCCCACTTTACATCTGTGCCTAACCTGCAGACTGTAAGTGTTGCAAACCTTGGTGCAGCCGGACTTCAAGTTCAAGGAGTTCCAGTAACTATCACAAGTGTTGGAGGTATGTTCAGAGTATTTTGGTTTTTTTAACTTCAAAGTTATGAATGGAATGTGGAGAAAACCTATATATATATATATATATATATATATATATATATATATATATATATATATATATATATATATATATATAGTACTGCAGTATATAGTGATACCTTTTTTTTTTTTTTTTTTACAGAACAAACATTATAGTTCGAGTGACAATCTATCAAGAGTTTCACCTCTCTTTGTCAAGTCAGAGAAAATATTGATTTTAGCAAGATCATTGCAATATATAGAGAAGGAATTCTGAGTAATAAGAACCCACATGTGAAAGAAGACAGCCATCATAAATAAAGTACTGACCAGTCTAGTGTGCAAGTCTATACCAAAGATCTGATATATGGGGAAAGACCATGTTTTCAGTTATTCTTCTTATCTCTAACCTTGTGTATAGGCTTGCATACTTGACCGATCAGTACTTTATGATGCACTTCTTCTATGCCAGGTGGGTTTCTTATTACTCTGTATCCCTGCTTACTCTACTAATTCTCATGTTAAAATGTAATTAGTATTGCTTCTGACTTGATATTCATGAAAGGTGAAACTCTCGAAAGTGTGTCACTTTTACCTTTTTTAGTGGACAAACATTCTAGTTATCACTATATACTGCAATACTTAGATTATTTATATATATATATATTATATGTGTGTGTTTATTGTATTTCACTGTTTAATGTGTAGGAAATGTTAAGATAAACAAAGTAGCCAGTTATTAACTGTTACATGATGTAGCAGCTATCTGATTGAGCCGTGCTCATAACACAGCAAATCATGAATGTCAAGCCCTGACAAAACTCTTCCCCCTTCATTCTTTTTAAACGTTGTTAGCATAAGCTTTCCGCACAAACAAGTTGGTATTCTGTGGGAAAAAAAACATGAACTGATCATTGCTGGTTTCCCCTTGATCTTTAAACTGGAACTCCTCTTACATTTTTCAGGCTGCAGCAGGAAGTGCAGCCGGCTATGCCAGTAGAGCTGTGCAGTTAATAGGCAGCTTCAATGTAGCGCGCTGCAAGCTGTTCTACATCCTAAAAAGGCTGACTGAGCTCCAACCTACAGATGGTGGGAAATAACTTTCTTTTTATCAGAATGAATTTAACATTTCTTTGTACAGATCTGCTCTACTCTACTTTAGAAGTTATACAAGCTAGACCAATACATTGCCCCTTTAACATGTAAATGATACTTGAAGGCTGAAGTTGTGATACAATGTGACCTACCATCTTCCACACCCACAGTATGCTCACACAAGTCATAGTCAGTTTGCATCCTCTTAGGCCACTGGTGGTATATACAGGCCTTTCAATAGAGCAGCTTGCAAGTATGCACCCACTTTGATCTAAACTGATGTTGTAACGCAAGAACAATTTTATTTTATGGTTGCTAAAGTTTTGTGGGTTTTATTATCTGTAAAAAAAAAAAAAAAAAAAAAACTCAAATGGTAACCTACTATTGACCCTATGAATTAAGATGTAACTTTAGTAAGCATTTAATTCCATATATCCCTCAAATTTTTAATTAAGCTTACAGGATATACAGTGGTTCACATTATTTAGTATTTTCAGGCTTGACAGAGCCTTTAGATTTTTTGTTTGTTTTGTCTTTTTAATTGTTCCGGGCAACTTTTGCCTATTTTGCCCTTGAATAGCCTTGCTGTCACTTAAAATTACCTTTTTGATATGTTATTTGGTCTATGTGGGTTTTTATAATCGATATATCCATATTTACCTTTTCTTTTTTAAGAATTTGTCAAAGGCATTTATTTTTCCCTTTTACTTTTTTTATTACTTGCACTTTCTTTTTATCATCATTAGTTCAAATGATTTTTCAGATAAAAACTCAGACCCCTGGAAATAACTGTGTTTAGGTGAATACATTGATACAATGCTTTTATCCAAAACATTTTGCAATGTTATAAATCTAACCAATAAACATACTGTGGATTCACATTTATTAAGTACTAATGCTGAATACGGTATATATCAACACTGACTGCAAGGGTAGTTTCCATTTCAAATAAGAAAATAAATCAATCTACAGAATACCTTTATTTTATATTTCTACAGGTCAGCAGCAAGGAACAGAGGGGGCAAAAGTACAGCAAGCTACACTTGCTCCTGTAACAGTATCAGTAGGTGGTATTGCAAATGCAACAATTGGTGCTGTCAGTCCAGACCAAATTACACAAGTTCAACTTCAGCAGTCCCAGCCATCTTCAGATCAGGAGGTGCAGACTGGCAAGAGATTAAGGAGAATTGCATGTTCTTGCCCTAACTGTAGGGAAGGAGAAGGAAGGTATGTACATTATTATCATGATTTCAAAGATTTCTATTATTTTACAACCTTGTTGTTTTCTAGTCATGGAGTTGTCAAATTTAAACTGAAGAGCCAGCCAGATTGTTTTGGAGCAAGACAAAATATTTTTAGAAATCGGAGAATGTGTCCAATAATAAAATATATGTATAATAACTAAAAAGTTAGTAGCCAGCAGTACAATTTTAGGAGCCTCATGGGATTTGGCAAGCAATGTTTTAGGCTGTTCAAAGACGTTTACATTATGCCTGATTTACATCAATGTTAAAACAAACACAGGAAAGCGGTTTACCTGGAGATGGTCCATCACAGCCAAAATAGTCAGCCTGGCTTGTACAAGGCAAATGTACACAAGTAGAGGTGGCCTGAGTCTTTGTTATGAAACTAATATGGCAGTTTAGTTCTCTGTACAGATTGTGTGTAATAGAAATATTCAGCTCCTCCCATCCATATGCCTTGAGGAAAGGCGCTCTCTCTTGGATTGCTAGCTTCATCTGTCTCCTTAGAAACTAGTGATATCATTGCATCTGGCTCTGGAAGTACAGGCTGCATTGGCCTCTAGAAGTGTTTAAGGCTCAACTAGGCTGTATTACTATCCTCTCAACTGTGCTTAGTAGAAATACTTCAATCACCACCCTTTTAATAGACAAGATATTATTTTTCATATACATTTTAATACATTTTGTTTTTCTATGTTTTCCATGTAATTAATCTTTTATAGTTTAATTTGGGCAAGTGTTTTAAAATTGAGTTCACCTTTTTAAAAATCAAACAACTTAAAGGACCCCTGTAGTCATAAATGTAATCTATCCTCTTAAAACTACATTTGAAACTAAATAACATAAAGCCTCTAGTTTATTACTTTTTATATGCAAATATACTGTTGCTGAATCTACCATTTTAGTTTCCAATTATCTACTTCCTCTGCTATTTGCACAACGAGTGTGGCAGCTACAATTCATTAGGGCTAATCCAGTGATCATTATATTACAAGGTCAAATTCTGTTGAGATTGAAGCAACCTAGTAAAGAAAATTTGAAGTCTGCTGTTGATGATGATGATGATGATGATGATAATAATAACAGTTAACCATGTATATTTTTTTTTACTTTCTTAAAACATTTTGTTCATTTATTCATTTTTTACTTATTACAAAGATCACATAAAATAAATCCCACAGTGGCCCTTTAATACAAATTAGAAACTGTTCATTCACTAATGCACTCCATATAGACCACTGAAATGCCCTACAGGAGCCATATGTTTTAATTCAGCATTGATCTTTCATAACATTTATATTCAATGATATAGAAAAGAAATATGGTCAGACACAAGCTTAACCCTGGATAGGAGCAGATGCTTTTCATTGACTGAAGGTGTTGGTTTACCTAAAGTAGAGGTTGATATTTTGAAAGTAAGTATAATATTATCACTTTTTTAAATAATTTAATCGGAATTATATATAAACTAGTGACTTTCCCATAAAACAACGACATGATAGTTATATAAATTGTGTCTCTTCCCTGTCCTCTCCCTCTCCTGTCCCCCCCTCTCCCTCTCCTGTGTCTCCTTTTCCACCCGCCCTCCCTTGTGTCTCCTTTTCCACCCGCCCTCCCTTGTGTCACCTTTTCCACCCGCCCTCCCTTGTGTCTCCTTTTCCACCCGCCCTCCCTTGTGTCTCCTTTTCCACCCGCCCTCCCTTGTGTCTCCTTTTCCACCCGCCCTCCCTTGTGTCTCCTTTTCCACCCGCCCTCCCTTGTGTCTCCTTTTCCACCCGCCCTCCCTTGTGTCTCCTTTTCCACCCGCCCTCCCTTGTGTCTCCTTTTCCACCCGCCCTCCCTTGTGTCTCCTTTTCCACCCGCCCTCCCTTGTGTCTCCTTTTCCACCCGCCCTCCCTTGTGTCTCCTTTTCCACCTCCCCTCTTGTGTCTCCTTTTCCACCTCCCCTCTTGTGTCTCCTTTTCCACCTCCCCTCTTGTGTCTCCTTTTCCACCTCCCCTCTTGTGTCTCCTTTTCCACCTCCCCTCTTGTGTCTCCTTTTCCACCTCCCCTCTTGTGTCTCCTTTTCCACCTCCCCTCTTGTGCCTCCTTTTCCACCACCCCTCTTGTGCCTCCTTTTCCACCACCCCACCCCTCTTGTGTCTCCTTTTCCACCACCCCACCCCTCTTGTGTCTCCTTTTCCACCACCCACCCCCCCCTGTGTCTCCTTTTCCACCACCCACCCCCCCCCTGTGTCTTCTTTCCACCACCCTCCCTCTCCTGTGTCTTCTTTCCACCACCCTCCCTCTCCTGTGTCTTCTTTCCACCCCCCCTCCCTCTCCTGTGTCTTCTTTCCACCCCCCACCCCCCCCCCCTCCCTCTCCTGTGTCTTCTTTCCTCCCACTCCCCTGGCACTGCGCCCCCTCTACCCTATGGGCCTCGCAATGTGGGATGCTGGGAGTGGTAGTCCTCGCATGGCTGCACCAGGCGCCATTTACTGCTGCAGGCCGAAAGCTGTGGGGTGCTGGGGTGAGGAGAGCCAGGGAGGAGAGGCTGGAGCAGTGCCGGGGGGGAAGGATGGCCTTATGGGCCTCGTGATGAGCGCCTCTGACGCTCATTGCGCATGTGCAGGGGCGGAAATTTTAACATTGCATGACCAACACACGCAATTACGGTAAATATTATATGTGATCAATGCCTAATTTTATAAAAATCTTCTGATAGGACATTGCAGTGGTTCTTTTAACCCTTTTTAATAGAAAAGTTAAGTTTCAACAATTTTTTTAATTCCTGAAAGGCAATCCGACACTGATTGCTTCAGAAATATGTTCATTGATAACATATTTTAACTTTTGAGCTTTGAAACTGTTTTCATCAAATTAAAAAGAGCTAGTCATTAACCGTAAAAGGGTTAATGAAAAATAAAGTTTTGGGTCTTTCGTGTATGTTGGAGCTGCACCTGCAGAGATAGCACAAAACAAGCAAGTAAAACTAGCACGTATGCAAATCTTGAAATAATAAAATGTATTTGTATCATTCAGGAAGCTGGAGGTCTCACCACTAAACCGATGCAGATACTATCAATAAATCCAAACTGCACTACATCCCTGTCTGTATTATATCTGTATAATGAAATGCAGAAAAATTACAGTGTTCATAATGTTCTAATTTAAAAATGCTGTTAAACCATGATTTTATCTTTTAAGCATGTCTGATTAAGTTACTATGGATTTTAGTACTGAGTCTATAGAGCTTTCGCTAGTGCAAAGTTAATTAAACCACTTTTTTTTGTTTGTTTTTCTTTCACTAGAAGAGCATAAGTTGTGTGTGGTAGTGGTGGAGGAAGTGACTCCGTGTACTTCCTTATTTATCATTTTGCTGTAAAAATATAGAACTATAAATATAGATACAAGTTGGTAGATATCCTCACACTGAGGGCCTCATTCAATTGCGGGACGTAAATCGACTATTTCCTCCAATCGAGTTACGTCCTTGCGTTGCTTTACCTTTACGCTGCTATTCAGTTGGCTGGGCCCGCAAACCATGTTATCGGCAGTAAGCATTCGTGGGCTTGAACATGATCACGGCCACAAGGCTGTAACTCGTGTTTCAAGCCAGCACTGTAAATGATGGGGAACACAATGGGTGACATTAGAATTAAAAGCACAAAATTCTCAAGCTCGCACATTGCCAAAATCAGATACTTTATTTCATGTTTCATATCCTGTCCTAAGGTCTTGAATGACCTTCAAGCCTGTAGCATGGAGGTTGGATTCCAAAGTCCTACGTGTTGGAGGTTGAAGCCCGTAGGACTTTGAACAGAAATTAAACATAAAATAAAGTATTATATTTTGCCGATGTGCGAACTTGAGAATGTTGTGCTTTAATTCTAATGTCACCCATTGTGTTCCCCATCATTTACAGTGCTGTATTGAATTTGTATTTGCATTTCAAGTGCTATGATTTGTCAGTAAGAGCTTTTGCGACACCTCCTTGGTACAAGTAACCTGTGGTCCGATTTTAGCCATTTTGCGGGCTTGACCGAAGGATAATGGGAGCAATCGAATAGCGATTTAGGGATTTTTTGCAGCCACAACTCTTGCAGCCTTGAAAGATCCAAGGCTTTGAGGGAAGTAAGCTGCTATTGAACAACTCGCTAGGAATCGTAGCTCGCAGCGCGTAACTCTATCGGAGCCCGCAAACGGAAGGCAATTGAATAGCAACGTAGCTAGCAATCAGCATTTGCGAGCCCGGATCTCCAAAACGTAGCAATTGAATGAGGCCCTGATTCTGCACTCAAAATTTGAAAGAGGTGCACAGCCCATTGAGTGGCTTAATGTAATTAAGGACTATTTTGCCTGTGATGATATTGTTAATTTAAATAACAAACACATATTAAGTACTGACCTCTATATCTATATGTGGCCACATGATTGAAAGTGAATGAAATATAAAAATAAACTTTTAATATCTCAATTAATTTAAAGTGACACACCACTTCTATACTAATTGTATTATTACTTTACTTCTGTTTTTATTAGAGGTAGCAGTGAACCTGGTAAAAAGAAGCAGCATATCTGTCACATTGAGGGTTGCGGGAAAGTCTATGGAAAAACGTCTCACTTACGAGCTCATCTTCGCTGGCACACTGGAGAAAGACCATTTGTATGCAATTGGATATTTTGCGGCAAAAGGTTCACAAGGAGTGATGAGTTGCAGAGGCACAGACGAACTCACACAGGTAGATCTGTACTTCTCTTTCAGATTTTGTATTCACTTACAGAGACACATAACTCATTAGTTATACCTAGGGAGAGCATTTTAGGAAAGTGCTTTTCTTAACTGCTGATGGCTTAATGATAGAGTTAAGATTGTTAGTGTTTCTACATCCTCCATAACGATGCATCAGATGAGGTATTGCAATCTGATACTCATGGCAGGATGTGGTGCAGGTTGCCAGTGCTATTCAGGTTACAATTATATACACTCCTTCTGTCATAGGTGAGAGCTCCGATTAATGACTTAAATCCTTGTGCTCTTTCTTAATCTCACTAGTTTTTGAATTTACAGAATACAGGCTGAAGTGATAATGGGTTGGTATAAGACAACTATGTGCTATGTCACAGTCACTTATTTCCCTGCAACAGAACATCTATTTTCACCATTTTAATTACTGCAGTCCATTGCTTTTCCAATGAAGAGCTAGCACAGGATACAGAAAGCCAATTATGCCACTATTGTTATGATTATGCCATGCCGGACACATTGGTAAAAGCGTATGCAAATTGTTTGTTTGTTTTTTTGTTTGAAGCTGATGAGACTGAGAGAGCTATTTACTGGACACTGCAACTGGTTGTCTTTCCTATGGGTAGACTCAATCTAGCTCCATTTAAATTTCAAAACTCTTGTGCTGGTGTACATTAATTTGGCTGATTCCTTTTTAAAGGACTACTGTACAATGAAAAATGTGTGTGTATGTGTGTGTATATATATATATATATATATATATATATATATATATAATTTGAAAATGCCAAGTTTATCTACGAACATATTTAAAGGAAAAAAGTCATGAAGCTAGTTCTAACTGTAAAAAAAAAAAAATTGGTCTAAGGTGCATCTGCTGGATCCTGTAGGTATCGATGATATTTTGGAATTGTGTGAGACGGACATTTCCATTTCTTCAGAGATGTTCTTGCGTTTTTTTATTTATTTTTTCTTCTTTTTATTGCATTAACAGTCATTCATACAACCATATAGAAAATATCAATACACAATCTCATTTTATCTTTAACTGCAGAAGCTCATTCTGACTACACAAAAAAGAAAAATTATAGAGAGTAGCTTAAGAGTATAAATATATATTAACTAGCGAATTGCCCGTCAAATATTACGGCAATAAAATTGTAAGCCAGGCAATTCTGTTTGTCACACAATGTGAGGCTTTTGCTTCTCTGAGCACCTTCAGCGTTCATTGTGTGCAGGGGGATTTCCTTTAGTAAGTAAAGAAACTCTAGTGGAAATGATCAGAGGTCATATTCAAAGAAACAAAAATATAGGTATATCCCGCTTTATGCTGGCGCTAATTCGCTATAGCGCGGTTTCTGATTCAAATTCTCCCCTTGGCGATAAATCTCGCAATAGCATGACTTTGGTGCTAAATCAAGTTTTTTTTTTTTTTTTTTTTTTAATCCCTGCTTAGCGCTCTCTTCCCAGCTATAGCGCTGTTTCAGAGCTATGGCTTTAAAATGCCCCGTTTAGCACTGATTCACATAGCGCTCCTGCTAAACGGGGTATTCCTGTAGTAGGTTTTATTTTCCCGTGTATTTATCTTAAATTGTCCATATCTACTCACCCTTATTTTTATTTTTGTTTTCTAAAAGAAAACCTTTTTCTAGTGCTGATTTCTATTTACGACATTCCAGTAGGACAAAGTCTGTTTCTTCCAATTTTTAGCTACTAACCATTTTGTAATCCACAAAATGTATTAAATGCATCTTTTCAGTCTCTATTTCTGTAATTTTTGAGATGTGTAAAAAGCATTTGTGATTGTGTTCACTTAAGAGGTGGTTAAAAGTTCTGTTTTTTTTTTTTTTTTTTTTTAAATCTTACACATATAATTCCTAACTGGTTTCCCCACTGCAGCACATTAAGACAGCGTACTTCTAATTACTGGGTTTACCCTGTCTTATAGCAACCAATCAGTGGCAACATTCTGCAACATGCTACTTAAGAGGGGTCACTGCAATACACCATTTATGTATTCATGAGCTTCAGAGGGCAGACCCTAAAAAGACCAGATAAAAATTGTATGATTTTAGGCAGAAAAAAAACAGAGCCTTTTAAGCACTTCTTAATAAAATAAAGTACATACAGGTAAAATCCCAAAACCTTCCATGTATCTTTAAATAAAGCGTTTTCAAATTGTGGTACATTTCTTAATTCTTTGACTTAAGGATGGAATTTTAAGATGAAATAATCTAACTAGCTGAAATGCAAAATTTCACCTCCATATTCTCAAAGAACTTTAGTTTTCCATTCTCATATTACATTTCTACATATTACATTTGTACTGTACATTATCTATCCATAAGAAGTCTATTGAAGTTGCTGGTGATAAAGAAGTCAATCATTTTATATTCCTCTCTATTTCATTGGTAATTTTAAACAAGATTTTACTGTCATTAAATCATTTGAATAACTTCTAATATCATCATCTTTTAACCATAACATTCATTTGTTTCTCTTGGGCAGACCATAGAATCATCAGTCCTCTTAAATATATGATTTTTGCATTAAATACAAAAAAAAAAAAAAAAAGAATTGAATTACTCTATTATCCGCTGCAATATTTGGGCGTATTCCACACGATAACTATACATTTTCCATGATTTCTTAATATAATACTTCTTACTAATTGGTCTAAATATGTTGTAATAGCCTAACTGTAATTGGTTTTGAATTCCAAAAATTGCTACTTGATCCCAGAGATAGACCAAGTTAACAAGATAATGTCACAAGTTGACTAGAACACCTTTATGTGGCTATTATTTATTCTCTATTACCACATACTAATAAAATAAAAACAGAAATATTTTATTGTAAACTTAAATTAAAAACAAATATTCTTAAAATCTGTTTAATATAAACAATATTGTTCTCTCCAATTTGACGGTTGCGTGGTCTGCCCAACTGATTAGAATTTCAGTTTTAATTAATACTCTTAAATACCGTATATACTCGAGTATAAGCCGAGGCACCTATTTTACCACAAAATCCTGGGTAAAATGAGTGACTCGAGTATAAGCCGAGGGTGGGAAATGTGCTGCCCCCTGTGTCCCCCCTCTCCCTTCCCTGTGTCTCTTCTCCCCTCTCCCTTCCCTGTGTCTCTTCCCCCTCCCTTATCACCCTCCTCAACCCCCCTCCTCATTTTCAACCCCCCTCCTCATTTTAAACCCCCCTCCTCATCCTCAACCCCCCTCCTCATCCTCAACCCCCCTCCTCAACCTCACTCCTCATCCTCAACCTCACTCCTCAACCCCCTCCTCCCTCCTCAACCTCAATCCCCCTCCTCAACCCCCCCATTCTTAACCTCCCTCCTCATCAACCCCCCATCGTCATCCTCCTCCTCACCCCCCAACCTCAACCCCCCTCCTCAACCTCCCTCCTCCTCCTCCCTCCTCCTCCTCAACCCCCATCCTCAACCTCCCTCCTCCTCCTCAACACCCCCACCCTCATCCTAAACTCCCTCCTCATCAACCCCCCCATCGTCAACCCTCCTCAACCTCAACCCCCCCCTCCTCTACCGCACCCCCCTCCTACTCATCACCCACCCCCATCCTCAAATTGCTAATGACGCTGCGCGCATGTGACGCCGGGGTCAAGACAGAGCAGAGGCCTGAGAAGAAGCAGGTAAGTGAGGGGGAGGTATTTAGAGGGGAGACAGTGAGGAGGGGGGGGGGGAGGGAAAGAGACACGGGGTGGTTAGAGAGACACTAGGGGGAGTGACTCGAGCATAAAAAAAAGGGCTGAAAAACTCGGCTTATACTCGAGTATATACGGTAATTATTATCTGTAAAACAGATCTATCCTTAGGTGTTGCTTTAAATAATATGTAAAATCCCTATCAATTGGGTGGTAGGTTCTCCATCATAAAAGCCAGAACTGTAGAGCAATCTTTCCAAATTTTTATAGCTACATGACGGTTAAGCTAACTATTTGAACCAATTCCCTGTCTAATATAGAATCTGTGTTTTTTTTTATTATATTTCTTCCTAAATAATCTACCTGTAAATCTAATATGATTTACGGTCGGTGCATAGAGATTAATAATCCCAATCCAAATGATAAATCTACCATTTTTATCTGTTTCAGTATAGTCCTCTTTTTTTATTTTTTTTATATAAACACTTTATTCAACCAAATTGCTAATAAAATAGACTGTATCCTTAGAAATAAACAGAATATTAATAGGAGGGATCCTTCATAACGGTTTAGACGATATATGCTTTCATTGGAATCGTACCCCATAAATTCACAGAACTCTCTCAAAAGGGATAGAGTGAAGAGCAGGCCTATGACCAACATGGGTCCTCCTTACTAGAAGGCTCACTAATTGATGTCCAAATTTTGGCTAAAGCTATCAGATCATTGGCAGGAAATAGAAATCCTGAAAGAGAGGCAGCAGCACTGGGCCTTGGATAACACCCTATTGGAAGTCCTATAAACCTTTTTGTATTGGAAATATGGTTACTACAAAGGACAAAAAAATGCCCCAAAATTGGAGATCCCTGCCTAGATATACATATAATCAAACTGATCAGTCTAAAATGCAAATGAAATTCAAATATACATTATGAGGGAATTGCAACTCCAATTCTTATTGTATACAAACAATTATTCATATGCCATAACATCAACCATAGGTACTGAACTTTGCATGAAAAAGCAGAAATTTCAGGTCACCAGCAACTTCTCAATGATCTCAACTATGCCTGAGTCAGAACCTGTCATTGGCTAGTACATCTAGTACTATAGACACATTGTGTGCATGAGCTACAAGGGGAAGACCTTTAACGGACTGTTTGGAAGGTTTCATGGAGTAAAAACGTTTACCAAATAGTTTATTGTAATGTTAACAGGGAACCCTTCATGTCCCTTTTTAAGTATTGCGTGCAATCATGTTGCGTTGCAGATGACTGTTCTAAACTGGTTTGTTACCTGGTAGGTGGCATTTGATGCGGGCAGATAAGTTTACAGTTTGAGGGTTACATGTGTGCTCCTTAGTGCAAGGGCTTTCAGAGGAATAAACTGAAGCCCTATCTGCATTCAAGGCCCCATGCCGGGTGACAAACTAGGTAAAGAGAGCAAATTCTACATCTTAATTGCACACAGTAGATACTTAGCCACAGTAGCTCTCTGAAATGTGAATTTTGTTTGTTTTTGTCATAAGTTTTAGTGATTCTAAATGTTGTTTATACTGATGTTTAGTTCTAAATAGCTGGAAAATATATGTGGGCATGGTAATACATTTTAAAGATCATATTTGTTTTACTTTTTAAAAATCTTTTGCCCATTGCAATCAATAAATTACTCAAAAGCCTGCTATTTAATGACCTCTGTAGTCCTATATTTATGTATTTTTAAGAAATAAGCATATGTTTTCTAATTTAAATGTTATAATTTAATTTATATGCAATTATACTGTTGGTTTCTGCTAATCTGCTTCCTAAAATTTGAAGACTGTGAATGTAGACAAAATTTCTATTTGCACGGTGGGAAAGCGACATCTAAATGTACCAGTGCATTTAGAAGGACTAATGGAAAGCTCCTTAGATTGAAAGGGTATTCCCTACTGAGAAAAGTTAGCAGACCGAATCAACTGAGAAAAGAAAATGGAGCCACACAGTAAATATTAATTGCTTATAAATGTTCCATATGTAAAGGGGTTGTGTTTTTTTGCTCATTATCAAGTTTAGTAATTAAAAAAAAATTAAAAAAAAAATGACCATGTTCCTTTTTTAAATCCGTACTGTAGCAAAAGGACCACAAACACAAGATGTAATAAAATTCCTATTCAATGATTTAGAAAAATAAAACTTGTTTTTAAACACCAACTTCTAAACCTTTAGCTGAGCCTTTTGTCTCCACCCCTTATAAGGTCACCAAGGGGTGGAAGCAATTCTTAGTGGGGGGGCAGTCCTGAATGGTCATACACAAGCTTATTTTGACAGATTAGCATTGGCTGGAGACTTAGGCCCCTATTCAATTGAGCACTTGTAAGTTACTGGAGCCCGTAATGTAGCCCGTAAGCTAATTTGCTATTCAATTGGCGTCTTCTCTCTAGATACAAACAATTTACGGGTTAGAAGCTCAAAATCCCTGCATTTGTTAAAATCGTAACTCCGACCCAGCTAAGCCTTTGATCTTTCAAGCCCGTAAATGTTACAATCGCAAATTGCTATTCATTTGCTACAATTCTTCAAGCCCACAAATGTTCTCACACCCGTAAATGGCAAATGTAGAAGTAAATCCTACGGGTACCAGATAGGACTCGCAAGGGGGTTAAACCCCTGTTCATAGCACTGTAAATGCAAATAAAAAAAACAATACTGCACTTCAAAAGACAGGGAATGTGATGACAGACATTAGAGTTAATTGCCCAACGGTCTCAAGCTCGCAAATCTGCAATAATAAATATAAATATATATATATATATATATATATATATATATATATATATATATATATATATATATATATATATATATATATTTTTTAGGTTTCATTTCTTTTTTGTGTTTCATTTCTGCGTTGTATCAATCTCAGGAATCAATTAGTTAATACATATCAGGCCACCAACACTGACTAGAACCTCCATGTTTGTCATCATGACGGTCTCATTTACTATTGGCTGTTTATAAATGGGTAGTTACGGCCTTGCTTAATTGATCATGCTCTGAAATGCTACATACGAGTGCATGGTTTACAATTTCGGCTTTCGGTCCTTAAATTGCAGGCTTGTTCAATAGAATCGCTCTGTAACTGTAGAAAATGTCAAGTCCGCAGACTGAATAGGGGCCATAGTGTGAAGCATTGGTTTACCTTGGCAAGAACACAAGTTTGTTCCTGACTGTTTAGCACGGTCTCTCTGTGTTGCGCACATTCTTTGTTAACCTCGTAAGGGGTGGACAAGTAACTCAAGTTGATGTTTGAAAGTAATATTGAATATTGTTTCTTTTAATCAGTGAATAGGAATCGTGTTAAAGAGAAATGTCCCTGTAGCTTATTTTATTAGGGCTTTACAATGATCATATAATAGTTAGTATAGGAATCCTGGCACCTGTTATACATGTTCATCAACTTCTTTTTTTTATTTTTTATTTTATTCTTAGGTGAGAAAAGGTTTGAGTGTCCAGAATGCTCCAAGAGGTTTATGCGGAGTGACCATCTCTCCAAGCATGTAAAAACCCATCAGAACAAGAAGGGCGGGGGAACAGCGCTGGCAATTGTAACGTCGGGAGACCTGGACTCATCTGTCACTGGAGTCCTGGGCTCTCCCAGAATAGTCACAGTTGCTGCCATTTCACAGGATTCAAACCCTGCTACCCCAACTGTTTCTACAAACATAGATGAATTTTGAAATGTGTTCCAACAGAGACTTATTCTGCTGCACTTAAATGTATGTAATTTACAGGATTGTGATATGGTCTGTAAAGTGGATTGCTGGGGAGACATCATGTTTTAAAGTTTCTTCTTTTTTTTTTTTTTTACAATTTCAAAAAATGCAAGGGTTGGCATGAAAAGAATGAAGCTGTGAAAAAAAATACATTTTGTTTTCAAACATTAGGCAGTATACCTAAAGTGGAATATTTTATCTATATCATGTCGTCTACATTTTGTAGTCATTAGCTTACACAGAGTTTTAAATATATTTCTCATTCCTGCTTCTTTTCACCATAAGATATGTATATAATTTAAAACTAAATGTTTTCAAAAGAAATTAGTAAGGAATTTAGGACATATAATAGGAGTAACTCCCTATTTGTGTACAAACCGTATAATTAAATCATGCTATTATTTGCAGAAAACACATTAAATCACCAATCAGCTTGACAAAGAAATTATTTTTTATTGAGACATGGTATTTAAATTTAGTATTTGGAATATATAAGGAAGCTATTTATATAGATGAAATATGTCAATGTTATGCAAGACGCATATCATTTCACACCACCTGATACATTATATTTCCAATTAGCCCCTTCAGTAATGATGGGTTTTGAAATTATGTATATAAGGATTAATCCTAGTGTTCTCTTTGAATGAACCTCTGTGCAAAATTAACATTGTAAAGCCTAACCTGTTTAAACTGCTGCAGTTAAGTCTTGCCACATTCCGCTGTATGATTTTTGGGTTATTTTAAGTTCCTATCTTTAGTAATGCTAGTATTTTCTCACAACTCTGATTAGAATTTGAAGAAGGAGATTGTGAGTTGATGTAGGATCTGAATTTGATAAGACGTTATCCACGAAGCCATTATTTTCATCAAAAAAATTTCTTATTGTTAAATAGGAAAAAATAACAGTTCACAGTGGGAACTTGTAAACTTTAATTTTACAACCAAGTGCAGCTATAACCATTCAAGATTTTGAGAAGCACAAAAAAAAAAAAATATATATATATATATATATATATATATATATATATATATATATATATATATATATATATATATATATATATATATATATATATAAATGTGTTTTCTCCTCAAAAAATAGTGGCACTCAGTTGTAGGTTTTCCGAGAAATATTTTGGTCACTAAACATTTCATCATATCCGGCAACACTAGATATTAATGTTTTCAGCACCTGTTATGACTGTGCTAAAAGGCTGCATAATGTTAAAATGTAATCCCTAAAGTCAAGTTAGCTTTTTGTTTTTAAGTGTCGGATCTTTTTTTTTTTTTATTATTATTATTATTTTTTTAGCTTATGTGTATATATGAGTGTGTGCATATAATGGAAAGGAGAGATTGCACTTGGTTTTTAGTATGTGTTGTGTGTGTTGTTGCTTTTGTGCATCATTCTGTATGTCTGGAAGGCTTTTATTCACACCTGACAAGATCAACCTTTTTGACAAATCCCTTAAACTTTCGTATTGGATAGTTGTGTGAATGAAGTCACTTTATTACCATCTACACGCCAGTGGGAGCCTTCCTTTTCGTACAACTAGAGCCACAGCAGAGGTCCCAGTTATGGTAGAATTGTAATGTGATTAATACTTTAAATCAATATCCAGCCACTGCTACACATGTTATTTAATTTTCCTCATGTGCTTCTAGGCTTATATCTTACCAAGCCAACAAAGCCTATACAACCCTAGAAAAGACTAGATATTTAAAGCCCAATACTGACTCTGTATACTCTAGAACATAGAAAATGATGGCTTTAACAACTGGATCATACAGAATATTATTTCATAAAAATGTAATATTTCTTTGCATGATCCAGTTGTCAAAGCCATCGTTTTCTATTAACCAGCATTGTGATTTAATAAACTAGACTTTCTAAGACCTAGGCTTGCCCAGGCTTCAGTCTTAGGATTATAGCATGCCAATAAAAATATGAATTTTTGCACTTAGAAGTAATTAAGAAAATAAAAAAATTGTAACCAAATATTGCTTTGAATTTGGCTATCACTCAGCTCAAGGGCTCTTCCCACCAGACTGGTCATTATTAGTACCTAATTACCTTATTTATTTGTATTAATGGTTCCCTGGGACAATGGCATCTGAGGTGTCTGTGTGTGAACAGTTAAACTGTTGATATCTCAGCAACCATCTGCAAAAGGAAGCCATTAATAGTACTGATGACGAGACCAGTCTGGTAGAAGGATCTTGCGCACCAAATGTCAAAATGTTTTAAATGTAAAGCTCTTTTTTATATTACGTTTTTAAATGGCTTTCAATTACAAATCTTTATATTTTATTTCATTTTTTTTTTATTTAATATTTTACTGTAATTAGAACCCCTGATGCAGGCCTTTAAAATGTAAGAAATTAACATTTTGGCAAAGTAGGTTGGCTTCTTAAAGGTATGATGTAAGGAAGAGGGTTGTATCAGAAGAAATTGTGTAAATAATCAGTTTGTCATGTAGCGTACTTTCCCCATTTATTTTCTGTGTGCTTTTTTTTTTTTCATGACTGGTCATGTGAGATTTGTTAACTGAAATGTTACTACCTATAGCAAAGGTAGGGGCTTGTCTGCTTATATTGAACTCACCTTAGCTTGTGTAAAAGCAAGATAATTATATATTTTAGCAGAGGTCACCAGATTTCAAGTGTAAAATAATTGTATTTTTGTACAAAATACAGAGATGTATAAATGGTTTAAACCAGGTAAAGGGCCATTGTAATGATCTATCATGCAACCTTATGCTATAGACTGCAGCAAGACTTTGCTTATCCAAGCATGTCACTTTAAGTGATTATTGGAACTGTGTGAAAACATCCCTGGCCCACATTGAATTGATATTTTATCAACATCTGTGTGATTGCCCTCTCTCTATTTTCAAATTCCTTATCATGAGCAGAGCTTATACTGATATTTAGTACAGAAATGTTCACATTGCTGGAGAGTTACAGTGGCTCTTTAAATTGCTGTGACCTACTGATACAGCCACCACTTTCTTTATAATGGTGTCCTGTGACAACATTGATTTATATGAGTAAGTGTACTAACCATTATTTACATGGAAATATCTTGTAGTATGATTGCGCTGAAGAAAACTTAAATTTTAAATATTTTTGTTCCTCTAGTGCCCTTCTTATAATGCATGTTGAACTCTTTTATCAAAGAGAAAGAAACCAGTACACAGATTTACAGCCACCCCAGAGGAGTTAGAATTACATATGTAATTGTGTGTGTGTGTGTATATACGCAGAATATGTTCACAAGTTCATATTGCATATTTGTGTATATATATGCATGTATACAGAGAAACAAATACATATGCAGGATTATTTTTTCTTTACTTTTAAAGCACTTATTCTAAATTCTTTCCAGATGTAGAAGTTGGGCAGTATTGTTTACAGATAATATACTTTCATGTAATATGCTTTTTTTTTTTTTTGTTTCAAACACAGTGGCTCTTATTATTCATAACAAATATGACCCATTAATTAAGCACATTTTGCAAGGTCAAAATTGTATCATTTTATTTATTGTTTTGTTGACTAATGACTAGATGTAAAACATAAACTGCTCCTTATTTATTGTTGACAGCCTGAATTTATTAATAATTCATTGTAAAATGAGTTAACAAACAGCTTAACGTAAGGATAAAAACATGTAAAATTTGGTGGTTTCAAGTGAAGCCACCGTTTTTTTTTTTTTTTATATATATAAAATGAAACCCCTCTCCTATGGAAATTCTGAATTGTCTGAAGAATGGGTCAGAAATACATTTTTGTAAATTATTTCCTCCATGAAATCAGTAAAAGCGTATTTAAAAAGTATATACTGCATACCAAAGGAAAGAAAAAAAATGTTTTAAGATGTTCTAAACTCTTCATAAACTTGTCCCAGAAGTCAATTCATCCAAATAATCCTCTGATAACAGGAATCTTGTTTTGGCTTCTTTTCCAATCACGGGTACATTCTGGGATGTTTTCTTGCTTATGATCGATCCCTTTGTGTTTGGCTAAGAAGACACTCTCACTAGAAAGGGGAATTGGCAGTTGGCTTTAGGGTGGGTTTTAAACTTGTCAAAAAACATTTTTTGTTTGCTTTAGTAAATAGGTGCCACATTTTTAGTTCCTTTTAATGGTTTCACAGAGAAACAAAAGCTGTTAGACACAAACTTCTCCAAGACAGGCCGGATCAGCACTGAAAGCTAGTGTGACTGCCTACTGAAAGAAGCTTGCTGGTGGTATTTCTGAGCATACTGAGGCTTTTAAGTGAGGGGGACTCCTATTGAGCTCTTAACCGCATTTGGGGTAATGTTCCTTTGCAGTTACTTTTGAGCACTTCAGAAGTCTGTTTATCTAGAACTGTTGCCATTGTTCATCATTTGCAATTTTGCATCTTTCAGATCCAAAAGATAATCATAACCATGTTCTTCTATTTCTCAGTCAGGCATATTCTAAGTACCAGATCCATTTTAATTCCTCAATGCACAAAATGGGCCGCAGCGCATTTAACATATAAGATAATAACTTGTGGGCTTTTTTGTCAAACTAGTTAAATTTCGCTTTATTAGAGCGCTGTTTGAAGTTACCTTTCTTTATTTGTCAGTTACTGTTGTAATTCATACGGCACAGATGTTCTGTAGTGTCCTGTTACTGTCATTTCACTGTCGACCCATATGCCACTGTTTTACAAACAATGCTTTGGTGTAATTGTTTATGTATATTTATCATGTTAGAATTTCAGTGTTAGATTTTTCTTTTTTCTTCCTTAAAATATGTTTAAAGTAGTAGACACGTGGACGTGCTGCAAATTTAATTAGAAATTTAAATTATTTATCACCTTTCTGATATTGTAGGATGAGAGCATAAACTTGTCAAATGTGAGAAAGCATGCAAGGTCCACTTCTTCAATTTTATGACACTTTTATTGCAACAATATTTGTATTTAATCATTTATTTGATGCTGTGTGCATGTCAGAAGGTGTGCACTTACATTAATATGCAACAAAGGTATTAAATCAAAAAACATTTTGAAAAATCTAGACGAAAATGAAAGTGTTTTGAAAAAAGATCATGTTTTTTAGTACAATCTGTACATTTTTTTGAGGGATACAAAATTAAATAACTGAGGAAGGGAAACAAATGAGAATCCCTCAGATTTTGCCAGCATAGCCTCTAATTTGTCATTTTTACAGTGCTGATTTGTACAAACTTTTGTTCTTTATTGTGGATTTGGAAATAAAATTGTGAAATTTGTTGTCCAAAATAGTTTTATGTCCTGTTTACTTTCTTACATACAATACTGTCACTGGATGTATAATCACCTTAGGCTAATGGTACTGTTAAAATCAGTGTGCAATGTAAAAGTTTTTAAAACATAATTACGTAGGGAAAATCTTCTAAGGCTAGCTTCTAATTAAAAAAAAAAAAAAAAAGTTTTGGATGCATCCATGGTATTAGAGAGGTGTGCAGGAATAAGGTTTGCAGCAGTTGTACACTGCCTTTTTCCGAGCATGGGTTGGTAGGTGTCAAATTCTAAAAGTCCTAATTTGTTAATAATAAATCCATATCCCCATTCCCCCCCCCCCCCCCACTACAGATTAAAGATAAATACATACACCCCTTGAGTTTATTAGAAAAGATAGACTATATATGTAAAAGTTATGTAACTTGGCTAATTTTCCAGTTAGTCTTTCAGGGGAAGTAGAAGTTGCCATTTTAATATTGTATTTGTCTCAGACAATCAGAATGCTGAGCTTATTTGGTCAAAAAATTCAGCTCAAAAGCAAATCAAACTCCTATGGAGTTCTACGCTGTGGCAGTTACATGCGTGTATCTACTGTGTTCTTCAGCCGCTCACTTCACCTAACTTCTAAAAATGAACTCCTTCATATAAAAATAACTTGTGATTTAGCTAAAATGTTCTTTTTCACACAGTCAGGAAGTAAAACAAATTGGATCATTCTACACAAACAATATAAAAAACTTATTTTCTGTATTTTTTTATATATTTATAGCTTACACTGCTAATATGGTCCTTCTTTTAATCCTTTTTTATTTTTTTGCCAAGAGAATCTTTACATTCTCCTTTTTTAAATGGCTCATTACAAGTTATGTCAAGGGAAATTAAATTTAGATAACAAATCACTGCGACCTGTTTTGGAGAGAGCATGGTATTATCACTGACATCACAAGGTTACGTAACCCTGCAACCTCAGTACCTTTAGAAGGAAGGCATGGAAACAATACCCACAAAACAAAATCCAGCCCCCACACACCATCTGGGTGTGGGTCTGGTAAAGAAGTAAAATGGCTACCTGAAGGGGCAAGCAGAGTTAACATTTTAAAATTACTGTAAGAGACATTTTATTTTTACAGAAATTGTGGGGAGTCTAATATGTATATTTGACATTTTTAGAATAACTTTTTTATTCTTAAGTGGTCATCTCTCCTCTTCTTTTTTTTTTTTCTCACCCTGTCCCCATGCCTCAATTTCTTCCCTCTTTCTGTCTTTCCCTTCTCTCACCCTGTTCCCTCTCACCCTTTTCTCTCTTTCCCATCTTATCCCACTCATCTCTTTATTCAACTTATATTGCCTGTCTCTACCTCCCTACACTCTCCTTTCTCCCTACTATTTTGTTTTTTACTCTCTTGTCTTCCCCTCCTCTCTATCGTCGTCTCCTTTTTGTTCCCTTTCTCTCTTTCATCACTTTATCACTCTTGCTTGAATTTCCTTCTCTCTTCCCCCTCCTCTCTTTATACTCTTTTATATACTTTTTTTTTTTTGCACGGGGCCCTTTTTTCACTAGCTCTGCCACTGCTGACTTTTGACTATGGCATAAAATAGAAAAAATGGCTGTTGCCCTTAGCTTTGAGAACTTCGACCCAACAACGGGAAAAGGGGCTAAAAAACAATAAAATTTCACCTCCAAGAACTTCTGTATTTCATATTTATCTTCTTTGTCAATGAACATAGATGTGGTATTTCTGAGAAAATTGATTTGAAACCTGGCTTTTGGAGTGACACACAAAAACCCAAAGGCATGTGGAGCTAACGGGTAGCTATAGTACAAAAACTACAGAATTACTTTCTCAATGATCTAAAACAGAGGAGTTTTAAGCAGTGACCAACTTTGGCTGAAGATTCCTTGAGATTAAGCTTCTTTTTTAAAGCCCCACGCTGCATAACTGTAATCTGTAGCAGCAAGTTCTATTAAGCCAGTGGTTCACAACCTGTTGGTCGTGACCCCGTTGGGGGTCGAATTACTTTGCTGGGGGTCGCTTGGAGCCATCAGGATGTGTTTTTTTTTTTGTTGTTGTCTATTCTGGTCTGTAGTTGTCTATTCTGGTCTGTTGGGGGTCGCCACGGTTTGGGAGGTATTGTTGGGGAGTCGCGGCACTGGAAGGATTAAGAGCCGCTGTATTAAGCAAACACTTGGTACATTTACATGAGATTCACTTGCCTATAAAAGAGCATGGGTTGGCACATGGGGTGCCAAGAATTCCTTCAGGTAGTTGGGACCCTGATTGTTTAGAGCCTTGGAATTCAGCAAGCTAAGCTGGGTGTTATGTGACAGGAGCAGGTCTATTTATTTATTTGTCCTCATTCTAAGTCCTAGAAATATTGCAGTATTATGGTCTGTCATCACAAAACCCACCATTTATTGATTAAAGGGTCACTGAAGGCATTTTTGGTGTATTTGAAAGAGGGCATTAAATAATATTGAATTGTGTTTCTTTTTTTAAATGATTAATAAACTGCTTTTTAATTTATAACTGTATTTAGAGTTTGTCCCTGTCAACAAGTGTGCAGCAATATAGCTCTAAAAAAAACATCTCTAAAATGTTTATTTTAAGTTTTATTGATTTCCCCACAGATTTTTAACAAGTTTCCTCACACTTTCTTCTTCTTTCTCAGAGTATTCTCCTTAGTTTCCCCACCTCATGTCTCTAACACCATAACATCTCACCTTCCCTACTCTCCTCTTACTTGCTCTTACAAGCTCCTCTACTTCCTCCTGTCACTATCTCTTCTCTCTCACAAAGCTCAAACGTAGAAATGCTTCTGCAAGTCCCACTCCCATTTTACTCCTTCTTCTGGTAATATATGCGCTAACCCAGACCCCTCAATAATTTCCACCTGCTTTCAGCCACGTACAGCCTCCAGGGCAGCAAGCTCCCAAAACAACCATCACATATATAGTTGTGAGAATGCGGGTTGTTGCTAACGCTGCGGGCTCGCAAAGCGAGGACCGCAGTTGCTGGCAAGGAGCGCCTTCGCAATATTTACGGACTTACGAGAAACAAATACGAGACGCGGAACTTAGAAAAAAAAACTCGCAAAAATACGACCTTACCGCCCGAAACCCGAGCACATGAAAACATTAAAAACACAATAAATACACACAACAAATACATAAAAAGCTTACCTACAGCAAGGGGGGGCACCCAGGACCTCGAAAACTGAAGTTACACCTCAATTTCACTTGAAATAGAAGAGTTTAGACACACAAAAATCCCCTAAGCGTGAGAAAAAATGTCCTCCAAACAAAACTAAAACTAGGCTAAAGGACCCTAAACACGCAAAACACCACCAAACAGCTACAGATTTTCTGAAAAAGATGGACGCAATCCAAGAACAAGGACGCCAAATCAGCCACAGACGCGTACCGCACATTAGGCGCCATTTTACAACACTAACTTAAACAATGTGGAAGTACACAGCTACCCTAGCGCAAGGCTCGCAGCGAGCGCCGAAGCATCTTGGAACACCAACAAAATTCATCTCTCAACTAAACACCATTACCTGCCTGACAATCTTATTGCCGTCATTTTATGACTGGCAAGTCGCTAGTCACATATATAGTTGTCAGTGTTGAGAACTAGAGATGTTGCGAATAGTTCGTCGGCGGACTGTTCCCGGCGAACATGGCGCGTTCGCGGCGAACTGCGAACATATGCGATATTCGACCCGCCCCCTATACTTTATCATTGAGCAAACTTTGACCCTGCAACTCACAGTCAGCAGACACATTCCAGCCAATCAGCATCATACCCTGCCTTCCAGACCCTTCTAACTCATGGACAGCAGCCATTTTGGAATCATAACTAACTTGCAGTCTTACTCAGAGGAGGCTGAGTGTAGGTGATACTGCATCAATAGGGAAAACCATAGCTAGGCTACTGTACACAGTGTGCAATAAAGTCCTGAAGGACTCTTTTGATCTCTGCTGCAAGGACACCCCTGTGTCTCTTCCCCCCCTTATCATCATCCACCCCTCACACTTATCCATAACACCCATCATCCTAACACCTAAACCTAACACCCCTCACACTTATCCCTAAGACCTAACACCTCTCACACTTATTCCTAACATGCCTCACCCCTTACACTTATCCTTAACACCCCTCACCCTAACACCTAACCCTAACACCCCTCACACTTATCCCTAACACCCCTCACCCTAACACCCCTCACACATCCCTAACACCTAACCCTAACATCCCTCACCCTAACACCTAACCCTAACACCCTTTACACTTATGCTTAACACCCCTCACCCTAACACCTAGCCCTAACACCCCTCACACTTATCCCTGACACCCCTTACCCTAACACTTATCCCTAACACCTAACCCTGACATCCCTCACCCTACCACCTAACCCTAACACCCCTTACACTTATCCCTAACACCCCTCACCCTAACACCTAACCCTAACACCCCTCACACTTATCCCTAACACCTAACCCTAACATCTCTCACCCTAACACCCCTAACACCCCTCACACTTATCCCTAACACCCCTAACCCTAACACCCCTCACACTTATCCCTAACACCTAACCCTAACATCCCTTACACTTATCCCTAACACCCCTCACCCTAACACCTAACCCTAAGACCCCTCACACTTATCCCTAACACCCCTTACATTAACACCCCTCACACTTATCCCTAACACCCCTCACCCTAACACCTAACCCTAATACCCCCTTACACTTATCCCTAACAGCCCTTACCCTAACACCTAACCCTAACATCCCTTACCCTAACACCCATCACACTTATCCCTAACACCCCTTACCCTAATCCCCCTCACACTTATCCATAACACCCATCAACCTAACACCTAACCCTAACATTCTCACTCTTATCCCTAAGACCTAACACCCCTCACACTTATTCCTAACATGCCTCACCCTAACACCCCTTACACTTATCCTTAACACCCCTCACCCTAACACCCCTCACACTTAGCCCTAACACCTAACCCCCTCACCCTTATCCCTAACACCCATTACCCTAACACCCCTCACACTTATCCCTGTGTCTCTTCCCCCCCCCCCCCTTATCAACAAGGGGGGGGGGAAGGATGATGAGGGAGGGGGTAAAGAGATACAGGGGAGGGTGATGAGGAAGTGGGGAAAGAGACACAGGGGAGGATGATGAGGGAGGGGGGGAAGAGACACAGGGGAAGATGATGAGGGAGGGGAAAAGAGACACAGGGGAGGATGATGAGTGAGGGGGGGAAGAGATACAGGGGAGGATGATGAGGGAGCGGGGGGAAGAGATACAGGGGAGGATGATGAGGGAGGGGGATGAGGAAGGGGGGAAAGAGACACAGGGGAGGATGATGAGGAAGGGGGGAAAGAGACACAGGGGAGGATGATGCGGGAGGGGGGAAAGAGATACAGGGGAGGATGATGAGGGAGGTGGGAGGATGATGAGGGAGGGGGGATGAGGAAGGGGGGAAAGACACAGGGGAGGATGATGTGGAAGGGGGGGAAGAGACACAGGAAGATGATGAGGGAGGGGGAAAATAGACACAGGGGAGGATGATGATGGGGGGAGAGACACAGGGGAGGATGATGAGGGAGGGGGTAAAGAGATACAGGGGAGGATGATGAGGGAGGTGGGAGGATGATGAGGGAGGGGGGATGAGACACAGGGGAGGGTGATGAGGAATGGAAGAAAGAGCCACAGGGGAGGATGATGAAGGGGGGGGGAGAGACACAGGGGAGGATGATGAGAGAGGGGGTAAAGAGATACAGGGGAGGATGGTGAGGGAGGTGGGAGGATGATGAGGGAGGGGGGATGAGACACAGGGGAGGGTGATGAGGAAGGGAAGAAAGAGACACAGGGGAGGATGATGAGGGAGGGGGTAAAGAGATACAGGGGAGGATGATGATGGAGGGGGATGTTAGGTTATTAATGCCCTTTATGGATTAAAACCAGACTCTGCATCAACTATGTAATTTTCCGTGGGAGTTTTGACATGGATCCCCCTCCGGCATGCCACAGTCCAGGTGTTAGCTCCCTTAAAACAACGTTTCCATCCCTATTGTGGCCAGAAAGAGTCCCTAACACCCCTTACCCTAATCCCCCTCACACTTATCCATAACACCCATCAACCTAACACCTAACCCTAACATTCTCACTCTTATCCCTAAGACCTAACACCCCTCACACTTATTCCTAACATGCCTCACCCTAACACCCCTTACACTTATCCTTAACACCCCTCACCCTAACACCCCTCACACTTAGCCCTAACACCCCTAACACCTAACCCCCTCACCCTTATCCCTAACACCCATTACCCTAACACCCCTCACACTTATCCCTGTGTCTCTTCCCCCCCCCCTTATCAACAAGGGGGGGGGGGAAGGATGATGAGGGAGGGGGTAAAGAGATACAGGGGAGGGTGATGAGGAAGTGGGGAAAGAGACACAGGGGAGGATGATGAGGGAGGGGGGGGAAGAGACACAGGGGAAGATGATGAGGGAGGGGAAAAGAGACACAGGGGAGGATGATGAGTGAGGGGGGAAGAGATACAGGGGAGGAGGATGAGGGAGCGGGGGGAAGAGATACAGGGGAGGATGATGAGGGAGGGGGGATGAGGAAGGGGGGAAAGAGACACAGGGGAGGATGATGAGGAAGGGGGGAAAGAGACACAGGGGAGGATGATGCGGGAGGGGGGAAAGAGATACAGGGGAGGATGATGAGGGAGGTGGGAGGATGATGAGGGAGGGGGGATGAGGAAGGGGGGAAAGACACAGGGGAGGATGATGTGGAAGGGGGGGGAAGAGACACAGGAAGATGATGAGGGAGGGGGAAAATAGACACAGGGGAGGATGATGATGGGGGGAGAGACACAGGGGAGGATGATGAGGGAGGGGGTAAAGAGATACAGGGGAGGATGATGAGGGAGGTGGGAGGATGATGAGGGAGGGGGGATGAGACACAGGGGAGGGTGATGAGGAATGGAAGAAAGAGCCACAGGGGAGGATGATGAAGGGGGGGGAGAGACACAGGGGAGGATGATGAGGGAGGGGGTAAAGAGATACAGGGGAGGATGGTGAGGGAGGTGGGAGGATGATGAGGGAGGGGGGATGAGACACAGGGGAGGGTGATGAGGAAGGGAAGAAAGAGACACAGGGGAGGATGATGAGGGAGGGGGTAAAGAGATACAGGGGAGGATGATGATGGAGGGGGATGTTAGGTTATTAATGCCCTTTATGGATTAAAACCAGACTCTGCATCAACTATGTAATTTTCCGTGGGAGTTTTGACATGGATCCCCCTCCGGCATGCCACAGTCCAGGTGTTAGCTCCCTTAAAACAACGTTTCCATCACTATTGTGGCCAGAAAGAGTCCCTGTGGGTTTTAAAATTTGCCTGCCCGGTGCGTGGCCTAACGGGGGAAGCAGAAAGACGTCCATGAGCGCAGCTCCTACCCAAAAGGAGTGAATCCACAGTAATCTGCCCTATTCCCCACGACAAAAAGAAAAACTGAACCCACCACAGACACAAGGAGGGTCTGATGGTTCTTTTGATAACAGTATCGTGGGGATAGGGGAAATTTGATGTGCCGCCTGGTTGAGGCCTACTACATAAGGCCTCCCCGGTGATCAGCACAACGGGAGCCCACCGGCATTCCCCAACGCAACCCATCGGAGCCTACTAAGAGGCGACCTAAAGCACCCTAAAGCCAGCACACAACCCCCAACAGCCAAATTCTACCTCTGAGGCTGCATAAGGAGCCGAGGCCCAATCCATCTGGCCTCCCGCCGCACCGGAGCAGGAAAAAGACAAGGGGTCCGGACTACAGAGAGAGGCTGCGTCTGGAGGTAAGATCCACCCCGCTCACAGGCACCCCCACTCATCCACCACGCATAAGCTACTGGGAGAAGGGACACCCAGCACCCCAACTCCAAGACAGGCACAACACCGGGCAAGCAGAGAACGAGGGGGGCAGGAGCGAGCTAGAAGGTGGCGGACCCTCACACACTGCCACTGGAATGGGGCCCTCATAGCATCAGGGGTGGACAGAGCAAGACCTAAAGGAGAGCCTTGCTTACCAAACTAACATGAGGATATTAACATAGTGATTGCCAGGACTGTTTTCCCAAACCACACTGTGCTATATACCAGACCACTAGGAATCAAAAGCACCCTAGTAACAGTTCATAAAACCAACATCTGCCTTAACCTTACAAAGGGCTACAGACCACGAGGACATGCTACAGAACAGGTGGCTAGCTCATGGAAAGAAAGACTTGCTGGGTATGTAACTTGGCTATCACTACAAAGAGCATGATGCAATAACTCACTGAACTATGCTGGCCACTGGCAGGAGCCTGCTTCCAGAAAAGCAATAGCCTACTTGGTCTTTCACGCTCAACTCAGAAAATAACCTAGCTTGCCTCGCCTACACCCAGAGTTAGCAGACAGTAACCCCTATAGATCAAACGAACAGATCAAGACGGCAGCATGGCGGCTCGCAGCAGCACCAAACCTAAGAAAAATCAAGCGAGCAGAAACATACAGGAATTTTACAAAGCACCAATTGATACGCCAACATCCTCGTATAACCCAAGCTCGCCGGCCAGAGAGGGGGAATCTGAAATAGTACACGCTCAGGTGGAACTAACAGACAGATACATGGAGAAAATAAAGTTAATGATGCAAGAACTAATGACAACTGCTATTACAGACCTTAAAAAGGAGCTACACAGCCTGGGACAAAGAGCGCAGCTATTAGAAGAGCAAACAGACCAGATAGCAGAAGCCCAGATGCATGACCAAGAAGTGTTAGGGCAACATACCCTACAGATAAAAGAGCTGACTGATAAGGTGGAAGACCTTGAAAACCGCTCACGAAGACACAATATAAGACTAAGAAATGTCCCAAACAGCATATCAGACGTACTGAAATATTCAAGAGAGGTCATCCTGGGGATTATTCCCACAAGCAGCGAAGCAGACTGGGTCATTGAAAGAGCGCATAGGGCCTTGGGCCCGACAAAGGCTAACAACAAACCTAAGGACATAATAATAAGGTTCGCTAACCAAAGTGCTAGAGATCTCATACTCACAGCGGCGAGGAAGTTCAAAGAAATCAAGTGCCCGGATAACTCTTCTATACAAATCTACATGGACTTGGCTCCAGCCACGCTACAAAAAAGAAAGGAGATGAAACCCGCTCTGGAAACATTATCCAGCCACAAAATCCTCTACAAGTGGGGCTTCCCATTTTCACTAATATTCCAGCGAGGCTTATCCACCTACAGAGTACACACAGTGGAAGAAGCTGAGGTCCTCCTCAGAAAGCTAAATTTGTTAGCAGTCGATGTTGTCGAGGATAGGAGAAGTCCAAGGCCTAGGGCTGGTCCTTCCAGGATGTGGCAAATTTCGACCAAAAGGACAAGAACAGCAGCCTCTCATAGGGGGCCCCCTCTAGGGCAGCAATCAGGAAGAGCCCTGGAGGCTGATCTGTCAGCCAATGACGAGGAACCAAATGCCGAACATTAAGGAAGAGTATTGGACACTTGTTTTTCTTTCCTCCATAGCAGGTTGAGCAGTGGAAGAAGGCAGCAATTAGTTAAACTAAATAAGCTATATATAAGATGATTAGAATGTTATTTACAAGTTTTCAGAAATAGCAGCAGCGGTGCTCCTGAGGTGGCTTAACTGATAAGTGAGATGAAGATTAGGGAGGGCTTAGAGCCCCCAAATACTTCCCAGGTAGATCCCCCAAGTGGGAAACCTCTCCCTAAGAGGCAAAACCCAGTTCCGGGTATAATAACAACAGGCCTCAAAATAAGGGAAAAGTTACGGAGACAGGGAAACTACCAAGTTGTTAGAAAATGTTTATACAATTTTATTATATTGTTGGAACTGAACCTCTGTATCTTTTTTGCATTTCCTCCTAGTCTGTCCAGTTTGCAGGTGGCCTCGGCGCCCGAGGCACTCAAGGGGGGATCCTGGAACAGGCCTTGGGCCTTCAGCGTCCTCAAACCAGGTAACTTAACCATCACACTTTCCCTACAAAGAACTACACAGCCGACTACATGAAAAATAAATGGCTAAAGTAGAGCACAACTTTCTAACACATAACGTTAGGGGTTTTAACTCCCAATTTAAAAGACGCAAGGCCTTCTTATTTTACAAAAGATTCCATCCATCCGTTCTATTTATGCAAGAAACCCACTTCGCCCAAGGCAAAGTACCCACTTACCTACACAAGGAATATCCAGTATTTTTCACATGCAACCAGAAAAGCAAAAAAGCAGGCCCAGCTACATTAATACACCGTGATTTCCCATTTGTAGTAGAAAAACAAACCAAGGACAAGGAGGGCAACTATTTAGTAATAACTGGAACCATCCTAAATCTTAGAATATCACTAGTAAATGTCTATGCCCCCACCACAGCGCCAACTAACGCGTTCATTAAATTGCTGAACACCCTGAAGCAGAAAGACTGGGGCAAAATCATTCTAGGAGGAGATATTAACTTCGCTCTTGAGCCCTCTGTAGATAGATCAAGAGTAAACCAAACCACACGAAACTTGAAACAACTTAAGACAATACATACACAACTAAGGGAGCTAGAGTTGACTGACGCCTGGAGGGGACTTCACCCATCGGAAAGAGAATACTCCTATTACTCTCCAACACACAATTCATACTCCAGCATTGATGTACTCCTAACGCACACCTCACTCTTTGACCACACAGTAGATGCCCAGATTTACCCCTGCCCATAGTCTGACCATGCGATAGTAAACATGAAAATTCAACTAGTTCTTAGCCTCACATCCCCTTGGAAGTGGAGTTTAAATGAGGCTCTACTAGCCAACCCAGGAACACTAACACAAATAGAATATGACATCCAAGAATACTTTACGCTAAACTTAGTCCCTGGGGCAAACATGGGGTGGGTCTGGGTCGCGCACAAAGCTTACATTAGAGGAGCCTTGATCAAACTGGCAGCTGCCAGAAAGAAATTGTACATTCAGAAAGAAAATGCCTTATTCAAAAAACTGCAGTACCTGGAAAGGGCAACTCAGGCCAAAGCCCCAGGGGTCCCCAGAACCCAACTGGACAACACCAGATTAGAACCAGACGCGGTCCTAGCCGAAAAAAACAGAACAAGCCCTAAGAAAGACTAGGCATAAAATTCTACGCCCAAGGTAATAAGCCCTCCCCTATGCTCGCACGCAGACTCAACCTAAGGAAAAACTTAACCCACATCACCAAAATTAAAACAGAAAGTGGGGCAATCACAATGAATCAGTCGGAAATAAAAAAAACATTTCATAAGTGCTTCCAAGAAATATATTCGTCAAAAACGAAAGCCAATAACTTCATAATACAGGACTTTCTCAACAGCCTAGACATCCCCAAAATCTCCGGGGGGGATTTAGACTTTCTAAATGCAGATATAACCCCGTCTGAAGTTATCGACACTATCAAAACTCTAAAGGCGGGGAAAGCCCCTGGTCCAGACGGTTTTTCGAATTTGTATTATAAAAGCCTAGCAAACCTCCTGGCCCCACATTTAAGCAATTTATTTAACAAGATTCTTTCAGGGAAAACAATGCCACCCGAACTAAATCAGGCAGATGTAATCTTTATACCTAAACCAGGAAGAGATGCGTTAAATCCAAAGAATTATAGGCCAATATCCCTTCTAAATGGGGACATTAAAGTCCTAGCTAAACTAATGGCTTCAAGAGTAGCTAAATTCCTTCCCAAACTAATACACAAAGACCAAGTGGGCTTTGTGCCATACAGACAGGCCGGGGACAACATACGACGCATACTAAATGTTACCCATATAGCTAAAAGAGCGAATATACCACTCAGCATGGTAGCCTTAGACTTAGAAAAGGCATTTGACTCTGTTGAATGGCCCTACCTGCATGCAGTATTAGATAAATTTGGCATCAGAGGCAAATTCACAAACTTAGTAAAAACACTGTATAATACCCCGGCGGCAAGTCTGAAGCTCCCGGGGGATAATAGAGATCTCATTAACATTCAGCGAGGTACGAGGCAGGGATGCCCCCTGTCCCCATTGCTATTCGCACTTGCACAAGCCATTAGGACATGCCCTAAAATACAGGGAATAGAAGTAGGATGCCAACAAATGAAATGCTGCCTGTTTGCAGACGACATTCTGTGTACATTTACAAACCCGGTAACCTCAATAGAAGCCCTTATGGATTTAATGTACCGCTTTGGGAAATTATCAGGACTTAAAGTTAATGCAGATAAATCTGAAATACTTTGCTCAAGAGTACCCTCAGACCAGGAACAAGCCCTAAAAGATAGATACTCATTCTCATGGCCAAGGTTGAAGCATCAAATACCTGGGAGTTAATCTCACCCCCGAGATGGCAGCACTATACAAAGAAAACTACACCCCCCTTTACAAAAAACTACAAGCCGATCTACTTAGGTGGAACAGATACAACCTGTCATGGTCAGGAAGAATAAACGCCTTTAAAATGAGCATGTTACCCAAAATATTATACCTATTTAGAACACTTCCAATTCAGACACACAAAGGAGATCTAGACGGATTCCAAAAGGCGGTATTTAGATTTATTTGGCAACATAAACGCCCGAGAATCAACAAGTCCTTAATGTATAGAGAAAGGGAAGCAGGGGGGTTGGCTTGTCCAAATTTGATACATTACTTCAGGGCAGCCCAGCTTTCCTTCATACCGCAAGCCCACTCCAGAGAACACCAACCAATATGGGTATTCATAGAGAACTACCAAATGAACCCCTACACATGGGACAATATCATTTGGTCCCCGACACTTCCCATGTTGTCAAAATCAGGGTTCCACAACCCAATGATTAGGGTATCCTTGCAGGTGTGGAGGGGGGTGAACTCCAGGCGTCAGTTGGCACATGTCCTCTCTTACCAAACGCCCGTCTTCTCAGGGTCCCAGATAGAGGGGGAGCTAGGGGGAGACTCAAAAGCATGGTGGCTATCTCGGAAACTGGTCCTACTTGGGCCCTGGTACTGCGACGGCAATCTTCTAACTTCTGAACAATTTATAAGTAAGCATAATTTGCCGGACAAGGAGATATTTAATTATAACAAAATATGCCATAGAGTCCGAGATCTGGTCAAAAAGTGGGGACCCCCAAAAGACACCTGGTTCTCGAAGTTATGTAGGCAGACTCCCCTAGCTAGAGGCATAATAGGCGCTATCTATTCGCTAGCTAATAAACCACCTACTGATTAAAAACCCAAACACGTCCTGCAATGGGAACAGGAACTGGGAATAACCTGGGACACGCAGAGATGGGGAAAAATTCACAGAGAGCTGACTAAGGGTTCCCTCTTCTTTAGCTACCTTGAGACGGCAACTAAAGTATTACACAGGGTATACATAACTCCTGACAGGCTCAACAAGATAAATCCACATGCCCCTCCTGAATGCTTTAGGAACTGCTCAGATAGAGGAACCTTTGGCCACATATGGTGGGACTGCCCTAAAGTACAAGCTTTGTGGCGTAGGGTTACTGAAATGATCTCTGAGGTATTAGACAGGGAAATACACCCATCTAGGGAGACATGTTTACTAGGAATGCCGGTATTAAGCGTTAGCAAGAACCATAACAAATGGATACAAATGGTCATGCTGGCAGCTAAAAACCACATAGCATGAGGTTATAAAAAAACTAAACCACATTATGATATATGAAAGAATGACGCACTCAATAAATAACTCCCTCCCCATGTGTAACGGAACCCATCACTGTTTTACCCTGTTTTATGATTATTATGGTTAAAATATGATCCTACTATTATACTGCATGTATGTTGGTTTATGCTCTGCAGAATATTGGCCCAGACTAGTGCAGACCTTGGCATGGGAGATAATCCTGTTACAGAGACTCATAGATAAGGAAGTCTATTGTATAAACTTTTTTCATTCTCAGATAAGAACAAAGAAGGATGATCTAATTAATGTCTGATTGTATCCAAGTTGCCAGGTAGCCTCAGGGAGGTGTGACTCACCTATTTGTTCCTCTATGTGTATTGTGTGGCCAACTATGGGGGATATGTGAAATGTCTGTGTGTTAATGTCTGTGTGTTATGTGTAAAAGATACTTTTACTAACTTTTGTACCCCTGGTCTGATTCATGCCATTTTTTAATATGTTGTTCCCCTGGGTGAGAGCTATTGAACTGTGCTGGACTTAAAGGTGTACCCCCTGTATTTGGGGTACATCCAGAATGTGGTTAAAATTGTGTCTGTTTTAATTGTGTTACCTGTTATCTGAGGGGAGGAGACGTGGGGGTTGAACCATGTATATAATTGGCTGTTGTGATAATTATGTGGGTGTAGCCCTTCAGAGGGCACCATTGCATAAAAGGAGATCCCCTGTCATTAAAGTACTACTTGACCCTTCAAAATGTAGCCTCGTCTCGTTCTTGGAGGGGATTGCTATATTACTGGGGATTGCTATGCGCTGCATACTCCCTGGGAGCTTTAAGCTACGGCGGTTGTGGAGTCTGTGGTGGTTGAGGTGTCCGGTGCGGTGCTTGTAGGCCTCGACACAAACTAGGACGCGTCCATCAACGGAGGTACCCGGTCCGGGTGTTAGTCGATCCGATACACCCACGTTTAGTCAAATTTTAAACACATGGATGGAATCGGACAAAGCTATCTCAATTTAAAAACAGAAATAGTGATAGGTACACTTCAAAGGGAAGATGTAACTAAGATAGGAAGGGAGCTCCTTGCCAAGGAAATGGGTGCCTCGGGTGTTGATATCTGCTGGTGGACTGCACGGACTGAGGATGAAGGAGGGAGGAGGAGGGAGGAGGAGGCAGGAAGGATACAAGTAATAAGTTCATAGTTCTCTTTTGTATTGTTTTTTTTTTCTTTGATGTTATACTTCCCATATACCTAGTGCATAAGGGGAATTACGAGCTATAATATATTAAAAAAAAATAGGGGAAAAAAACCCTATAAATCGATAAGACAACAAGCTAGCTAACATACAAGACCCTATCAGGCCTAATCTTGAAGGGAAGGAGTAGTTTGCAGATGTTTCCTGCAAAGTTAAGAAAATGGAAAATGGTTAAGGTGGGCACATAGAGCAGAAAGTACAATAGACAGGCCGTGACAGACAATATAGACAATAAAGTGGAAAAAGATGTCTAGAATGCTGTGTTAACAAACCTGTCTATGCAAATATGTATTGGACCTGCGAGTCGGATACACTATGTTAATAAATACTGCATATGTGTCAATGAAAAAGAATTAAAAAAAAATAATAATTTGCCTGCCCATTGAAGTCTATGGCGGTTCGCCGGTTCGCGAACATTTGCGGCGGTTCGCGTTCGCGAACCGAAAATTTTATGTTTGCGACATCACTATTGAGAACATTTGCAATGTGAGTGACACTTTGAAAGGCTCGTGAAGGGTGGCGAGCCGTGTACGACGCACCACTTAAGCTGGATGAGCGCTGAAGACACTCATCTGCCAAGCCTTGTGAGGCAAGCCGTGTACGGCGCAATTGATAGGCTGGGTGAGCGCCAAAGGCGTTCATCTGCAAAGCCTTGCAAAGCGAGGCGAGCCGTGTAGGGCGCAGGACTTTGGCTGCATTGTGAGGGTCGCAACTGTGAGCCAAGCACTTAACTCTAAGAACCCTCAAAACTAAACATTTAACAAATATAATAACTCACAGACAGCACAGGGTGAGAGCCAGTAAGCCTGGGAGTGAGGTTGCAAGCGATTTTGAGCCATATTTGTGGGTTTTCGTCAATACAAAATCGGCTAAGCAAGGAAAAAAATGGCAGACGAAAAACGTAAAAAATTCTAAAACTGGATAAAAAAATGAAGCTGAGCAAAGCCAGGCACGCAGGATTTAGAAAATACTCGACGGCAAAGACAGTAACACTTACACCAACAACTCCAGGCACGCGGAACTTTGAAAATAAAACAAACGACCTTCAGCGTGTAACACGCAAACATTCAGCTGACACACAGGGAAGGGACAGGGGGAGATGGTGGAAAGAGACACATGGCATTCCCAAGCACAAAACTTGCAGGTTAACGAAGCCTGCAATGAGCGGCCCGTACAGTAGACGGGAGAAAAGGCTCTCAATGAGTGCCAAACGCGCTCATTGTGAGCCACAAGATCAGCACCGCGAGAGGGAGAGCCTTGCAATGAGCGCCAAAGATGATCAGTGCAAAGCAGGAAAGTTCAAATACATGGGCTAGAGGCTTGTGATGAGCGCCAAAGGCGCTCAGAGGAGCAAAAGCCTCACATTGTGTGGCAAACAGCATTGCTTGCCTTACAATTTTAAACCCGTCATTGTTGACGGGGAAAGTCGCTAGTTATCTAATATCGTTTGCCTGTCACAAACCATCTACATTGCTCTTCTCTTGTGCCCCCTGGAATGCAAGTTCCATTTAAATTTAAAATCACTTTCATTAATGACCTCTTTATTTCCAGCTCCCTTAATCAGAACCATAAAACTATCTACCCCCATCATGACTAAAGTCACAGTTCGTGCGTGGCTGCCTCTCAAAGCCATATAAATTCTTTAGAATCTTTAACCCTTTGTATATCCCAGATATGACTGCATTATTTTTTAGATAATTCTAGCATCCTAGGGCTTACTTACAAACACATATACCTTATTACAGTGCATATAACATGATTTAGTAATCCCCAAATTAATTACTGTGGCCCATACTACACACAAAAGCAATCAAGTCGGTCCCCACCAGTTTCAGGTCCGTTGTAATAGTTCCTGACATTAGCACCCAGTGTGCCAGCATTCCAAATAGCAGAGTTACTTGTGGGGTGCAGGGGGTCCCATCATGGTCCCCAAATCGTTCATGACATGAGCTGTAAAGAGGGACCCCAGAGAGGAATGCCCATACTGGTATCTGAAGCTGGAGAAAGTCAAAGATAGAGATACAAAAGGTGTGAAAGGACAGTAACTGAATAGAAACATATTGGACTGTTTGTTTTTGTTTCACTCCATCTAAGTTTAGCTGTTAGTGAGGGAATCTAACAGTAAAGATAGTGCTTCAATGGAATCTAGGCCTGTTTATTTCTTTAATGTGTTTTGATTCATATGTTTTCTGACTAGTTTCTAATTTAGTATTGGAGAAAAAAACATACCCACAAACCACTTTTATGATACCAAAAAACAGAGGCCTCTGATTATTTTCTTATTATTAGATTTTATTTATACAAAATGTCCGTCAGCAACAAAAAAACATCCGAAATGGCTGCTGGTGACTGACTAACTGAGCAGACTGGGCACAAATATAAACAAAACAACTTTTATAGTGTTTACATAAAGAACATGGTATAACCCATTACTCAATCCATTGCTTAAGCCAATAAGATATTATTTATATTAGGTCATCCAATAAAACAAGATGCATGCACTTTATACGGACTTAATAATATCTGGCACGTCACTATATGCGCAAAAACACTTTTATGACGGCATGATGTAGTGTTAAACATTTTGTTTTTGTCTGTTTATGTTTTATCTCTATGTGTAACATATGTATGCTTTTTTTCCCCCCGTTTCACAGATATGTCTTGAAAGCAATAAAATCGTAATATTTTTTATTGAATCCAATTTCTCTTTTTTATCTCGCAAACAATAATGCACAATATCTTCATATGAAACTTTTTTTTTAATATACAGTAAGATCATAACATTGTACAACCCATATATTTACATGTCATTTAACAATTTGAATAATTCAGTCAACCCATAAAAAAAAATATTTTTTATTACATGCTATTTTTATCTTTCAACCAATAACGCACAATCTATTTTTTTAAAACCGGAAACATTTAATTATTTTTAATATACATGAATATCATAACAATGTACTACAATTTGAATAATTCTTTGATTTTTTTCTTTTTTTTATTACATTACATTTTTATATTTTCATATCTCAACAAATCCTGAACAATATCTTAATATTTATCACTCAACAATTTGTTTTTACTATACATGAATATCCTAAAAATGTACAACCAACTTTATGTTCCTTTTTTTATATAATAAGACTAAAAAAATGTGATATCCTAACCGACTAACTTATTCACAAATGTCCTTAAATCAACAATCTATTACTCACACATGTTAAATTAATTTATTTTCCCTGAAGTTGTCCATTGCACATAGTATTTATATATACAGTCCATTTTATTTTTTAAACTTACAAGACCTCATAATATACTATATTTTTCGTAAATACTCTACCATCTTCTAATAACTCACCCTGACTTTTATTTTTTTTAATGAAAACTTTCATTTTTTCTGGATTTTTGCATTTTGAAAATGCCACATAGAGAGTTGTCCATGGGCAAATACTGGTTCATCTAAAAACAGGACAAAAGACTTAAAAGTTTGACCTTGTGATTTATTGATGCTCATGGCAAATGCTATATGTTTGGAAATTGTCTCATTTGAATTACAAAAGGCAAACTACTCTCACTTGGAGCCAAATCTATTCTTGCTTTGAAAACCCATTCACCTTTATGGGTACCATTCAGAATTTCAGAATTTATGAAATGTTCTTTTAAATCCTGAACAATTACACGGCCTGTTTTTGGGGTTCATATTTCTCAGTAACATGACAATTGGCCTTTTTTTCAGCTGCAAATTATGTGGTGACACGCCAGATGGAGTTAATGAATTTATAAATTCAGTTTCAAAGTTTATCTCACTCTGTTTGTCATCAGCAAGTACACATTCAGCACTGTATTGACTTTTTTTGGTTCCATCTATTAATTCTAATATTTAATTATTCTTTCTATTTTTTAATGTTAATATTACTTTGTTTGCAAGCTCTGAGTAATCATTGTTAATTATGCCGTTTTGGAATATAGCTGATATTGTTGAGTCTTTGCAAATTATTTCAGATGGAATTTCCACAGTATGCTCTGGTAAATGATTTATTGGCTCTGTTTTGCCTTCACCAATCTTAATTAGCCATTCATTGAATTATTTTTGGCCTTCTGATCTCCTATTTTTTTCTAATTTAAGAGGCGTAAATATTTTCCATAGTGGACTGGCCTTAATACATATTTCAACAATGTCAGTCCTATTTTCATGGACAACAACAGGTAATGTTTGCCTAAAATCTCCACCTAACAACATCACCTTTCCCCCAAAAGGCAAATCATTAGCCATAACTTCACGCAACAAAAAATCAATACATTGCAGAGCATTGTTGCCTCATCAATTATAATTAATTATTCTTTTGAGATTTTTAGCTTGTAATGATGTCATTCTAATATCCGACACTCATGTTTCCAAGATGAGAACTGGCAGTTTAAATCCACTATGTACAGTTCTACCACCTTCTAACAAAAGTGCAGCAATTCCAGTAGTTGCAAAGGGAAGTACTATTTCACCATTACCTCAAATTAAACTCATCAATAAATTATATATATATACGTTTTGCCCAATCCACCAGGTCCATCTAGATAGAAATAACGCTCCTTGGGCATTTCATCATCTAGTGCTTGATGGATGGCTTCAAATGCTTCCAATTGCAATGTATTTAAAAAGTGGCTATTTTTTCTTCTGCTTTTTCTTTTTCCACATCAGCGTCATATTCCTCAAATTTATTTCATCTATAATACCTGGATCTGGCAGATTTAAAGTTGCACAACTTAATCCATGACAAAGAAAGACCTCTTAATTCTGCAATGGACTCATTGTAATCTTTCAAAAAGTCTTCACACATACCGTATTTATCGGCGTATAACACGCACTTTTTCTCCCTGAAAATAGGGAGCAAATGATAGGTGCGTGTTATACGCCGATATTCCCTCCCCCTCCTCATCCTCAACCTCCCTCCTCATCCTCAACCTCCCTCCTCATTCTAACCCCCCCTCCTCAACCTAAACCCCCCCCCCTCAACCTAAACCCCCCTAAATACCTCCCCCTCACTTACCTACTTCTGCTCCGGCCTCCGTTCCGCTCCTTGACCCGGCGCGCATGTGACGTCACATGTGCGCCACGTCATTAGCATATACCGGGTGCACGCGCGCGCCGGGTCAAGGAGCGGAGCAGAGGCCGGAGCAGAAGCTGATAAGTGAGGGGCAGGTATTTAGGGGGGATTAGGTTGAGGAGGGGGGTTTAGGTTGAGGAGGGGTGGGAGTTAGAACGAGGAGGTGGGTTTAGAGGAGGGAGGTTGAGGATAGGGGGGTTGAGGATGAGGAGGGGGGTTGAGGAAGGAGGATGAGGATGGGGGAGTTGAGGGGGTTTGAGGATGGGGGGGTTGAGGAGGGGGTTGAGGATGAGGGGGTTGAGGAGTGGGTTTGAGGAGGGGGTTGAGGATAGGGGGTTGAGGATGGGGGTTTGAGGAGAGAGGTTGAGGAGGGGGTTGAGGAGGAGGTTTGAGGATGGGGGGTTGAGGAGGGGGTTTGAGGAGGGAGGATGGGGAGTTGAGGAGTGGGTTTGAGGAGGGGGTTGAGGATAGGGGGGTTGAGGAAGGAGGATGAGGGGGGTTGAAGGGGTTTAAGGATGGGGTTGAGGAGGGGGTTTGAAGAGGGGGTTTGAGGAGGGAGGTTGAGGAGGGAGGTTGAGGAAGGGGTTGAGGATGGGGGGTTGAGGAGGGGGTTGAGGATGGGGGGGTTGAGGATGGGGGGGTTGAGGATGGGGGGGTTGAGGAGGGAGGATGAGGAGGGAGGATGAGGAGGGAGGTTGAGGAGGGGGTTAAGGATGAGGAGGGAGGTTGAGGAGGGAGGTTGAGGATGAGGAGGGAGGTTGAGGAGGGAGGTTGAGGATGAGGAGGGGGGTTGAGGAGGGGGGTTGAGGATGAGGAGGGAGGTTGAGGATGAGGAGGGGGGTTGAGGATGAGGAGGGGGGTTGAGGATGAGGAGGGAGGATGAGGAGGGAGGTTGAGGAGGGGGGTTGAGGTTGAGGGAGGTTGAGGTTGAGGATTTTGCTTCAAAGTTCTTTATTTGAATTTTTTTTTCCCCCTGAAATTTCCTTCTTAAAATGAGGTGCGTGTTATACGCCGGTGGTGTTATATGCCGATAAATATGGTATTTAGTTTAAAGGTTTCCCACAAAGCAAATGCATTCGGGACATTACAAAATATGCAAATGAATGCAAACTGTTCTTTCATCTGCCGTGGTATTTGACATTGTTCTGCTTCTTCTAGACATCTCTCCCATTCTGTGGGTCTCATTCTATTATCGTCCGTAAAACGGCCGCAAGGCTGCGATTCCTTGCGGGGGTTTCGTTATCTTGCAATTCAATTATACGGCCCCGCAAGGATCTCCCCTTACGGCCGTCCGTATATCTTGCAACCGGCCGTAAGCTCAGAAAACTTTAAACGCAAAAATAAATTCAAGACGGCACTGTACAGCTCTGTAAATGCTAGGGATCATATTGGGGGACATGAGGATTAATAGCAACCCCCTCCCAAGCTTGCACATCAGCCCAAATCCGAGTTTACATTAACTGTTTATTTTCCGGCCGCAGCGTGGGCGGGTCTGAGGTGCTCCAAGGCCTCTGGACTTTTTCCATGGATTTTTGACATCAATTAAAAAATAATTTATTTACGGATTTGAGTGTAGGGGAATGTTGTGCTATTTTTGCTAACACCTAAAATCACTTTATAGTCTCCTCAGAGTGCAGGATGGCTTTATTTCGCACTGTACAGCTCTGTAAATGCTAGGGATCATATTGGGGGACATGAGGATTAATAGCAACCCCCTCCCAAGCTTGCACATCAGCCCAAATCCGAGTTTACATTAACTGTTTATTTTCCGGCCGCAGCGTGGGCGGGTCTGAGGTGCTCCAAGCCCTCGGGACTTTTTCCATGGATTTTTGACATCAATTAAAAAATAATTTATTTACGGATTTGAGTGTAGGGGAATGTTGTGCTATTTTTGCTAACACCTACAATCACTTTATAGTCTCCTCAGAGTGCAGGATGGCTTTATTTCGGCTTTATAATGTGCTTAATTGGTGCTAGCGGGTCCTTTTTCCTGCAAGTAAGCTTCGGCTCGGTTTTAGCCTTGCAGAGAGGGTTCCCGGAGCAATTGAATAGCAACCGGGCTTTTCTTGCGGCCGAAACTCTTGCGGCTGTTTTAGATCAAAGGCTTTCCTCCGGCGCGAGTGGCCGCAAGGGATAGCAAGGAGCCGGCCGCAAGTCTGCCGGAATCCCCGGCCGGAGGGGAATAGAATAGCCGAATAGCTTGCGGCCGGTCCTTGCGGCCCCGCATCTCCTACGGCCGATAATAGAATGAGGCCCTGTATCATTAGCCAGGAAGTTTCTTTGTCGCACAGCTAATTGAAATGTATCATAAACTATGTCATTAACAGATCTCAAGTGTACAAAACTTTGTGCACCAGGAACGTTTAAAAGGAGTAAACGTACATAGAAACGTTTAATGTCTCTTGGACTTAGTATACATTCTTGGAATCATTTTATTACCACTCCTTTTTCGCCATAGCCCATTAACGAAAACATAGTGATATGGAATGTCAATGTATAGGAATTCCCTTGCCTCACTGTCGTTACAACTTAATGTAAACCAAGCAGTAAGTTTGGTTTGTCAATGTTTATTTTGTTCAAGACCATTTGTTTTATTGCCAGCATTAAAATAAACTAAGTGTCTTTGTGGCAAATGTACTGCTAATCAATATACTGCATGTAAACGATCATGCATTTCAAATTCCAGCAGACGCCACATTGCTTCTGGCACACTTACATAGTGCTCATCTACATGAGATGCAAGTTCATCATTTACTATGTCATTGACTTCTTCGTTTGGTCCACTTTTCACTACCACAGTTGCTGCATCATATCCTTTGTAAATATATTTGTTCACATATTTAATTGATTTTATAGAAGTGCAAGCTTCCACATTTATGTGTGCATTGTACTTCATCAGCAAATGTGGATTATCTGGCACAACATATCTGTTATCTACATTTTTGCCACAAATTATTGCATTTTGACCTTTTCTCTTGTGATACAACGGATAGCCATCACAATTTGCAAAAGTTTTCACTCTAAATTATTTTGGGAAATGTTTTGTGAATTTATTATTTTCCACACATGGTCCATGAATCATGTGATGTGTTACAATTTCAAATAGTCTTGCATGTTTTTGTGGATCTGGTAGTTCAGCAATAATAAGTGAATCCACTCAATCTGCAGTATTCAATGTATCTTTTTCTTGAAGGATTATAAGAATATGTACATGTGGAAGGCCTCTTTTTTTAAATTCTATAGTATAAACGTAAGCCACACACTTCCCAAATACATGACTGATGGTTATGTCATGTATTAATGCTGTTAGTTTAATTTTGAAGACTCTAGCCACTAAATCTGGTCTACCAGAAGCACTTTGTCCAGTTTGCAAATTATCAACAATCTCTGGACATTGTGGATTACATGTAAATGTAATAAATAAATCTGTTTTCCCAAATTTCGTTACAATAGCAATAGCATCATTGTACCTTTCTCTCATATTGCGAGGAGAACCTTGGAAAGAAAATGGCAAAATGATGGCTCCGCCAGCTGGAAGATCTCTGTTTGGAGCCACTTCAGCTATGTAATCCATTCGGGAACAGTACTGTTCAACACATATTTATTTTCTTGATATTTTATGAAATTTAGATTATTTACGGATATGAATCAATGATCCATTGTTGTTTCAGTTTTCCACCACATAAAATTGGATTAAAGGCATCTCAAATTGCTGTTTGAGCAACTTTAAATTCAAGCATGGAAATATTAATGCTGACACGTACTGGATAACTGTCAAATATTAATTTTGGTTGCTATCCTGCTTCATCATTGGGATACATAATTGGATATGACATAGGATCTAAATTAGATCTTAACATACTTATATTAATGAAAGGTTGCTCTTCATTCTGGGATATACAGTGTGGGGGGTGGGGGGGGTATTTGATCCCCTGCTGATTTTGAATCTTTGTCCACTGACAAAGGAATGATTAGTCTATAATTTTAATGGTAGGTGTATTTTAACAGTGAGAGACAGAATAACAAAAAAAAACAAACAAGAAAAACGCATGTCAAAAAAGTTATAAATTAATTTGCAGGTCAGAGAGGGAAATAAGTATTTGATCCCCTATCAATCAGTAAGATTTCTGGCTCCTGGGTGTCTTTTATACATATTAATGAGGTGAGATTAAGAGCACTCTCTTAAAGGGAGTGCTCCTAATCTCAGCTTGTTACCTGTATAAAAGACACCTGTCCACAGAAGCAATCAATCAATCAGATTCCAAACTCTCCACGATGGTTAAGACCAAAGAGCTGTCCAAGGATGTCAGGGACAAGATTGTAGACATACACAAGGCTGGAATGGGCTACAAGACCATCGCCAAGCAGCTTGGTGACAACAATTGGTGCGATTATTCACAAATGGAAGAAACACAGATTAACTGCCAGTCTCCCTCGGTCTGATGCTCCATGCAAGATCTCACCTCGTGGAGTTTCAATAATCATGAGAATGGTGAGTAATCAGCCCAGAAATAAATGGGAGGATTTTGTTAATGATCTCAAGGCAGCTGGGACACACTACACCGTGAAGGACTGAAATCCTGCAGTGCCTGCAAGGTCCCCCTGCTCAAGAAATCACATGTACAGGCCCGTCTGAAGCTTGCCAATAAACATCTGAATGATTCTGAATGAATCAGAGGAGAACTGAGTGAAAGTGTTGTGGTCAGATGAGACCAAAATCAAGCTCTTTGGCATCAACTCAATTCGCCGCTGGAGGAGGAGGAATGCTGCCTCTAACCCCATGGAGGTGGAAACATGCTTTGCGGGTGTTTTTCTGCTAAGGGGACAGGATAAATGCACTGCATCACAGGGATGATGGACGGGGCCATGTACCATCAAATCTTGGGTGAGAGCCTCCTTCCCTCAGCCAGGGCAATGACAATGGGTCATGGATGGGTATTCCAGCATGACAATGACCCAAAACACACAGCAAAGGCAACAAAGGAGTAGCTCAAGAAGAAGCACATTAAGTGGTTTAGCCAGTCTCCAGACCTTAATTCCATAGAAAATCTGTGGAGGGAACTGAAGGTTCAAGTTGTCAAACATCAGCCTCAAAACCTTAATGACTTGGAGAGGATCTGCAAAGAAGAGTGGGACAAAATCCCTCCTAAGATGTGTGCAAACCTGGTGGCCAACTACAAGAAACGTCAGTTTTCTATGTCTTATGGGCCTTGCGATAAAGTTAATCTTTAAGGGCCACCATTTTTTTCCTCGCTTAGCCAAGTTCACACCTCCCAAAAACGCCAATTAAATATTAAATTAGCTTTCAACCTCACACACAGACTCTTCCTGATTTTGAGGGTTTTGGCAGTCTTCCGATGGCTTCCACTTACCACGGGCCTTGCCATGAGTGCCATGAGTGCCATTCCGAGTGCCAACATATTTGCCAGATTGAGTGAAACTGTTGGGGATGTCCATTCAGGCAATGCCAGATAGAGAACAGTTCTACTGGAGGAGTGGCAGCATAGGCAGAGCAACAGACACGTTTTGGTGGTAGGCGACTATTATTAGGACTATTATTAGGAAGGTAGACAGGGTGATTTGTCTCCCAGATCCCAGCAATCGAAAAGTTTGCTGTCTCCCGGGTGATCGGGTTCGGCATGTTGTGGATCGGGTGGATAAATTATTAGGAGGGGCTGGTAATAAACCGGCGGTCTTGGTACACATTGGTACCAATGACAAAGTTAGTGGAAGATGGAGTGTCCTAAAAAATGATTTTAGACAACTAGGGAATAAGCTTAAAGAAAGGACCTCCAAGGTAGTGTTTTCTGAGATACTACCAGTGCCACGTGCTAGCCCAGGGAGACAGAAGGAGCTTAGGGAGTTAATGCGTGGCTAAAAAAGTGGTGCAGTGCAGAGGGTTTGGGGGTTTTATAGGACTGGGCTGACTTCTGACTTGGGTACAATCTCTATAGCAGGGATGGATTGCACCTTAATGATGAGGGAGCTTTTGTGCTAGGGGATAGGATGGTAGAACGGCTGGGGGAGTTTTTAAACATGTAGGTGTGGGGGAGGGACTATATAGAAGTATTGGGGTAAAAACTGTAGAGAGGGAAAGGGATGAATTAGTTACCCATGGGGGAGGAGAAGGGGGGGTTACAATAGACAATAGGGAGGTATTAATAGGAGCCTCAAATACAGTGGCAAGCACTTCACAACGGCAGAGTCATAGCAACATAAAGTGTATGCTTGCTAATGCAAGAAGTTTGCCTGGGAAAATGGGCGAGCTAGAATTATTAGCAGTACAAGAAAAATGTGGCTTAATAGGCATTACCGAGACATGGTGGGATAAATCTCATGACTGGACTGTTAATCTGGATGGTTATAACCTATTTAGGAAAGATAGGGGAAATGGTAAAAGAGGAGGAGGGATCTGAATGTATGTTAAGGCTAAATTTAATTATATAGTCAGAGAAGATATTTGTGCTGAAACTAACGGCAACATTGAATCTTTGAGCTAAATGGTGGAGGAGCTAATTCTGAACGCATAATGGTGAGAATATGCTATAAATCCCGAAATATGATTGAAAGTGAGGAAATACAATTATTGTTGGAAATGCAGCTAAGCACGGGCAAGTTCTAATAATGGGAGACTTTAATTACCCTGAAATAAAGTGGATAATAGAGACCAGCAGCTCAGCTAAGGGGAGCAGGTTCTTGAGTACACTCAGGGATCATTATCTGGCCCAGGTAATACAAGAACCTACTAGGAATGGGGCCATCTTGGATTTAGTCATCACAAGTAATATTGATATAATATCAAATGTTAAAATAGGGGAACAGTGATCACAACACAGTCTCATTTGAGATTGAATACAAAAAAAAGAGTTGTAAGGGGCCAACAAAAACTCTACATTTTAAAAGGGCTAACTTTAATGTGCTAAGGGCAGCAATACTACATATAGACTGGGACAAGGAAATTACAGGGAAAAATACTGAAAATAAATGGACAACATTCAAATCCTTACTAAATAAACTTACTCATCGGCATGTACCATGTGGAAATAAAATGAATAGGAGTAAATCACATCCCATGTGGCTTAACAATGACTTAAAGATCATGATAAGGAAAAAGAAACATGCATTTAAATTATACAAGAGGGAACAGATGCAGCTTTATGTGACTATAAGGAAATCAACAAGGCTTGCAAAAGGGCTATTAGACTGGCTAAAAATAGAAAATGAGAAGTCAGTTGCAAAGGAAAGTAAGACTAACCCTAAAATATTTTTTAAATATATTAATGGTAAGAAGGCGAGGAAGGGAGCTATAGGAACATTACAACGTGACACAGGCCATCTGATAATTAGTGACCAGGAAAAGGCAGATGAGCTAAATAGGTTCTTTTCGTCGGTATACACAAGGGAGGTACCAGTGGTTGGGTTACTGCAACCTAATGGGGCTACACTACCTTCACCAAATAACTGGTTAACACAGGAAGAAATCAAAAAGAGATTTGAGAAAATAAATGTTAATAAAACCCCGGGTTGAGTTGAGAAATTTCCAGTTTCTGGGGTCAGGAAGGAACTTTGCTTTTTTTTTCCCTTATGAGACAATTGGCAAGTTTCAATGTTTTTTTTTTCTGTTCGCCTTCCTCTGGATCAACTAACAATTAATAACAAATAGTCCACATATTAAAAAGATCAAGAGAGATCTAAAAAGGTTGAACTTGATGGACTAACTCATTAACTAATTAATTAATAACTAAGCTGCATATTGCAGATCAGTGGAGATCTTAAAAGGTTGAACTAGATGGACTGAAAGTATTTTTTCAACCTTAATTACTACGTAACTATGTAGAGTGTATGCATGATAAGTTCTGCTTTGCCTAATTACTATTCCTTATCAGATTTTAGTACACACTAGATCCTAGCAAGTTGATAGAACAAGGTGCAGAAATGTTAGAAGCCAAGGAGAGTAAAAAGAAAGACAGGTATAGGAAAGCGTATAAAAGTAAAAATAACAACAAAATGAAAACATATGCTCAGACAAACTTCATACAGGCCTAGTCTTACATATCACACTTAGCCAGGACCCTTTTTGTCCATCATATAAAGTATAAACAGGCGGACCACTTGCTTCTAAATGGTGAGATTCATTGCCCAAAGCAAAAGGCCATCATGTGCAGATATTCAGGCACAGGACAAGAAGTATGTGGTTTTCTAACAGGTCTTTACATCTTTTCTCTTTGCCAGCAGATATATGTATTAGCGGATGGTCATGTCAATAAGCAAGAGTTTGACCTTCCCCTTTTTCTTGCGTGCAGACAAGATTTCTGTCTGGGCTTTGTCTTTAATCAGCATACTCTGTATCTGGTTCTTCATCTGTTATTATCTGTTGTCATCAGGATAGGTACTTTGTAGAGACTTTCTCTCATCATATATCAGGCACGCTTGTCTTTTCTTTGTCTTTAGAGGCACACACTCACTGTCATCTTCTTCTGGGGTAGGCAAGTGTGACAAAAATCCAAACATACAAAATCTATCATAAGTGAAACATCCATACATCTTACAACTAAATATCCTCACATCATATACACATACCCTAAATCTTTCCCTAACTGTAACATAGATTTTACAAATGCATATATAATAATCAAGGTGTGGTATAAAGTAAAATCAATTAATTCAAAATGTAAATCATGCAAAGCTAATACATATATTAAATACTTGTAAAATATATAATCAACCATTATTTTCTTCTGCAGCTAAAGCAGCAAAATTATCATTAGTACAGTTTCAATATTACTAAATTTGTCTCTATAAGTGATAAGACATTACTTGATGTATCTTGCAACAGGTTGTATATTTAAAAATACATTGCTAATGTTATTACTGTCAAGATACATTTACTAATAAAGCACTAAAATATTTTTCTTAACTTATAAGGTAATCCATCTTTTATCATGTTTCTTTCTTAGAGACCTAGAAATACCGTGAAAAGATTTTCCCAATTCTCTACTCATTTGCACCATGGCCATCATCTGAGCTGGGGATATCACAGTATTTATACAGAATGGATAAACAAAACATAATACACAAAAATGAAATAGATAAAAAATACAGTCTTAGTCAGTTGACATTTCTGACTATCCTGTACGCTTATAGATTAATGACAGGATATTAAAATGAAATTGTTTTAAAAAATCCAGTTTACACACAACACACAAGTTTATAAAGAAACACAATCTTTGGAATAGGGCTACCTCCTTATTACTATGAATAAATCCTTTTTACATATCACACATTAGTGGGGTGAATCTATTCTGCCATACAGTATAAATTTACTCATGTTAAAGATGTTAACCTTTTTGCCCGTAGGCTTGCTTTGCATAAGTTCTATAAGAACAAACAAGAGAGAGAATATATAAATCTTGGTATAAGTAAAGATGACATTAAAACTTTTCAGACATTTATGTCTTTACTTGAGGAAAATAACTCTGGTTCAACAAATAAAGAGTTAAAATATAAGACATGGAAAAACAAAAGTACCTTTATGCCTTTTTTGAAAGATTTAGCAAATATATGGGTATTTCTGCAACAAGTTACCAGGGAAATAGAAAATATTGACTATTCCAAACTTCATAAAGAGTATAACCTTACAAAAAAGGAATATATGGCATTTGATGAACTTAAGAAATGTCAAGATATACAAATTAAAACTGTTGATAAAGGGGGTAATATAGTGGTAATGGATAATGAAAAATACAAAGGAATGTGCAATAAGATTTTGAATGCTAAAAATCCTACAAATGAATATAGGGTTGCATTGAAGTCCATTCTGGACAATGCAAGAGCAGATAAAATCATTGATAAACAAACTTGCACCTTCCTATATCATAAATACCCAACTATATCTAGTTTCTATGCCCTCCCCAAAATACACAAAAAGACAATACCTATTCCAGGTAGGCCTATAATATCAGGCTCTAATAATCTTTCATCCAATGCAAGTATATTTGTTGACTTTCATCTAAGAGATTTGGTACAGAGTTTGTCCTCGTATGTAAGGGATACTAATGATATTCTCAAACAACTTGAAGACTTATACATTCCAGAACATTCCTGGCTAGCATCAATAGATGTTGAAGCTCTATATAGCAGCATTCCCCATGATTTTGGTATGGAAGCAGTGAGATATTTTCTAAGTTCAAAAAGCTCTAACGAAACCAAGTTCAATCATTTTCTCCTACAACTCCTAGAATATGTACTGAAACACAACTACTTTATCTAAAGCGATAAATGGTACCATCAAAGCAAAGGAACTGCAATGGGTACATCTTGTGCCCCAGGATATGTGAACCTTTTATTAGGATGGTGGGAGGAGAAATTGTTTTTTGATGATACCCATATGGCACTGATGGAACATGCCATATTGTGGCGACACTATATAGATGATATTCTGGTAGTCTGGACAGGAACCAGAATAGAATTCGAGGAATTGATGAGAATTCTAAATACAAATATAGTAGGCCTAAAATTTACACATGAGATACATTTCACACAGGTTACCTTTCTTGACCTAATCATTAAGAAGGGAGAACAAGGGAAAGTCTCCACTACCACCTACAGAAAAGATACAGCAACTAACACCTTGCTTAGTTGGGATAGCCAGCACTTTGCACCTCTGAAAACGGGTATCCCGAGAGGCCAATATTTGAGAATTAGAAGGAACTGTAGCACAGATGATGAATTTAGGATGGAAGCCAACAAACTTAAAAAAAGATACCTAGAAAGGGGTTACTCCAACAAATGCTTAAAGACAGCATTTAAGTATGCACTAAATTGCAATAGAACAGAACTCCTGAATGGCCAGCATTCCCAAAGAACAAAAATAGAGAAAGGCCAGCAAGATGCTCAACTTCGGTGCATTATGACCTTTGGCTATGACTCAGATACAGTTCATAACATCCTTTCAAAATATTGGTACCTACTTAAAAGTGATGAAGATCTAGAAAGTATTATCTCATTGAAAGCATCTGTCACTTATCGTAGGGGAAGGAACCTTAAAGATATGTTAGTCCATGGCTATTTTAAAGATCAACCTTCTAAAACTACTTGGCCTAGACCCCTGGTGGGATGTTTTAAATGTGGTACCTGCAAATTTTGCAAATACATCAAATCCACTAAAATCTTTAAACATTCAGAAAATGGGGAGGAATATAGACTTAAAGAATTTGCAAATTGTTGTTCCACAAATGTGATCTATTTGTGGGAAAATTTACGTAGGTAAAACGAGGCGCCAAATACGTAGAAGAATAGGAGAACATGTTTACTCCATTAAAAATTACCTTAATACACCCATTGCACGTCATGTTAGATATTATCACAGAGGCATTAGTGAAGTCTTGTCATTTACTATACTAGAGAGAGTACATATGGGCCCTAGAAAAGGAGATCTGGAGAAAAAATTGCTTCAACAGGAGGCACGTTGGATCTATAGACTTAAAGCCCTGGCCCCTAAAGGACTAAATGAGGGATTTACTTTTACACCCTTTATTTAGAAAATCAAATTGAAAACGTTCCTGTGGGGCTGTAGGGATATCATTTAGTCTCCAGTATGGGCCTTATTTTTAATTAAGCAACGGAGTGTACAATGTAGTATATGCAACACCTTTTTCTACTAACTCAGTTTGCTATTTGACAGAACTTCTCGTTGTCTCGGCACTCTAGATTTATCTTTTCTAATAAAAGGTTTCTTTATTATAAACCTTTTATTTCCTATACATTTCACGAATTGTAAATATATATTGTGAGAATAAAGGTGGAATAGTGGTTGATGGGAGATACATCAGACCTGATTTGCTAGACAGCAACCAGAGGATTTCTCAGTTAAATGCCCCAGGGAGAGATGTTACAGTTTGCAATATGCATAGCTGATGCTCTGCAAAACATGGTATGGGTCCCTGGGGCGGAGTATTTGGAGAGCAGGGGGGGCCAATGCTCCAACAGCACTAGTGGCTGTATAAACAGACCACAGCTTGGATCTGGTTTTTAAGAGTTAGCTAATTGGCACTCACCTGTAGCTACTCAATTAGCAGACAGGCCTTTAAAAGAAGAGAGCAGCCTGCTCCAAGGGGCAGAGGAAAAGACAGCTAGGAGAGGCTGCGCTTATTGCAAAGACATTGCTTTTGTTTGGGAAATTGGTAAGTGGGAAAGCCACCCAATTGCAGATAGCAAGTACTGTCTAGTAAGAGCTCAAGTAAGAGCAAGGGATTTTGTTTGTTTTGTTATTATTTAAAGTACCTGCTTTCAAACTGAATAAAAGAGGAAAACTGAGCTGAAGGTGTCCTGGACTTTGTATACCCTAGAAGGCTGTGGTTACTGCAAGATCGGTGACAATCCTACCTGTAAAAGAAGTGGTTTGTCACATATGGTGGAGAATGCGGGCATCCACGAAAGCCTGAGGGTAGAAGTCATTTAAAGCTCAACATGGAGGATGTTATCAAGGCTCTGATCCAATCCTCCTCTGTGCAACAGGAGACTAACAGGAGAGCTGCAGAAAACAGTGCAGCCCTGCAGCAACTGGTGCTGGCCCAGGCAGAGAGTGCTAAAGTCCTGGCCAAAACACAAATGGAGGGCACTGAGTCCTTGGTGAAACAGCTTGTTGTGACACAAGCGGAGATGTTTAAAGTAGCCCGTGAGGAGCAGCAAAAAGTCACCCAGGGACTACAACAGGTAATCCAAGCGATCTCTGGAAAACTGAATGGAGACCCTGATGGAAGATACCAGGGGCCAAAGGTGATTCGGGCGAGCCACTATCTTCAGAAAATGACCGCATCAGATGATGTTGAGGCGTACCTTCTGGCATTTGAGCGCACTGCTGAGAGGGACGGATGGCCGGCTGGTGAGTGGGCAAGCATACTGGCACCGTTCCTAAGTGGAGAGCCGCAGAAGGCATATTATGACCTAGAACCAGCCGATGCAAGTAGCTACAGCAAATTGAAAGCTGAAATCTTGGCACGACTGGGTGTAACCTCTGCAGTACGTGCCCAAAGGTTCCACTCGTGGTCATATTCTTCAGACAAAGCCGCACGTTCCCAAATGTTTGACCTCATACACCTTGCACGGAAATGGTTACAACCTGAAATCCATTCAGCTAGCCACATTGTGGAAACCTTAGTAATGGACCGGTTTTTGCGTGGTTTACCAGCTTCCCTGCGTCGCTGGGTCAGCCAAAGTGACCCCCATACAGCTGACCAACTGATTGCCTTGGTGGAAAGATATGCGGCTGCAGGAGAACTGCTATGTCCTACTTCACAGGAAAACCCTCGCAATCCTAAGCCCCAAGATTCTGCAAGACCGGGTAAGACTGTTCAAGGTTTAAGGGGGGCATCCAGGTCTAATAGGCCTGGGAAAGGAACTAATTGGTGGTCAGACTGTACTGTCAAATGTTTCAAGTGCAAAGAGGATGGTCATATGGCCAAAGACTGTCCATTTAAGGATGAACCTATGGAATGCAATATGGGCAAAAATGAGGGAACACGTTCATTTTTGCTCAGTTGTTGTGGTATTGCTAACAATGACTATGATAATAACGCTCATAAATGCTGTGTAACTGTGAATGGAAAAATGTCTAAAGCATTACTTGATTCAGGTAGTATGGTTACGTTGGTAGCAGAGTCTATAATACCTTGTGTAAAACCTGATCATGGACAGAAAATAGGCATTATCTGTGTTCATGGTGATAAAAAGGAATACCCCACTGCGGAAGTAAATATTGGAACCCAGTATGGGAATTTAAAGTACCGAGTGGGTGTAGTACCTAGATTAGCCCATGAGGTAGTGATCGGTAGAGACTTTCCTCATTTTCTAAAATTATGGGCAGCTTTACAAAAGACAGATCAAAATTTATCAGAAATGAGTCAGTCTGTCGAGGATAATGTGTTCCCTTTTTCCGATATTGACTTGGGTTTTGACCACTGTGACGGAAAAATAAGGAAAAAGAAAAAATACTGCCCTAAACCAGTATTAATAGGAGATAACCCAGCTCAAACTAGTGAGGAGCCTACTAATAATGCAGACAAGGATAAGGACTTAATTGATATTGGAATTAGTCCAGGTAATTTTAAAAGCGCTCAGTGGGAAGATCCCACTTTAGTGACAGCTAGAAATGATATTAAAGTTGTAAACGGGGTTGTTAATCAGCCAGGAGGAGCACTGCCGTTCCCCTATTTTGAAGTACAAAATGACCTAATTTACCGTGTAGAAAAAAAGGATTCAGACATCATTAGGCAGCTGTTGGTTCCTCAGACTTACCAGAATATAGTGCTAAAGTTGGCTCACAGCCACATATTAGGGGGACACTTGGGAGTCGAAAAAACTAGAGAGAGAGTCCTTAGACGGTTTTACTGGCCTGGAGTGTTTGCTGCTATTACACACTATTGCTCCTCATGTCCTGAGTGCCAGTACAGGGCTCCTTTCAAGACTTTTCGTAGTCCACTTGTACCCTTACCCATAATTGACGTGCCTTTTGAAAGGATCGCTATGGACTTAGTGGGGCCACTGGTAAAGTCCGCTAGGGGACACCAATATATATTAGTCATCTTGGACTATGCAACTCGCTATCCTGAGGCCATTCCCTTGCGTAATACCTCTGCAAAGCTAATAGCTAAGGAACTTATGTTGATGTTCAGTAGGGTGGGTATCCCTAAAGAAATACTGACAGACCAGGGGACCCCGTTCATGTCCAGAGTCACAAAAGAGTTGTGCAGGCTCTTGCAGGTTAAACATCTTAAGACCTCAGTATATCACCCACAGACTGATGGTTTAGTAGAGAGGTTCAACAAAACCCTTAAGAGTATGCTACGCAAGGTAATTGATGCAGATGGAAGAAATTGGGATTTTTTATTGCCATATCTACTGTTTTCCATTAGGGAAGTTCCACAGGCCTCCACGGGCTTCTCTCCTTTTGAATTATTATATGGAAGACATCCCAGGGGAATATTGGATATTGCTAAGGAGACCTGGGAACAGGAGACTACTCCTCACAGGAGTGTAATTGAGCATATAGCTCAAATGCAGGATAGAATGGCCACCATCATGCCTATTGTCAGGGAACACATGCTGGAAGTCCAGCAGGCTCAGAGAAACAGCTATAACCTTAATGCTAGAGTCAGAGTGTTCCAACCTGGAGACAGGGTATTGGTTCTGGTCCCTACTGTGGAGAATAAGTTCCTTGCGACTTGGCATGGACCCTATGAAATAATAGAGAAAGTGAGTGATGTCAATTATAAAGTCAGACAACCAGGAAGAAGAAAGCCTGAACAGTTGTATCATATAAATCTGTTAAAGCCATGGAAGGACAGGGAGGTCCTGGTTGCTTTAAAACCTTCAGAACCTCCTATAGTAGAGCCAGATGTGAACGTATCTAAGACTCTGTCTGTCCATCAAAAGCAAGAGGTCAGAGATTTCATCAGAAGAAATAGGGATGTTTTCTCGATAGTTCCAGGAAAGACTAAAGTGATTAAACATGACATAATAACCGAACCAGGGAAAAGAGTTAACCTCAAACCCTATAGAATTCCTGAGGCCCGGAGGGAGGTTATAAACTTAGAGGTTGAGAGCATGTTAAAACTTGGAGTCATTGAAGAATCCCAGAGTAACTGGAGTAGTCCTATTGTATTGGTGCCAAAACCTGATGGCACATGGAGGTTCTGCAATGACTACCGCAAGTTAAACGCCCTCTCAAAATTTGATGCTTACCCAATGCCAAGAGTTGATGAGTTAATAGAAAGACTGGGCAAAGCTCGTTATCTAACAACCTTGGATTTAACAAAGGGTTACTGGCAGGTCCCGCTCACTGAAAGAGCCAAAGAAAAGACAGCCTTTTCAACACCCAGTGGCCTGTTTCAGTACACTGTATTGCCATTCGGGTTACATGGGGCACCTGCCACATTCCAACGAATGATGGACAGTATTCTTAAACCTCATGTTCGTTATGCTGCAGCATACTTGGATGATGTCGTCATCCACAGTGCAGACTGGAAATCCCACCTCCCTAAAGTTCAAGCGGTACTTGATGCTATCCGCTCAGCAGGCTTAACTGCCAATCCTTCCAAGTGTACGATTGGTTTAGAGGAAGCTAAGTACTTAGGTTATTCTATTGGGAGGGGTTTGGTTAAACCACAGGAAGCCAAAGTAGAAGCCATACAAAAATGGCCACAGCCCCTTACAAAGAAACAAGTAAAGGCATTTTTGGGTTTAATTGGATATTATAGGCGGTTCATTCCAGATTTTGCTACCATTGCTGCACCCCTGACAGACCTTATTAAAGCAAAATCCCCAGTCATAGTTAAATGGTGCCCTGAGGCAGAAAAGGTTTTTAAGAGTCTGAAGGAAGCTATCTGTAGCCATCCTGTCTTAGTGACCCCAGATTTTTCCAGGGATTTTATAGTTCAGACAGATGCTTCTGATGTGGGCTTGGGGGCTGTTCTTTCACAGGAATACCAGGGTGAAGAACACCCTGTTTTCTTTTTGAGCAGAAAGTTAAACCCACATGAGAAGAACTACTCTATTGTTGAAAAAGAGTGTCTTGCTATTAAGTGGGCATTAGACTCTCTTAAATACTACCTACTAGGCAGAAGGTTTCGATTGATAACGGACCATGCTCCTCTGACGTGGATGTATCAGAACAGGGAAAGTAACTCCAGAGTAACCAGATGGTTTTTGAGTTTGCAATCTTTTGATTTCACTGTGGAACACAGGGCTGGTCTGCAACAAGGTAATGCTGATGGGCTTTCGAGGGTACACTCCCTGATTTCCATGGTCGCTCAAACCCTTGGGTATGAGCTGGGGGGGAGGATATGTGAGAATAAAGGTGGAATAGTGGTTGATGGGAGATACATCAGACCTGATTTGCTAGACAGCAACCAGAGGATTTCTCAGTTAAATGCCCCAGGGAGAGATGTTACAGTTTGCAATATGCATAGCTGATGCTCTGCAAAACATGGTATGGGTCCCTGGGGCGGAGTATTTGGAGAGCAGGGGGGGCCAATGCTCCAACAGCACTAGTGGCTGTATAAACAGACCACAGCTTGGATCTGGTTTTTAAGAGTTAGCTAATTGGCACTCACCTGTAGCTACTCAATTAGCAGACAGGCCTTTAAAAGAAGAGAGCAGCCTGCTCCAAGGGGCAGAGGAAAAGACAGCTAGGAGAGGCTGCGCTTATTGCAAAGACATTGCTTTTGTTTGGGAAATTGGTAAGTGGGAAAGCCACCCAATTGCAGATAGCAAGTACTGTCTAGTAAGAGCTCAAGTAAGAGCAAGGGATTTTGTTTGTTTTGTTATTATTTAAAGTACCTGCTTTCAAACTGAATAAAAGAGGAAAACTGAGCTGAAGGTGTCCTGGACTTTGTATACCCTAGAAGGCTGTGGTTACTGCAAGATCGGTGACAATCCTACCTGTAAAAGAAGTGGTTTGTCACAATATATATATATATATATACATATACACATTGTCTTTCATTCACTTAGCACCTACATGATTGATTACTATATGTATATTCAATAAATTCCTTGATTTTAGGAATTAGTACACTAATAAAAGAGTCAATATTATTTATTTTCTCGTTTTTGCGCTATATCTGACTTCTGCACTACATTATCACTTATATTTCAGCTCTTTGGTGCTTGTTGTTTGTATTTAATATACTTTACACCTAAGGCCATTTCTTAACCTTATACATATGCACTCTCTTACAGTCTTGTATCTATGGACTTCTCCCTTTCTACTTGTTGCCATATGGCCAAACATTATATGTTTTTTCCATTCTTCACCTGGCCAGAATGGAACAGATTTCTACAGTCATATACATTTATTGTTTATGGGAATTTTTCAGTCACTACCTCTCATTTCCGTTCTTCACATATATTGTCTCAATCTGTAAAAGATTGCGCTTTATAGATATATACTATTACATTGCGCTATAAGCACTCTGAATATTTTCTCTTTCTCTCTTAAGCTAAATATTGCTTTTATAATTGGTTTTATGTTATTTTCACCTTAGTGACATATATATATACTATTCTGTCACTTCACATACTCTTTTGGACTCATTTGCTATATATTAGGTATCCATGGTAACGGGAACCAGTTAAATAGGCGGACCCTGCGTCCTTTCACGATTTGCCTTTGAGAAAGACGTCTAGTGACGTCGAAACGCATCAGGCACACGACGCTGCGTGTGTCCCCACGTTGGAGAGCATAGTCGTCTGTTTACTATGCAGTGTGTGTGTGTTTGAAAGACTGTGAACCCTAACCTGTCCTCACCAAATATTAATGAATGGACTGAGTAAGTGGGGGAAACAGATTTATAGTCAGCCTATGCAGGATATTTATTTCACAAATTTATTGTAAGAGTATAACTTTTATGATACGAGTTTTCATTTGTGCCTGCCTTTAGGAGCTGACTGCTCCCACTCCACTATACTGATTCTAAGAAGGGAAATATTAAGGGAATGAGTATTTATTCCATTAATATGGACAATAGAGCTTACCATTAAAGTTGGATATCATTTACTAGCTCCTTATCCCTCCTTTTTGAGCTGGGTTCCATTACAGAGAAATTAATTAAGGTGATTGATAAAGCACAATAATAACTGAAGAATTATTTTCACAATACTGTATGGCGAAATAGATTCACCCCACTAATGAGTGATATGTAAAAAGGATGTATTCACACTAATAAGGAGGTAACCCTATTCCAAAGACTTGTTGCAGAAATACCCATATATTTGCAAAATCTTTCAAAAAGGGCATAAAGGTACTTTTGTTTTTCCATGTCTTATATTTTAACTCTTTATTTGTTGAACCAGAGTTATTTTCCTCAAGTAAAGACATAAATGTCTGAAAAGTTTCAATGTCATCTTTACTTATACCAAGATTTATATATTCTCTCTCTTGTTTGTTCTAATAGAACTTATGCAAAGCAAGCCTACGGGCAAAAAGGTTAACATCTTTAACATGAGAAAATTTATACTGTATGGCAGAATAGATTCACCCCACTAATGTGTGATATGTAAAAAGGATTTATTCACACTAATAAGGAGGTAGCCCTATTCCAAAGATTGTGTTTCTTTATAAACTTGTGTGTCCAATCCTGGATTTTTTTAAACAAATTTAATTTTAATCGGTGTTGTGATTCATACAACTATTAAAGTATTTATTATTATTTTTTTCATTTTAATATCCTGTCATTAATCTATGACTTCAATATAGGTGGTAGACACCTGGATATATTAGCAATCCTTTATATCCTGTTATCATGTACGCTTATCATAACCCATAAAATCATTTCACCTTGTTAATTGTTATCTTAAAACCTTAATAATTATTATCATGTCTTTGAAACAGGTACCTGTGCACCTAAATATTAATCTACAATGTTGTACTTCACTACGTCAATAATTCCACATGGAAATCATATCACAAGCTGTTCTGGTCCCTTTAAGCAGAAATGGAAACTGCTTTTTTTTCTTTATCAAAGCATTTCAGTGCACGACCTTGGACATGATAGTTTTCAAAAACTTTGGATCTTGGCCAGTATCCAGTATAATGTTTTAAGAACAATTATAGCATTTTACTTCAATGAATTTAACATAGTTTTTCACATTATATAATCTTTTAAACAGTTTTAACTGTAATAATTGTAACCTTAAATAATCCCTCTCTTTGTCCTTTTTCAATAACCCAGTTTTTAACAATAGCATTTAATTGTAAATATATATATAAAACATATTTAACATAAGTAGGAACCAGATCTCAATAAAACCTTAATTATGATTATCCAAAATGACTGACAGCATATAAACACAAATATTAATCCGAAATTGATCAGATTTCAGACTATATTTTCCATAGCACTGTATTACACTGTCCGTAAGATATAATGGACAATCCTTATAAAAAAAATGCAATGACATAATCTGGACACTGGTACTCTATGTGACCACCAATATTCAGTATATACCATTTCAGGAGATCAACAGCAAATCTCCCTTTCAAGCATCACAAGTTCACATCACAGCCAGAACATACATGACATCCGCGCACAGACAGCCCCCCCACATAACAGTCAGATAGCCAAGCAAAACAGTGAGCGACAAACAACACAAAATGGCGTCATCTACAAGGAACATTTTGCCATCAAATAACAACACTCTCATGCCACTTTCTCTTCCATGATTATTCACTCAACCACAGTACCTGATCATTCAGAAAAAAATCCATACACAGAGACACACATGAACATGTCCAAACTCTGTACTCCACACACTTAACCAAGACCCCCCTTTCTCCACTTGGAAAACATAATTTCTACCAAAAAATATTTCTTACCGGCATAAAAATCTGTTTATTAAAAACATAAACACAGGATCCAGACAAATACAGAGAACATATATTGGTGTAGCTAGAGCTTTTGCCACCCGGGGCTATCCCTGAGTTTGCAGCCTCCCCCCCCCCCCCCCAGTGCAAATATATATATATATATATATATATATATATATACATACATATATATACATACACAGTATATATATATATATATATATTGCCTTCTCTCTCACACTCCCTCTTTTCTATATCTCCCCTCTCTTTCTCTCTCTTCATCCCCCTCTTTCTCCCCCTCTCCCTTTCTCTCCATGTCTCTCTCTCTATTCCCCTCCCTTCTCTCTTTCTCTCGCCCTCTCTCTCCCCCTTTCTTTCTCTTCTCTCCCCTCTCCCAACCGGTCTCTCTTCCCCCTTCTCATTCTATCCCTCTCTTTCTCCTCCCCCTTCACTTTCTCTCCCCCTCTCTCTCTCCCTCCCCCGCTCTCTCCCTTCACTTTCTCTCTGCTTTCTCTTTCTCTCCCTATCCCCCACTCTCTCTCTCCCCTCCCTCCCTCTCCCCCTTTCTTTCTCTCCTCTCCCTCTCCCTCCCCCTCTCATTCTATCCCTCTCTCTTTCTTTCGCAACCCTCTTTCTCTTCCTCTCTCTTCATCTCGCTCTCCCCCTTGCCCTACGCATCCCCTCTCCCCTCATGCATCTCTCTCCATGTGTCTCTCTTTTCCCCTTCGCCTTTACTTCCCCCTGCCTCTCCCTCCATGTCTCCTTCTCTCCCCACGCCTCTTCTTAAATCACCTTGTAATAATCAAAAGCAAAACTAATCAAATCATAGCAAATCATCACATATTATAATTGACTAACTGCGATTCGTCGTCACGCTTCAGCTGAATCGCAGTTAGACAATTATAAACTGCTGCGCATTGCGCAGAGCGCGGCGCGAGCCGCGCTTGCGCAGAGCGCGGCACAAGCCGCGCTTGCGCAGAGCGCGGCACAAGCCGCGCTTGCGCGCAGCGGCCCGAGAGCAGATGAAAGAGTGGGGAAGAGGGGGGGTAGAGGCACAGAGGGAGAGTGGGGAAGAGGGGAGGGAGAGTGGGGAAGAGGGGGGGGGGAGAGGCACAGAGGGAGAGTGGGGAAGAGGGAGAGTGGGGAAGAGGGGGGGGGGAGAGGCACGGCACAGAGGGAGAGTGGGGAAGAGACACAGAGGGAGGGGGGAGAGACACAGAGGGATAGGTGGGAAAGAGACACATGGGAGGTAGAGGAGGGGGAAAAGACACACGGGAGGGAGAACAGGGGGAAGATACACATGGGAGGGAAATGGGGGGGGGAGAGGGGAACAGACACAGGGGGAAGGGGGAAAGAGACACAGGCCAGGGGGGGACAGGCACAGAGGGAGAGGGGGGAAGAGGCACAGAGGGAGAGGGGGGAAGAGACACAGGGGGGAGAGATACAGAGGGTGAGGGAGGAAGAGACACAGAGGGAAGGGGGGGAAGAGGTACAGAGAGAGGGGGAAAGAGGCACAGAGGGGGGGGAACAGAGGAAGGGGTGAAGAGACACAGTGGCGAGACACACAGAGAGAGGCGGGGGAAGAGGCACAGAGGGAGAGGGTGGAAGACACAGAGTGGGGAGAGACACAGAGGGTGAGGGGGAAGAGACAGGGAGGAAGAGGCACAGAAAGAGGAGGGGGAAGAGACACAGGGGAGTGAGAGGAGGGGGAAGAGACACAGGGGAGAGAGTGCAGGGGGGAAGATACACAAGGGAGGGAAATGGAGACACGAGGAAGGCCGTAACAGACACAGGGGGAGGGGGAAAGAGACACAGGCCAGGGGGGAACAGACACAGGGGAGGGTTGGGGGAGACACAGGGGGGGGAAGAGATGCATAGGAGGGAGAAGGGGGAAAGAGACACAGGGGAGGGGTTTAGAGACACGGGAGGGAGAGGGAGGTAAAAACACAGGGGGGCAGGAGATACAAAGGAGGTAGACGAGGTGGAAGGAGACACAAGGGAGGGAGAGGAGGGGGGAAATAAGACACGAGGGAGGAAGTAGACAGAGGGAGAGACTCGCAATGAGCTCCAAAGGGGCTCATTGCAAGGCCTGTGATGAGCGCCAAAGGCGCTCATCACAAGGCCAGTAAAGTAGAGGGGGAGAGGCTTACATTGTGTGGCAAACAGCATTGCCAGGCTTCAGTTTTTATTGCTGTCATTTTTGACGGGCAAGTCGCTAGTATAGATATATTTACCTATAACTAATCCTAAACATTGTTGTACTAAAATAATCAAACCAAAAAATATATATATATATATGACATAAAACCAATTTCTCACATATGACAAAACGGTTTAACTCACTCATATTTTTTATCTTATTAATATTGCCTTAAACATCATTATTACACTTGCAACAGGGGTTGAGCTTTCACTTCACGCTCTTTAGCTTTAAAGTTACAAGGGGGTGGTAACCTTCTTTTCTAAATTATTTCTGAAACATGACTACATAACAAATAATTTAGCTACGGATATTATTCAAGGTGGACTAGACAATCGCTCACATCTCTCACTAACTTTAAACACAAATATGTCACTGTTAACAATTGTCTATTAATCACAACTTTACAAAGCCAACACAAGGCACATTAGATTAACATAACATTTTCACAACAACTTTAATGGTCTCACATCAGATCAATTTCACCTACACAATGTCCTTCTTAATTACTTGCTAAATCTTCTCCTTCCTAATAAATTTAAATCACCTTAAGAGAGGAAAAATCTCAGATCTCTGTACACAGATGCCATTTTAAATCTCTAAGGGGTATTTATATTAAAAATAAAAAGCAATCTTTTACAAAAAACAGAAGACAGATAAAAAATAGATCAGAACAGATAACATGAACATTTTGCAGGAAAGAAATAACATTTTTAAGCATAAAAATTAAAAACACACCGTCTTCAAATTAAAGTAATTGGAATATCTTTACACACAAAAAAAAAACTACCACAAGTTTACCCTAACCAAGCAATTCACGGACATTTGCTTCCGTTAAAAATATGCACACCTCTTGAAGCTGGAAATATGGGCTTATCGGAAGTCTAATTTCAACAAAGAATAGTTTAATTAGCTCTCCTCTTTCAGAGGGGGAAAGCACTACAGAATATCTTAAATATAACCTACTTTAAACATACAGCATGCGCTATACAAAAAAAAACAATTTACAGTGTTTGAACAGTAAGTTCACACACACACACACACACCTCGTTCTTTCTAATTCATGCATTTCACTCACTGGACCCGGTACTGACACTCAGTACTCGCAGCCCATACATGGGCCCAATTTCATTCACAGTTTTTTTGCCATCAGCCACTTGTCACTTTGGCGTCTTGCAAGGGTAGATAGCAAATCTACACTCTATCTTTTTATTGAACAGCTCCTCTCTCAAAACCCCTCTAGACACTCCTGGACAACACCCTGGCCCATGGCTGGAAATACTCTTGGGGCTTTCCATTTCGCCTACTGATTGCCAGGGACGGCAAGTTCTTTACCATCAGAACCCTAGAGGAGGGGATGGCCCTTCTAGCTACCTGGGGCATTACTTTAACAGATGCTCCTGGAGTTTCTGGCGACAGCCAACCCGTCAGGGAGTTGACAGAGGGTCCCCGAGGAAGAACAGTTGGTCTTAATTCTCGTGGTAGAGGTTCCAACCTCCCCTCCAGAAGACATCAAAACAGGGCCCCTGACCAGCCAGATGTGCCATAGATCCAATAACACTGTGATGTATTGTTATATGATATGTTATAGTTAGGTTCTACCTCTTATTTTGATCTTCTAAAACTTGCGACCAAAAATATGAACAGACATGACTAGTTAAACTCTTGCATAACTATCTGTCACTTTAGAAGAATATTTCTTCTTTTTTTTTTATATAGATATTGATAGTGTCCCTTAAGGGCTTCACCATATACACACCCCCCGGCGAATCCAGTCAGTATTGGAGTCTAATACTACTGGACTCACCAATTTAATTAAAAGGACAGCGCTCGCTCTCCTTGAAGTAGTGTTATACTACGTTCCTAGTTTTGTTATATTCTATTAGTATAATTTTATTTTTAGAATTAAAAAAAAAAGAAGTTTTTTTTTTTTTTTGATAAATTTGTGTCAACAAATTTGACGCCGGATTACTTGACAAGCAGTTTCAACCACTGTATATCGTTGTGTTCTCCTCATCCGTTCTACCCTAACTTTTTACTTTACGTTTACATCAATTTGCACAGTGAAGTGACGCAGGTGGTTTCTGGACGGAGTCCCAGCGGGAGGCTCATCAGACTAGATACTCGAAGGCGGCTATAACCCTTAGTGCTCTACTAAGCTTGGCCCTGAGCCCCAGACAAACGGTGAGTCATGAATATTAATATCATTTCACATAATGCTCAGGGCCTGAATGAACCGATTAAGAGAGGGGTTGCCATAAAAGAGTATCAGAGACTAGGGGAAGATGTAATATTTGTGCAAGAAACACATTTTAAGAAACTAGCGGTCCCCAAATACTGGGGGAAAGCATATAAACAAACTTTCCACTCCACCGCAACAGCAAAGAAAAGGGGGGTGACTCTCCTTATTCATAATAGGCTTACATTTCGCCACACCCGCACTCAGACAGACCCAGAGGGTAGATATGTGGCAGTACATGGCACCATTCATGACCAGAAAATTACCTTCCTTAACATATATGCGCCAAACACTGATCAGAAGCAATTCTTCACTAAGATTTCAGATCTGATTATGGGCTGGGAGCACTCCCTCCTGATCATAGGGGGGGACATGAACACAGTCCTAGATCCATCTACAGACAAATCAACTGCTACCACTAAACTCACACCTCCCACGGCTACCCGAGCTCTTAAACATATTCTCAGATCTAATTGCCTGATAGACAGTTGGAGGATAATGAACCCCACTGATCGAGAGTATACTTTTTACTCCCCCAGACATCTGTCACACTCCAGAATTGATTACCTGTTCATTCAACAACACCTATCACTAAACTTAGAAGCAGCTTCCATTCGACCCATTTCGTGGTCAGATCATGACCTGGTTCTGATCTCCCTGTCTGGACTTCTACCAGCGGGACGGTCCCCCTCGTGGGCACTAAATCCCTGTCTATTAAACGATCTAGTCCTAAGGGAAAAAATCAGCAGTGCAATTGTGGAATACTTCGGGATCAATAGTGGGGGTGAGGTAGACGGGGGAGGAGTGTGGGCAGCCCATAAGGCAGTGATTAGAGGAGTTTGTATTCAGCTAGGAGCAGCAGCGAAAAAAGCAGATAGAGTGCAAATTAGGGACCTCAATAGCAAGATCACAGAGTTACAATCACTATTTGCCAGGAATCATGATCCTAAGATCTACAATGAAATTCTGAAATACAAACACACCTTAAACACAGTGCTCAGGAAGAAGGTGGTCTCCATGCTACAACGTACGCAGGCCAGCTTCTTTATGAGCACCAATAAACCTGACAGTATGTTGGCCAGAAAGCTTAAAGCACAGAGGGCGGACTCATTCATCCCAAAGATATTTACTAAAGGGAAAGGCCCGGTCTCTAAACCAGACCAGATTGCTGATGTCTTTCGACAATTTTATACAGAACTGTATTCCGCCCCCTCTCACTCAGGATCCTACTCTCACAAATCACAAATTGATGAATTTCTTTCTGGGATTCAGCTGCCACAAATTGAGGAATCACAGGCAGAGACCCTAGCAGACCCCATAACTGCTGAGGAAATTAAACAGGCTATTAAGGCCACGAGATCACATGCAGCACCTGGTCCGGATGGATTCACAAATTTTTATTATAAACAATACATCGATCTCTTGCTACCGCACCTCCAAGAATTATTTAACAGTTTCCTTTCTGGTTCTTCATTCAGACCAGAATTTCTAGAGGCTAAAATTATCGTAATACCCAAAGAGGGGAAAGACCCAGCACAGTGCGGTAGTTATAGACCGATCTCATTGATCAACACGGACCTCAAACTATATTCCAAAATAATGGCAAACAGATTGGCCCCATTGTTGCCGGACGTGATCCATCCGGACCAGGTAGGCTTCATCTCAGGTAGAGAAGCACCCGACAACACCAGGAGAATCTTTAACCTGATAGACTTGGCTACCAGAGAGGATATCCCGCTAATGCTCCTATCTTTAGACGCCGAAAAGGCATTTGATAGGATAGACTGGACTTTTATGTGGAAAACATTGGCGAAGTTTGGTCTGGGGGACGGCTTTTTGAAGGGCATTATGCCTTTATACAGCGATCCCAGAGCATGTATTATATATCAGGGATTTGTGTCCAAACAATTTAATATTGCTAGGGGAACTAGACAGGGCTGCCCACTCTCCCCCTTGCTCTTCGCCCTTAGTCTTGAACCATTGGCAGCGGCAGTTAGAAATTGTCCAAACATTAAAGGAGTGCAGATTGGCCCTAATGAGCATAAGCTCAACCTTTTTGCAGACGACATCATGCTGTCACTTACAGATCCAATACCAAGCCTGCCTAATTTATTCCAATTGCTCACAGACTTTGGCAGAGTGTCAGGGTTCAAAATCAACACTAACAAGAGCATAGCCCTCAACATTACACTACCCCAAACGGTGAAACAGAACTTAGAAAACAGCTTTCCCTTAAAATGGGCACCCAAACAGATAACTTATTTGGGTATTCATATTCCGCGGTCTATAGCGTTGGTATACGAGGCAAATTTTCCTCCTGTCTTTAACAGAATCAAGGCAGATATCTCCAAGTGGTCCTTCCTTAACATCTCATGGTTGGGCAGAATAAATTCCATCAAGATGAATGTGATTCCCAAATTATTATACCTATTTAGGACAATCCCAACCCCGATCAGGTTACCCGACCTTAGAGTGTTGCAAAAAACACTTTTTAAGTTCGCATGGAATAACAAGAAACCAAGAATTAATAGAACCACAATGTGTGCGCCTAAACAGAAAGGGGGGCTAGCCTTCCCTGATCTAATCAAGTATTATAAGGCCACTAGATTAGCTCAAACCACGACCTGGTTTAAAAAAGAGGCCATACCGGTGTGGGCAGACATAGAGAGGCAACTTCTAGAAGACAAGCATTGGGTACTATCGCAGGTTTTATGGCTTAGCTTGGGTCGGGACCTACGAACAGGAGAGTTACCAATTTGTATTAGCCACTCTTTGAAATTATGGAAAGACCTGAACAGAAGGGTGGACCTCCTGAGCGTGGGTTCTGGCTTGATTCCACTATGGCAATCACACAAAGGTCAGCACCTCAATAAATTTACCCAGATGAAATGGTGGATAAAGAACAAAATAACAATTGTGGCAGATACCTGGGTGACCTCACAAAGCAACACATCGTCAATTATCACTGACATAATTCAGGTGCCACATAGAGAGTGGCTTAATCTGATGGCAATTAATGAGACACTAACACACTCTACGAAAATCAACAAATATCACACCAAATCTCCCTTTGAGAAATGCTGTATCAACAATCCCGGAGGTAAGGCCAATATAGCCATCATTTACAATCAGATGGTGTCTCTCACCAACAGGGTTAAACCACATTACCAAACTGCATGGGAGGCTGACTTGCAGGTAACTCTAGACGACAGCCAATGGAATAAGATCCTAAAACAAGCCAATACCTCTTCACTAAACGTGACACTAAAAGAAAACTCTTTTAAGACAATAATGAGGTGGTACCTTACACCAGCAAGACTCCATCTTCTGAACAAAACACACCCTGACACATGTTTTAGGGGCTGCACAGACACTGGTACACTGATTCACATGCTGTGGGAGTGTCCGAAAATAAGACCCATATGGACAGCAACATACGACCTATTAGAAACACTTTTGGGGACAACAGTAACACAAAAGCCTGAGGAAGCTTTGCTAGGCCTTCCAATTACGGGGCTATTCAAATCAGAACAATGTTTAACAACACAGATATTTTTGGCCACGAGATGCATCATAGCTAAACACTGGAAACTTACCTCCCCTACTCACATTGAAGTACTTCACAAAATCAGGTTCATTCGGGCTATGAGCTCACTTTCAGCTGAAATTGATGAAAGATACCGTCGATGGGCCTCCTGCTGGGACTTATGGACTCTACGAGGTCCACAATAAGGTTCGTGTGAACTACTTTTATGGGTTGACCTGATGTTTGATCTATGGTTTCACCTTACTGTACCTCCTAGACACATGTCTGCTTTGAGGAATGTATATATGTTCAAGACCTTGTGTGACTTTATATATATGTTTTACATGTTCATGTGTTATTCTAACCAAAAAAGAAAAACTTTGAAAGAAACTTTTTGATATATCTTGTTGATACTTGAGAGATTTGTTATATGATTTGCTGAACTTACGATGTTCTATTTGTTTATTCTTTCAATAAAAAAGTTAATTATAAAAAAAAAAAAACCCTCTAGACAAAACACATTTTAAAGGTAAAGTAAAACTTTCACTTTTCTAGTTAGGTAAACCTTTCACTTTTTCTGGGTAAAGTAAACCTCTCCACTTTTCTAGGTAAGTAAACCTTTCACACCTTTTAAAGTAAGGTAAACCTCTGTTAATCTACATCTGCATTGCTTATTACAGTAACACCTCGTAAAATACAATATCTCTTTAATATCTCTTAATCTCAGTCTCAGTAACTAACACCTTTACATGTAAAATATCATAATCAATTCTACTTCTGGTAATTACACTATCAACAACAACAAACAACAAAAATGCAATCATACCAGTCAGTCTGAGGTACTTTTGTGCGACTTTGTCCCAGCACTCCTTTAAGCTTCAATTTCCCATGGAAGACACGCATGACAGCAATCCTACACAGATTTTCATAAAAGCGGCTTTGCTCACCTCTAATGTTGGCCATGATTAGCTGCCAAACGTCTCCTCCACAAATTCCTGAAGCTCAGGGTGTTATCTACGGCCAAATAGTGCACTCCTGGCAGGCTCGTCAAATGTTAGAGAAAAAAAAACATACCAACAAACCACTTTTTACTCCAAAGCCCAGTCATAATAGCAAAAAACAGAAGCCTGTCAGAAACAAAAAGCATCCAAAATGGCTGCTGGTGACTGACTGACTGAGCTGACAAAACACAGCATTTACAGTGTTTACATAAAGAACATGGTATAACCCATTACTCATGGTACAATCCCTTGCTTAAGCCAATAAGATATTATTTATATTAGGTGATCCAATAGAATAAGATGCATGAACTTTGCACGTGCTTAATCACATCTGGCACATCACTATATGTGCAAAAACACTTTTATTTATTATCTCTGCACATACTGTAGGTTAAGTGCTAGCCTTGAATACAACTTAAATAAGTATTTGTTTAGGCTAATAGCTTATTGTCTCCTGAACAAAATGTATTATGGGAAGAAGGACTTGTTTACAGTTATAGGAGAAAAAAAAATATTTCAAGTACAAGCAGCATTTACTGTTTCACACCTCACGGCCTGATATGGAAAAATACTGGTTCAAAGCCAAATATCACACTTGCTGCAAAAGTTATAAATGCTATATATGTTATAAATGCAAAAGTATATACCCCCTTGACTTTTTACCTATATTGTTACATTACAGAATTAAGTTAAATTTTTTGTTAATCTGAATTTTATGTGATGGATCAGAACACAATAGTCTAAGTTGGTGAAGTGATAAACATATATATATATATATATATATATATATATATATATATAACTATTTTTTAGAAATAGAAAACAGAAAATTGGCATGTATTCACCCCCTTTGTTATGAAGCCCATAAAAAGCTCTGGTGCAACCAATTACCTTCAGAAGTCACATAATTAGTAAAATGATGTCCACCATCTAAGTGTCACATGATCTGTCATTAAATATACACACATTTTTTTGAAAGGCCCTAGAGGCTGTAACACCTAAGCAAGAGGCACCACTAACCAAATACTACCATGAAGACCAATGACCTCTCCAAACAAGTAAGGGACAATGTTGTTGAGAAGTACAAGTCAGGGTTAGGTTCTAAAAAAATATCCAAATCTTTGATGATCCCCAGGAGCACCGTCAAATCTATCATAACCAAATGGAAAGAACATGGCACAACAGCAAACCTGCCAAGAGACGGCCGCACACCAAAAGTCATGGACCGGGCAAGGAAGGCATTAATCAGAGAGGCAGCACAGAGACCTAAGGTAACCCTGGAGGAGCTGCAGAATTCCACAGCAGAGACTGAAGTATCTGTACATAGGATGACAATAAGCTGTACGCTTCATAGAGTTGGGCTTTATGGCAGAGTGGCCAGAAGAAAACCGTTACTTTCAGCAAAAAACTAAATGGCACGTTTTGAGTTTGCAGAAAGGCATGTGGGAGATTCTTAAAATGTATGGAGGAAGGTGCTGTGGTCTGATGAGACTAAAATTAACTTTTCAGCCATCAAAGAGAACCCTATTTCTGGCGCAAACCCAACACATCACATCACATCACCATCCCCACAGTGAAACATGTTGGTGGCAGCATCATTCTGTGGGGATGTTTTTCAGCAGCCGGGACTGAGTTGAGGGAAAGATGGATGGTGCTAAATACAGGGATATTCTTGAGCAAAACCTGTACCACTCTGTGCGTGATTTGAGGCTAGCACAGAGGTTCACCTTCCAGCAGGACAATGACCCCAGACACACTGCTAAAGCAACACTTGAGTGGTTTAAGGGGAAACATGTAAATGTGTTGGAATGGCCTAGTCAAAGCCCAGACCTCAATCCAATAGAAAATCTGTGGTCAGACTTAAAGATTGCTGTTTACAAGCACAGACCATCCAACTTGAAGGAGCTGGAGCAGTTTTGCAAGGAGGAATGGGCAAAAAAAGTGGTAAGATGTGGCAAGCTCATAGAGGCTTATCCAAAGCGACTTGGAGCTTTGATTGCCACGAAAGGTGGCTCTACAAAGTATTGACTTTAGGGGCGTGAATACTTATGCACATTGATTTTTTTTTTTTTTTTTTTTTTTAATTGTTGTTTGCTTCACAATAAAAAAAAAAAAACATCTTCAACCTTGTGGGCATGTTCTGTAAATTAAATGATGCAAATCATCAAACAATCCATGTTAATTCCAGGTTGTGAGGCAACAAAACACGAAAAATGCCAAGGGTGGGGGGGGGATACTTTTGCAAAGCACTGTATATATGCACTAAAAATGTATAAATATTTGTATTTTATCACAACATTAGTAATATTTGAAAAAGCATCTAAAGCCTCCTGTAAATGTGTTTCTACATTGAAAGTGCCAGAAACAAAAGCACAGATCCACTAGGAGACAAAGCTTGTCACAATACATATGCATATAAATAGTCTCTTGGAATAATGAAAGAGGATCCAAACTTCAGAACCCAGAACACAATACTTGACATCGAGATAGGTACAATCTGACATCCATGCACCCCCTTTTGATGTACTTTGCCTTATTTTGTTTATTTTAGGAAATGTGTGGTATACAATGACTGTAATTTTATTATATTACACATTTCTGAACAGCAAACCTGTACTATGTTGATAAAATAAGTTAATGAAAAGATTCTTGAGGGATATTTTGTTTTCACCACTAGAGTATAAGGCTTATGAGAGATATTATATTTTTGCCTATACCTCTTATGTAACCAGTCAATCGTAATCTACAGTAGCTCTGTATATGATTGCTATTGACACAATGTTATGTTTCTATTATGTACTTTAAAACACAATTCCCATCAAGTTGGTGATAGTGTTGTTAAAAAATATATATTTTTATAGTTAGAATATATATTTTCATATACAGGTATTTACAGTTAAATGTAAATATAAAATTGAATAATCACGCGTAATAAATAGGGAAAACTTTTCACACCAGCAAGTGATCATTGGTTGAATTAAAGTTTGGAATATTATATACAAGTTAGATCTAATTAAACTTGTTTTGTCATATGACATGCTTTTAAATTATTTTATGAAATGCTATGTCATGAATACAGTATTGTCACAAGTGATATATTCACAATGGCAACATCACTATGTGATTTGTAATCACTGGCATCACTCATGATGTTCAAAGTTACATGGAAAAGCAGAAGGCCTTGCACCTTAGTACATTTTATATGCAATTATGCTACACTGGATGCTGTAATTTTAGTTTCCACGGACCTACTTCCTGAGGTGGTACAAGACTGAATGAACAGAAGTTTCTATTTAGACACTGGAAATGTGGCATCTTAAACTGACTAAACCAGGGGTGTCCAAGTTTGGTACTACAGGTCCGCACACAGGCCTGGATTTGAGGATTTCCTTTCTGTGCACAGTAGAGTCAATCAAGATGAATGAAAAAGCAATATTCCAGCAGGGATATCCTCAAATCTAGGCCTGTGTGCAACCCCACAGGACCAAACTTGGACACCAGTGGACGAAACATATTAGTTTATAATGATAAACACTCCCATGAGACAAAGAACACTTGACAACAGTGGCCCTTTAAGTGTACCTACATAAATCTTTTTCATATTCTAATGATTTTCTACTATTGTAAATCGTATTGTATTGAGCTTGTTTCAAAAATGTACCTGATAGAAACAAGTGTAAAGTGGATGATGGTTATTTAGGTTTTATCCTTCCCTATGCACATTCATATATCTGTACTCCACCGCCACTCCATTTCTGTTCTTCCTTTGACCTTGCTATACCAAAATCCATAGGTGTATATAAGTTTATGCAGATCTTTCCTGCTACGAATCCGCCAAAGCTGTGGTGTGCAGCAGACAGTAGGTGGAGTGACTGTGGCGCACTTAGACTTTGTTTAATTAGTTCTTAGGGTTAGGGTCTAGGCTTAGGGTAGTGGCAGATGATGATACGCTTCATATCGTAAAGTAGTGGAGCGCCCAGACCGCCACTACTTTACTATGTAAAGCTTATCATCTGCCACTACCCTAACCCTAATTCTAACCCCTAACCCTAAGAACAAATTCAAAAAAGTCTCTGCCTGCCCTTTGCTGGTCGCTGCATGTCACTGCGCTGGCAGATCATAACAGGAAAGGTCAATTTATATATATATGTCCATTTATGTTTATTTATGTATATAAAGGTCCATTTATTTATATGTGCAGCATGTCAGACATAAATATCATCACATAAACATTGCTGGAATCAAGACACTGTTTAAATATCTTTAAACATTAGTGGCTGCAAATCCAAATAAAGTGTTGGCAGTTGTAGTTTAGATGCAGGTTTTGATAGGGAAGTTGGGATCTTCATTGATGAGGATCATTTTTAAGAGCATGTGATTTTAACTAACAACCTGGGATTTCTCACAAAGGCTTAAACGGCAGGGGTCATTTAATTGACTTAATTAGCACCAGGTAAATCACTGGTTTAAATTTCACATACTTCTTTTCTCTAACTGTATTAATGAATACAAAAGAGCTTTAGTGATTCTAAGGTGTGTACAAACAACTCTAAACTGTGTACATTGTGGTGTCGGAACAAAACTGAATATGTGACTGCAGTAGTTACAGAAGGAAATTAAAGCAGGAAAAAAATGGCATTTACCAAATAAATAACTAAACATGGGACTTTTTGGAAATGGAAAATAAGTTATATTAATTTAAGATAATTCACACTGAAATAACAGAAAATAATGTACAGTTGTGCTCAAAAGTTTGCATACCCTTGGCAAATTGGTAATATATGTACCATTTTTAAAGAAAACATGAGTGAGCAGGCAAAACACATCTTTCTTATATTTCTTATGGGATTAATATTCAACTGTAGGTTATACCAGAATGGGACAATAATAAAACAATAAAACATGGCAACAAAGAAAAAAATGAAATGTCTCTGTTCAAAAGTTTGCATACCTTTCTTAATACTGTGTATTGCCCCCTTTAGCATCAATGACAGCGTGCAGTCTTTTGTAATAGTGGTCTATGAGGCCCCTAATTCTTGCAGATGACATAGCTGCCCATTCATCTTGGCAAAATGCCTCCAGGTCATGCGATGTCTTTGGGCGTCTTGCATGAACCACACTTTTGAGATATCCCCAGAGTGGCTCAATGATATTAAGGTCGGGAGACTGTGATGGCCACAACCTTCACCTTATTCTGCTGTAATCCCAGGAGGGTCAACTTGTCCTTGTGCTTGGGGTCATTGTCATGCTGGAAAAGTCCAAGAGAGTCCCATGCGCAGCCTTTGTGGAGGAGAAAGCAAATTGTCTGCCAGGTTTGTTCTGATAACATGCTGCATTCATCTTGCCATCAATTTTCTCAAGATTCCCCCAGCTCACACCCCCCAAAACCTCAGTGAGCCCCCACCATGCTTCACAGTTTTTTTTTTTGCATTATCAGTCATATTTTCAAAATAACGGCCAAAAATTCACAACTTCTGCCAGGGTATGTAAACTTTTGAGCACAACTGTATATATGATATGCCTTGTTTTACCATTGATTTACGAGGAAGAGGAACCAAGGGTTCATGGACACCATTCTCATTGATTTTTCTTATCTGATTTCCATTCAAATGAATGGAACCTAACGCACAGTATGTTGCAGGGCTCACTGCTCCTCTGTTTATTTTTTTTGACCATGTCCAGGCAGAGAAAACAATTCCAGCCTGTCTATATTACATGCAATTTTTGACACTATATATTAAATGCATGATAACAATTCTGTTTTATTATCGAAATTGCATGAATAGTAGCACAACTAATAGATCGGGACCATCTATGTAAGGGGTGTCCAGGTTTGGGCCCCACACATGCCTGGATTTGAGCATATTTCTGCAGCATGCAGGTGAGTGAATCACTTCTTCAGTTATGCTGATTGACTCACCTGTGCACAGAAAGGAAATCCTTAATTCCAGGCCTGTGTGCGGCCCAGCAGGACCGAACTTGGATACCCCTCATCTACGTCAAGAACCAGAACCTCTAAATAAGAGTTGATTATAATACAGACCTTGATTTTGTGGCTTAAGCACTGGTGGCTCCACTAGTGGCTCTGTCATTTTGACTGACATTTGTTTTACTTTTTATTTTTTTCTTCCCATTGCTTTTTATCTCTAAATCAGTTATTCTCAGACAGCATGTTATAGAACAACGGTGAGCTGTTGTTAGTTAGTCATTTAGTTGTGGCTGACTCTCTGTGACCCTATAGACAGCAGCATGACAGGCACATCTAATGCCTGGTTGTGCATATTCATAACGTTTTCATGGTAAAGATACTTGAGTGGGTTGCCAGTTCCTTCTCCAGTGGTCTGCGATTTTTCTGACGTCTCTGCTATGACATCTGCATCTTGGTTGACCCTACATGGTATAGCTCCCATCTTCATTGAGTTCCCCAAGCCCCTTCACCACAACAAGGTACACAATGTTAAAATTGATGTGTGGGAGATACATAATAAAGGATAGATTGAATTATATGCAAGTGAACACTGGGATTAACTTGACTTTCCATATTATCAGCCTTATTAAATTGCGATTAGGCCAATTGAATAGGGCTCTATTTAAGCACACAGCATTTTTTTTACAGAAGTTTTTAGTTAGCGAAGACCTTGCTTTTCGATAGACGTTCGCTAACTAAAACCTTCTGTAAAAAAATATGCTATGTGCTTAAATAGAGCCCTATTCAATTGGCCGAATCGCAATTTAATAAGGTTGTATGTATTTAATCTGTGGGGCTACTTGAAACAAAAGCTTCCCTCAATATGTATTTGTGTGACTGTGTGCCTTTTTAACATGTATCAATACAATAGATGTAACTGAGAATTATTCTTTTTTTCTTTTACAACATTATAACAGGGTCTTCTGAAATACAGCTAAGCCAGTGATCTTCAGTTGAATGTAAAAAAATGTTCTTATCTGACCAGGCCCCTGGAAGCTGTAATGTCTGATGCCACTCCCTTTATACCCTATAAGAGTATTTAGCCTGTCTTTTAGTTAAAGCGCCACTAATGTAAACAGAACTGCTGTTGTGGAAAATACAAATATACATACATTTTTAGTGTATGTGTGTGTATATATATATATATATATATATATATATATATATATATATATATATAGCATTTATCACTTTTGCAGCAAGTGTGATATTTGACTAAGATGTAAGCTGTGAACCAGTAATTTTCCATAGCAGGCCGTGAGGTATGAAACAGTTAATTCTGCTTGTACTTAAAATCATTATTATTTTTCTTCTATAAGTATAAAAAAGTCCTTCTTCCCATAATAAAAAATTGTCCTGAAGACAGTCAACAATTATTTAGCCTAAACAAATATGTATTTCAGTAAGCCTACAAGGCCAATAATTAACCTATGTACAAGAGATAACCAATAATAGATTTTGTGCGCATATAGTAACGTGCCATATATGATTAAGAACGTGAAAACTGCATGAGTCTTATTTTTATTGGATATCATAATATAAATAATATCTTATTGGCTGTTGCTGGCATGTGTCAGTTTTCTAAAGGGGGTAATGATTTATACCATGTCCATTATGTAATTCACTATAAAAGCTGTGTTTTGTTTATATTTGTGTCCAGTGAGTCAGTAGCAGGAGACAAATGTAACTGGTCTTCTGTTGCTAATTCATTTTTTTTCCAAATAAGCCAAACAAAATCAGAGGCCTCTGTGTTTTGAGTATCATGACTGGGTTTTGGAGTAAAATGTAGTTTGTGGGTAGGGGGGTTTCCCAAACACTGGTCAGTGCTATCACAGGAAATGTGTAAAACTTTTTCATTTGAAACTCCTTCTCCATTTTATAGTTTTTTTTAAATGTTGCCATGATCCCTTTTATGACACTTAAACTGATGATTCAACCTGGCTCTAAGCAGGTGTCTATATACTGAAATATACACTGAGTTTAAAGGCACATTGTACTGTATTTGTATCTTCATTGAAATAACAAATTCCACATTCTCCCTTTGAGATTAGAATGTCTAAAATATAAAAAAAAAACAATAAACTGATATTTGTTGGGTCAAAGTAGGGTGCTTGTAATGTTTGGTCCATCCACAACCTGGACACACACACATTCTGCAGAAAGGTGAGCAGTTGAAGGAATAGCTAAGATACATAAAAGCTCTTATAAAACAGTGAAATATTTATTTTACAGATGCAAAAAAAGTATTTCATTTGATTTTCAGTGCTCTGTTTCATCCTGTAGGACAGTACTGATAAACTCCAGATAGTAAGAATGATATACAATATCATTGCAGAGCAACAGAGCAAAACTGTTAATTATGAACCATTCATTTGGAAGTTTCCTGCCACTTTGTTCTTAAGGTTAGGAAGGTACAGTATTTGCTATCTGAAGTATTGTTTTATATACCAATCAGAATCCAGTAAAAAAAAAAAAAAAATAGTGGCATGAACATAATAGGAAAGATCCCAAAATGTTAGTCCAAACAGGCATATAGATAAAAAGAAACATTTTCCATACACCCAATTCCCACAATTGCATTAGTACAATCCTGGAAGTGTAATGCCCATTTAAAAAATAGCCAAGAAAGTCACAAAACAGAAATATATATATAATTATTGTTTTAGGCAATTTGCAATAACTTAAAAACTTATTGATAAAGTAAAGATAATAAAAGTACAGACTGATTGAATTACACTATTTAGAAACTGGCTGCATAAACTAGTTTTCTAAGCTATAATACTTTGGTATTTGTTTAGCAAAGACAGTTAGACTGATCCATTTATTACACAAGTATATTTTCTGTTTGCCTATGTGTTTATGTACTATAAATCGTGGTAATGCAGTAAGATCACTGCTTTGTTAGCTTTAACATAAGTTTAAATTGACTGGTTTAGTTTACACTCTGCAATTAGGAAGAGGGTATTTATGCAACAGGTCATTACATTGGTGATTGGCAGTGCAACTAAAATATATTTGCTTCCTCCTCCAATATCCTGATTATTCAGTGTACACCAAGGACTTTTATTCAGAGATTGTGAGATATGAAAGGTCATACTCTGAATTATAAGAAAGTATAGCCTCCATGATCGGGTTCCCTGGTGGTCCAGTAATTGTGATTCAGTGCTTTCACCTCTACAGCCTGGGTTCGATTCCAGTCAGGGAACCAAGAGGTCACACCACCCTGAAGTTATGCAGGGTTGGGCCTGGTCAGTACTTGGATGGGAGACCACCTAGGAATACCAGGAGCTGTATGCTGTGATCCACTGGAGAAGGAACTAGCAACCCATTCCAGTTTCTCTGCCAGGAATATTAAGTTGATTGGCATGGTGTGTTGCGGCCTGTGAGGTCATGGAGAGTTGGACATAACTGAATGACCCAAACAAACACATACAGTTGTGCTCAAAAGTTTGCTTACCATGGAAGAAATTGTGAAATGTTGGCATTTATTTTGAAAATATGACTGATCATGCAAAACAATATCTTTTATTGAAGGATAGTGATCATATGAAGCCATTTATTACCACATAGTTGTTTGGCTCCTTTTTAAATCATAATGATAACAGAAATCACCCAAATGGCCCTGATCAAAAGTTTACATACCGTTGAATGTTTGGCCTTGTTACAGACACACAAGGTGACACACACAGGTTAAAATGGCAATTAAAGATTCATTTTCCCACACACTTTTTAAATTGCAATTAGTGTCTGTGTATAAATAGTCAATGAGTTTGTTAGCTCTCACGTGGATGCACTGAGCAGACTAGATACTGAGCCATGGGGAGCAGAAACGATCTGTCAAAAGACATGCATAACAAGGTAATGGAACTTCAAAAAGATTGAAAAGGATATAAAAAGATATCCAAAGCCTTGAAATGCCAGTCAGTACTGTTCAATCACTTATTAAGAAGTGAAAATCCAGGGATCTCTTGATACCAAGCCAAGGTCATGTGGACCAAGAAAGATTTCAGCCACAACTGCCCGAAGATTGTTTGGATTACAAAGAAAAACCTAAAGGTACCTCAGGAGAAATACAGGCTGCTCTGGAAAAAGACGGTGTGGTTGTTTCAAGGAGCACAATACTACAATACTTGAACAAAAACGAACTGCATAGTCGAGTTGACAGAAAGAAGCCTTTACTGCGCAATGCCACAAAAAAGTCTGGTAACAATATGCTCGACAACACCTTGACACGCCTCACAGCTTCTGGCACACTGTAATTTGGAGTGAAGCGCTATGTTTGCAAGCAGAAGTTCCAAAAATATTATGTTTTATCAATTTCTTACAAAAATGCTGGTCTCTTTTTGTTCGGTGCCAAGCCATTTTAGAACTAATAGCCATGCTTCTATATTTTTTGTTCTGCCAGGCAAATCAAGTAATGTGCTACGTTTTTATAAATACCCTCTTTAAAGAGCCACTTAATTCAGCACAATTTTGGCCACATCATATTAAGATCTTCTAAAAATGTATTGAAATACTTTCTGAATTTTTTTTGAATATGTGCATTTTTCACTGATAAATCAATCAGATAAAGTGTCTGTTTACATGGTTTACTGTCTGCCCCCTTCAAGACCCACAACTCCAGCTCTGTGTAGTGAGCAATGGATAAAATAGAGTTAACAATTACCAAATTAATCTGTACAGAGCATGGAATGTTGGATTCACCTAAACAGGCCAGTTATGTAGCCAAGGGTATGCAAACAGGCCAGTTATTGCAGCCTAAGTGCTGCGCGGCTGCTTTGCCTCGCTTTGTGATGCTTGCATGTGTGACGGCCCCGCTGGCTGAAGTGAGAGCCTTCGGCACTTATTGCAGCCTAAGTGCTGCGCGGCTGCTTTGCCTCGCTTTGTGATGCTTGCATGTGTGACGGCTCCGCTGGCTGAAGTGAGAGCCTTCGGCACTTATTGCAGCCTAAGTGATGAGCGGCTGCTTTGCCTCGCTTTGTGAGGCTCACATGTGTGACGGCGAGACTCGCGGTTGTGAGTACTGCGTTACCAACATTGCAAACGTTCTGAACAGTCGCAAAATCCACAACTATATATGTGATAAGGTAATCATTTCCCCTCTTAGATGCCTTTTTTCGAGAAAATAGGTTCAATCCTGTTAGTCTTACTTCATAGCTTAGCCCCTCCATTCCCCTTATTGGTTTTGTTGCCCTTCTCTGTACCTTTTTCCAGGTCTAAAATGTCCCTTTTTTATTGAGTGTGGTTGCACTGTGTATTGCTTTACCTGTGCTACTCTATACTTAGTGTTCCTAGCTGTGTATGAATATGCCTGATTCCTTTTTACCTAGCTTCCTAGCAGTATATGAGTGTGTCTGACAGTATTTTTACCTAGGGTTCCTAGCAGTATATGAGTGTGTTCGTAGCTGTATATGAGTGTATCTTACAGTCATTTTACTTAGGGTTCCTAGCTGTATATGAGTGTATCTTAAACTCTTTTTACTTAGGGGTCCTAGCTGTATATGAGCGTGTCTGACAGTCATTTTAGTTAGGGTTACTAGCTGTATATGAGTGTGTCTGACACTCTTTTTACTTTGTGTTTCTAGCAGCATATGAATGTGTCTGACAGTCTTTTTACTTAGGGTTCCTAGCTGTATATGAGTGTAATTTACAGTCCTTTTACTTAGGGTTCCTAGCTGTGTGAGTGTGCCTGACAGTCTTTTTGCTTAAGGTTCCTAGATGCATATGAGTGTGCTTGAAACTCTTTTTACTTAGGGTTCCTAGCTGTATGAGTGTGCTTGACACTCTTTTCACTTAATGTTCCTAGATGTATATGAGTGTGCCTAAAAGTATTTCTACTTAGGGTTCCTAGATGTATATGAGTGTGCCTGACAGTCATTCTACTTAGGGTTCCTAGATGTATATGAGTGTGTCTGACAGTCTTTTTACTTAGGGCTCCTAGCTGTATATGAGTGTGTCTTACAGGATTTTTATTTAGGGTTCCTAGCTGTATATGAGTGTGTCTGACAGGATTTTTATTTAGGGTTCCTATCTGTATGAGTGTGTCTGACAGTCCTTTTACCTAGGGTTCCTGGCTTTATATGAGTGTGTCTGACACTCTTTTTACTTAGGGTTCCTATCTTTTTGAGTGTGTCTGGCAGTCTTTCTACTTAGAGTTCCTAGCTGTATATGAGTGTACCTTACGCTCTTTGTACTTAGGGTTCCTACTTAGTCTTTCTAGCTGCATATTAGTGTGCCTCACAGTCTATATGACTGTCTCTTCCAGCCTATACAAGTGTCCCTCATAAGTGCACTGACTGGAGGAAGCTCACGCGCCGGGCAGCTGGGGGCGCGCGCTCTGTTTACTGCTGCACTAGTCAGACCAGAGTCCCCAGGGAAACAGGACGCCGCATCTCAGCATAATCCGCCGGCCACGCCCACTCGCACACAAGCGCTCTATTTGGGAACGTTATGAGCACAGAGATAACAAGTGCACAGCAACATAGGACAGAGATAACCAATGCACAGCAACACAGTACTGAGAGAACAAGTGCACAGCAACATAAGGACCTGAGAGCAACACAACAGGTAACTGCAGACCAGAGGGAGAAGTCCCACTAGGGAAATAACCAAGACAGGTGATATATATATATATATATATATATATATATATATATATATATATATATATATATATATATATATATATATATTACACACCAATAGAGATATAGGCCCTCATTCAATTGCGATTTAGCCAATTGAATAGGGCTCTAAATAAGCACATAGCATATTTTTTTAAAGAAGTTTTTAGTTAGTGAAAACCTTGCTTTTGGATTTGATGCTTACTAACTAAAAACTTCTTTAAAAAAAATATGTTATGTGCTTATTTAGAGTCCTATTCAATTGGGAAAATAGCAATTGAATGAGGCCCATAGTGATTACGTGAATGAGCAAGTGAATGTAAAGCAAAGCCTGTCAGAAACATACTGCTGTTGGAGGCAAAGGGTTAAATGTTGGGAGAAGTTTCAATAAAACACTGAAGTTAATATTAGCTTGTCTGAAAGTGGATGGAGTAAGAGTGAGTACTGGTGGAAGTGAGTGTGAGTAGCACAGGTGAGTAGGGCTGCTGTGTATACAGAGTATGACAGGGACAGAGAGAGTATGAAGGGCTGGCTAATAGTAGGTGGCAAAATAGATGCCAGCCATTGTGGGCCTCTAATCAAAGCCTCCTAATCTGGGCTATCAACCCATCTACAAAAGGAGAAGCCATACTGTACCAGGTAAGTATTGGTTAGGATAAATGATGAACCCTGATATATCTGACCCTATGAGTGCTAATGAACATTGTTCCCATGCTGAAAAAGTGTTCCCATGCTGATTACATATGATCCCCACTCATAACTAAACCCCTCAAATATTTATGCAACCCCCACTTTTTTAATCCCATGCATGTGTGTATTTTCTATTTATTAGACCTAATTCCGTACCATGCATAGAGAATATTGACAATTCTGTGAGTCTTTGAGTAAATCATTGTAATGAAAGAACTACAAGATGAACCCTTTCTTGTAAGAAAGATCTCAGTAATTCCAATATTATTTCACAGGCCCATTTATTAGACCATGGATAGTTCTTACTGATCAGGCTCTGATGGATAACACAGGGACTGGAATGGTTTTAGTGAATATAGCTTTATGAGTTTGTGAGCCCAGGATGAAACCTACATAATGTTGTTCTTACTTACATGTCCTGTATCTGATTACACCAATTTGTGGAAGAATATATCATTTCTCATGGCTGCCTTCTTTCCTTTAGGTCATCACATTGAGACAGTGATCAGTGATGGAACTGGAAGAGGAAGAGGTCCCAGAGCCTCCTTTTTCTGAGGATGAGAGAGTACAGTTCATGGGAGGATGGCTGCAAAACATCATGAAGATCAAGTCGGACAAATGGGTGAAGTTTGTGGAGGATGAACAAAATGAGAAGATACTTAAAGATTTTTTTGATGGAGTAAACCAAGACATGCTGATATTTTCAATAACCCCAAATGGAGCACTATTTGCAACTCAAGAGGTACATGGTGTAATAGCAATGCTTGGTCTCTGCAGGACATATAAATGCCATTATGTGCACGCACACTGTGAAGTGTACTTCTGTTGGCAAGTCCTATAACATTTGGCAACATTTGTCATTTCCTGTTGGGAAATAGTATGTGTGAAATTGGATAGTATCTGGAATGTATCACTGGTTATGTATATGCAGAACAGCGTTAACATGATTATAATCGAAAAATAAACAAATCAATTAAAACACAGTAGTAATAGGTGTCATATAAGTGCTTCCATGTAACCAACACTTACAGGAGTTATTACCATTCTATGATCAAAAGAGGCATGGTTGCATTAAATGTACAGTATATGAATACTAGGAACTTGCCTGTCAAAAATTACAGCAATAAAATTTGAAGCCTGGCAATGCTGTTTGTTACACAATGCGAGGCTATGACCCTCTGAGCACTTTCGGCGCTCATTGCGAGCCTGTCCCCCCTGTGTAGTTTAGGGGCCTCACGATGAGTGTTACTGCCTTGGGTTAAATGTTAGTGGCTTGGACAGAGTGTTACTGCTTAGGGCTCGTTTTTACTTCCTTCAGCCTAGTTTTATGTTATTCGGCCTCGTTTTCGTTGTGTTATGTTTTTTCAGCAGCCATTTTTTTTCTCGCTTAGGCGATTTTTGATCGTGAAAAAACGCCAAGTATGCCTCAAATTAACTTGCAACCTCACTCAGAGGCTCCCAGGCTCTCCCCCTGTGCTGTGAGTGAGTAAGCTAGTTTAAGGCATATTTGTTTTTTTTGTTTTTTGTTTTTTCGAGTTCCGTGGTTCGGCCGTTAAATTTGCAATTTTTGATAAGTCCTACAGGGCTCACGCGAGCCCCGCAATGAGCGCCTTTGGCGCTTATTGCAGCCTAACTCCTGCACCGCTGTCGATGAGCGGCGCTTATTGCAGCATAAGTCCTGCGGGCCTCGCAGTTGCGGCCCGCAACGGCTCGCCTTGCTTAGCATTGCGTTACCAACAACCCTGCAATTACGACAACTATATATGGGAATATCTGAATAATAAATATATGATGGTCTTTAAGAACAACCATTCTCAGCCTTTTTGATTTGGGGGCCTTCAAGTTTACGCTTATACTGATTAGAACAGAATACATTTTAACTGCAGTTAATTTCCCAAATATGTTATATTTAATGTGTTAGGCTCTCCTCATCCCTCTTTTTCCACCATATGACTGGCTGTTGACAATCACTGCTCTAGATTATTTATTTATTATTATTTTATTTATTATTATTATTAGAATACCCTCAGAATATATAGAACTAGAGGTGTAACAAAGACATAGGTACAATTTTTACATACATTTGAGGCTAGGGAAAAGACACACTTGTTTACTAGGCATTTGTTTTATTTATTTTTATACCTCCCACTTTTGGTACAATAACCTAGATAAGATTGCATCTAACTTGTTCTATTAACATTATTAGTAATGTTTATTGTGACAGTTGCCTTTATTTGGAGTTGTGTTGTTCATGCCCTGAAATACTACGCATATAAACTGCTCATTAGCTCTGTAATAGAAATCTTAAACAAATAACCCAATATCAGACATTTTGAAACTTATTGACATGATATATAGGTTCTAAAATGTTTACACCTTTTTTTGGCAGTTTCACTTTACTCCCATTTTGCACAGTCACAACTGGACCAGATTCTGTTTCTGTGGAAAAGGTTATCAAAAAAGTGTCTACAATAAAAACCTCCATTAATATGTGGGTGTCTTGGGTGAAGCTGAAGATATGTTTTTTCTGGAGACATAGTCTATGCTTACCCACAGCTGTGATATGAAATGCAAAATTAGTGCGAAAATTGCACGTTTTTAACAAAGAGTAACAGCAGCTTATCGTATATCTTAAAACTACAGGATTTCATGGTATGAATGAAAATAAGACCACATTAATGAACCTCTGTAATATATATATATGCAGAAATAGTGTATTTGTTTCTTAAACAATGCCAAAGGTTGTTTGTCCAAACTGTGTTAATTGTTCTTTTCTTCTTATTAGTAAAAAAAAGAATATCTATTCTTCATTCATATATTATAACAAAGATCTAGGGGCATGAATAAGAACACATTTTACATTATGTAAACATTGCCAAGACAATATGAAAAGTTTGAGCATTGCTATAAGCCACATATCCTAAAGTAATCTTTTGAAAAGATTCTTAAGAAAAACTTCTTATACCTCATGTACAAAAAAAAAAAATACAAAGTGGGCATGCCCAGTGATACCTCCTATAATGTATAGGATAGTCGCCATGCAGATGTCATGCCCTATGGGTGAAGTGGGCAGCCAGGGCACAAACTTAAAGAGTCACAGAGGGGCTTTCGATTATAGTAAGGAAAGTAAAGTACCTATAACAATATTCATATTTGTAATTGGAAGTCATTAGTAAAATGTTTACTAGTAATAGAAAAACAGCTTTGAATTTACTACATTTTAGCTGTCATTCAGCTCAAGAGATCTTCCCACTAGTAATTTTGCAGTCAATTTATCATGTATTAACAGAAGTTGGTTGCAACAGGATGCAATTAATCCTCGAATGAGGGTAATTAGATCATGAAAACAATACCACTCTGGTGGGAGGATATCTGGAGCCAAGTGACTGCTAAAGTTGAGTAAATTCTACATTTATTTAAAATAGCTTCAGCTGGAAGTATTCATATTTTTGTATGAGCACATTACTATCCTAACATAACTGATACCTTCTCTGTCGCCCTTTTAAGAGGAGCAACAACAACGGTTTAATATTTACATAGAACTTGTGCTTTAGCTTAAAACGTAGTGCACTGTCCTGTAGACATACGTGTGCTGGAATAAGTCATTTTTTTTATTTTATGCCCCACATTTGGCCAATATGTCTTTGTCCTTTGTTTCAGTTTTCTTACGTTACTGATATATAGAATAACATAGTACTATTCTCCTATACTTGCAACATACGGATATGGAACGCAATATCTAAGGCGCTGCTCAGGGCATCTAATTCACTTGATCTGGCCCTGGAAACACTACATTTTTTATCTTCTATCATAAAGTCCCTTTATTAATTTATTTTAAGGTAGACACCTCAAATTATTCTTGTTCAATTTGAAGAGAAACCCTCAGATTCACTAAGATTGTCAAGGACTGTAAATCAGACATTGCAGCCTTCAATGATCTGCTTATTAAATCTGCGTAATGTGCAAAAAATGCCAAGTTTGAGGTGTCTTCTGCTCTTTAAAGATTTTTGGCATTTCTATTATTTTCAGGAAATGGTGCATCACAGGCTGGTTTAGAGCAAATAAAACTTTTTATAGGGTTCCCTTTTGTTACATGCACAAGTAAGAAAAAAATAGAGACACATTTTTGGTGGTTATGTATGTTGAGACAGACCATGTCGTACTGTATAGTGCATGTGTGGTTATTTACCAATACTGTTTCAATTGAAATGTCATTATTTTCCGTAGCTCCGTAGAAAGGAGAAACGTGAGACACAAGACTAAAAATGTATATAAATGTTTTTATCAATACAGAGTGAGACAAAGCATTATGTCTTGAGAGCTTATGAGTATAACTTATTTAAACCTATTGGTGTTTATACTGTACTAGCAACTTGCCCGTCAAAAAATTTACGGCAATAAGATTGTAAGGCAGGTAATGTTGTTTGTGTGCAAAATTAATTTTGTTGGTGTTTTAAGATCCTTCGGCGCTCATTGCGAGCCTCGCGCTGTGCGCCTTTGGTGCTCATCGCGTGCCTCAGAATGAGCGCCTTTGGCCCTCATTGCGAAGTTCTTGGTTTTTTGTGTGCTATGAGCAGCGTTGTTTTTTTTTTGGGGTATGGCAATGAGTAATTAATAAAATAAAAAATTAATATACTTTACCTATTGTGAAGTAATATATGCAGCATTGTGTTGAAGAGCTGGCAATCTGTTTTCATGTTGCTGCAGCATTAGTGCTGTGGAGCTGCTGTGTAAGTGTCATGAATGTGTACAGTGTGTAGTGTAAATAGTGTGCGTGCGCGAGTCAAATCCGTTAGGGTAGCTGTGTACTTCCGGATTGTGTAAGTTAGTGTTCTAAAATGGCGCCTAATGTGTGGTATGCTGCTGTGGCTGATTTTGCGTCCTTGTTTTCGGATGTCGTCTGACTTTTTCGGAAAATCAGTAGGTGTTTGGTGGTGTTTTGCGTGTTTAGGGTCCGTTAGCCCCGTTTTCGTTTTGTTCGGCGGCCATTTTTTCTCTCTCTTAGATCATTTTCGGGTGTCTAAACTCTGTAATTTTGACTTAAATTGAGGTGTAACTTCACTTGCAGAGGTCCTGGGTGCCCCTCTTGCGTCCTTGTTTTCGGATCTCGTACGTCTTTTTCGGAAAATCCGTAGTTGTTTGGTGATGTTTTGCGTCTTTAGAGTCCTTGAGCCTCGTTTTCTGTTTTTTTCGGCGCCCATTTTTCTCTTGCTTAAGGGATTTTCGGGTGTCTAAACTCTTTTATTTTGAGTGAAATTGAGGTGTAACTTCAGTTTTCGAGGTCCTGGCTGCCTCCCTTTGCTGTTGGTATGCTTTTTATGTATTTGTTCTGTGTATTTATTGTGTTTTTCATGTGCGCAGGTTTCGGCCGGTATTTTTGCGAGGTCGTAACACGTCTCGTACTTGTTTGTCGTATGTGCGTAAATTTTGCGAGGTCCGCAGTTGCTGGCAAGGAGCACCTTTGGCGCTCCTTGCCAGCAACTGAGGCCCTCGCTACGCGAGCCAGCAGCGTTAGCAACAACCCACTTCCTCACAACTATATATATTAACCCTCAACTTATTTTCCTCTGAAGAATGCAGTATCTATATCCATTTAAACTCAAATTCCTGCAAATTAAGAGTTCTTTTGTTACTTTAAATCAAAACTAATATTTGTTTTTGTTACAGGTTGGCGCAAACATGAAGAGTAAAGCTGTTTACGTGATAAAGAAGATATCAGGAACAAGTATTGTAAAGGAGGACTATAAGAAACAGCTGTTTTTTGGAGAATTGTCATCCACATCAGTCACTCAGACATCTGCACTAGTAGAGGAGGTAAGGTGCAGAGAATTGTGTAAGAACTGTCTGCCACAGCAGAATTGTATAGGAACCTAAAATAGACAAATAATGTATCTACAGAACCGTTTACAGAGCTATTCTTTAAACTGGGTTGATCATAGATCAACAGAAGCTGGGGAAAAATCTGTACAATTGTAAAGTATGTATCACATTTATTTTAGCAACAGTGTGAACATGAAAGCATTTTTAGAGATTTTTTTTCAAGAGAATCTGATTGTTGCCAATGAATTTCAAACTCAGTCTTTAAAGGGCCAGTTAATTCATCACAAGTTGGAGCACACCACTGACAGTGCCCCCAGACAGACTCACAGCAACAGCTCTGTGCAGGGAGCATAAGCAGAAATAGCTGAAACCCTTCCCAAATTCATCTGTGCAGATAAAGGACTGCTGGAATAAACTAAAGAGTATAGTTGGGGGTTACCTTCTACTCCTGCATTCCTGTACTTCAGAGAAAAACTATAAATCCTTGATCATTTTATCATAGAATCTTTCACACCATGAAGAGCACTTATAGTGAGGTTAATGGCCCTTTAAAGATGTGTGATTTGTTGACTTGCAACTCGCAATGAGCGCCACAAGCAGCATCCATCCTCTGGCATAATCTGCTATGATTAGTTTCTAGATTCTTTACGAACATAAGATTTATATATATACTAGCTTGCCCGTCAAAAATTACGGTATAAAAATTTTAAGCCCCGCAATGCTGTTGTTTGCCACACAATGCAAGGCTCAACCCCCCTGCCCTCTAACTCCCGGGCCTCACAATTAGCGCCGTTCCCCCCCCCCCCTCTACTTTACGCTCATTGCAGGCCTTGGCATGCGCAACACTCTATCTTTAAGAGTGTTACGACAAACTTTCTCACCACTGTGTGTCTTTCCCCCCCTCTCCCTCTCCTGTGTGTCTTTCCCCCTCTCTCTCTCCCCTGTGTCTCTTTGCCCGCTCTCCCTCCCTTTTGTCTTTTCCCCTTTCCATCCCGTGTCTCTTTGCCCTCCTTCTCCCTGCCCTGTTATTTTTCCTTATCTCCCTCCCCTGTGTCTCTTGCCCTCTCTCCTTCCTGTGTGTCTTTTTCCCCCACTCCCTCCCCAGTGTCAAAGCGAGGCGAGCCGTTATGGGCCGCAACCGCAAGGCCTGCAGGACTTAGGCCACAATAACACTTAACCCAAGCCAGTAACACTTAATCCAAGGAAGTAACACTCAAGCGCAACGCCTATATAATTACACAGGGTGAGAGGCTTGCAATGAGTGCCGAAAGCGCTTATTGTGAGCCACGTGATGAGCGCCGAAGGCGCTAATCATGGGACTCGCAAGGAGCACCAAAGGTGACCATTCAAAAGCAGGAAAGTTGTGGCTCGCAATGAGGGCCGAAGGTGATTGTGTGTCAAACAGCATTGCCAGGCTTACAATTTTACTCTCGTCATTTTTGACGGGCAATTTCCTAGTTAATTATACGTTTTTTATCACTGAAACGAAATATAAACACTGAGTTTGTTTTTTCTGCTTTGGAGAGACTAGAGAAATGAAGGAAACCTGAGAGGAAGTGGAGACAAAGACATAAAGGGTCTATTTGTGTTTTCTGATCAATATGATCATTGAAATGAATAGTGATACATGCATAATGTTGTTGCAGAGAATCACAGTGCTGTTTCTTGTAACAAGTCTACTAAATCTTCAGGAAAACACATAATTACATTGTATTATGGTTTGTTTCCCATTTGTACCCATGGATACAGGAGATTCCTTTCAGTTGATCAAATCTGAATCCCTGTCTGGGGGTTTTCACACTTATTCACTAGTAGTTGTCAAAATTGTATCCACAAAATTCACTAAAAAGTAAAAAAATAGATTTCACAGGTCTGAGATGTTAATTTTGTATGGTAAAAATCTGCCTCGACAAAGCACTTTGCAGTCACCGTGAAGCTTAGTGAGTCTATTCTGTTATGTTTTTACATATTTTATTTTGAAACCAGTCTTCATTTGCATTTAAAAAAACGAGATACATATTCAGAGTGCTTTAAATCTGGTGACTTTTGGTGGCTGTTACAAATACAAAACTGTGTTAATCCTCCAAATATGTAGTTCTGTTACTATAAAAAGAGAAACTGTGCACATACAAATCATTTGAGATGACCTTGTTTACAAGCTGAATTAGCATATGATTTAAAATACTTATCCCCCAGGTTCAGCTGTATCATTACCATTGTTTTACATAAAATCCAAAGAATGACAGTTTAAAAGGCTTATTATCCTCTTTGGCCAAATTGGGTAATTACGTGAGTGGCAGTTAATGTGGGTGTGTACAGCAGCAATACTACAAAGCAGTTTGGGAGCGGGTAGGAAAAAAGGTTGACGTAAAAATACTACTTGTTTAATCTATTTATATAGTTCTACCCTTTTAAAACTGCTATTGCAATTGTTCCCTCTTAATTTTCAGTTTGCAGACATATTTTAAGGGAATGGAATATTCAACAATTATAATATTTCTTTTAAGTATTTTCTGTACTATTAATAATGTTAGTTAAGGTGGTAGAATACTGTAATTGCTGTAATATATATATATATATATATATATATATATATATATATATATATATATTATATATAATGTGTGTGTGTGTGTGTGTTCTGCCATGTTTGATTTCAAGAGAACACAGATTAATTCAAAAAATATATTAAAAAAGTACTTGAGTGCACATAATGTTTCATTCAAATTATTGAGATGATATATAACCATGGATATACTGTTTTGTATCTTATCATACAGGGTCAAAGTGGGTTTAAAAAAAATGGACTTTATATTCTGAAGTCATATATTTTATATTTTTACTAGCAACTTGCCCGTCAAAAAATGACTGCAATAAGATTGTAAGGGCGGGAAATTTTGTTGGTGTTCCAAGATGCTTCGGCGCTCATTGCGAGGTTGTTGGTTGTTTGTGTGCTATGAGCATTGTTTTTTTGCTAATGCTAATGAAATAATGAATACAATAATACATCAATATACTTAACCTATTTTGAAGTAATATATGCAGGAAGCATTGTGCAGAAGAGCTGGCAATCTGTTTTCATGTTTCTGCAGCATACAATGTGTGTTTTGAGGGCTGTGGAGCTGCTGTGTAAGTGTCAGCAATGTGTGCAGTGTGTAGTGTAAATAGGCTGCGTGCGCGAGCCAAATCTGTTAGGGTAGCTGTATACTTCCGCATTGTGTAACTTAGTGTCCTAAAATGGCGCCTAATGTGTGGTACGCATCTGTGGCTGATTTGGTGTGCTTGTTCTTGGATCGCGTCCGTCTTTTTGGGAAAATCCATATGTGTTTGGTGGTGTTTTGCGTCTTTAGAGTATTGTAGCCTTGTTTTTGTTTTTTTCGCCGACCATTTTTTCTCTCGCTTAGGGGATTTTCAGGTGTCTAAACTCTTCTATTTTGACTTAAATTGAGGTGTAACTTCAGTTTCCGAGATCCTGGGTGCCCCCTTTGCTGTAGGGAAGCCTTTTATGTATTTATTGTGTTTTTAATGTTTTCATGTGTGCGGATTTCAGGCGGTAAGGTCGTATTTTTGCGAGGTCGTAATGTTTTCTTTTCTATGTTCCGTGTCTCGTATTTGTTTCTCGTAAATCCGTAAATTTTGCGAGGTCCGCAGTTGCTGGCAAGGCGCTCCTTGCCAGCAACTGAGGCCCTCGCTTCGCGTGGGCCGCAGGCTCACTACGGGAGCCCGCAGCGTTAGCAACGACCCGCTTGCTCACAACTATATATGTGATTAAAAATTATTAAAGCTTGCCCTGTTTCATAAATAAATTCCATAGAAAACCTATGAGGTAGAGATATTTTTTTAGTTTATACACTACATAATCCCACTTTTTACTGATTCATAAATATACCTGTTTGTCTATAGGTCTCACATTTGATTTAATCAGTACCCGCCTAATACTGCCAAATGGCTCCAGCAATAAAATCTGACAAGCTACTTGAGTTGCAGTTAGGGAGGTATTACCTGGATATATACACGATTATCACAGATTAGTAATATCATTACATTGTGCTATACACCATCTAGGACCCTATTCAATTTGCAACAGTTACAGAGTGATTCAATTGATCAAACCCGCAACTAACGGGCCAAAAGCCTAAACCGTAAACCATGCACCCGTAAGTAGCATTTCAGACCATGCTCAATTAAGCAAGGCCGTAACTAACGATTTAGAAACAGCCATTAGTAAATGAGACCGTCATCATGATGTCATTAAAACATGGAGGTTAAACATCAATCAGTTAGGGTTTAGAAGTCCGATCTGCGATCAGACTCACAATCCGGCATTGTACAAAATAATAAAAATAAATGAAGGAAATCTTCTAGTCCATGAGGGTGGCCTGATATGTATTAACCCCTTGATTTCTGGGATCAATATAGCATGAAAATAAAATGTGGAAAAAAAAAATCTGCAGATTTGCGAGCTTGAGACCCTTGTGACATTAATTCTAATGTCTGCCCGGTCTTTTAAAGTGCAGTATTGCTGTTTTATTTGCAGTTACAGTGCTACGATCAGGTGTTTAACCCCCTTGCGGGTCCTATTTGGTACTCGTAGGATTTTCTTCTACATTTGCCATTTTCGGGTGTGAACAATTGCGGGCTTAAGGAGTTGTAGCAATTGAAAAAGTGATTTGCGATTGTAACATTTACAGGCTTGAAAGATCAAATGCTTAGCTGGGTCGGAGATACAATTTTGACAATCGCAGGGATTTTCGGCCAGTAACCCGCAAATTGTTTGCGGGTAGCTAAAAGATGCCAATTGAATAGCAAATTAGTTCACTGGCTACATTACGGGCTCGAGTAACTTACAATTGCTGAATTAAATAGGGGCCACAGTCTGGTGCACACGTTAGTGGTATGAGACACATTATTTCAGAAGTTACCTAACAGAGGTTGGAAATATGGTATCATTTAAAACTGCAGGTGTTTCAGATATGACATAGTTAGTTAATAACAAGTTCTTAATCAGTTGAATGTTATTAAACATGCATTATTAATAACATGTATTTATAAAGTGCCAACATATTCCATAGTACTAAGTGCAGGGACACAGTGATGCACAGGTCATATAAAGAATACGTAAGACAAATTTAACAACAAAGTTGACATACTGGTACATAAGGACCTGCTCCTGTAAGAGCTTACAATTTACAAGTGTATTTCCTACTGTAAAATAATATTAAATAATATTAAAGTTTGCTTTTCTGAGCTGCGACAATTGCATTTTTAATGATAAACCCTAAAGAATTGAATCAATTGTCTTTTGTGCGGTCACTGACACATTGAGATTGCCTAGTCTTTTTGTGCAGGTGTTGTTGGATAATAGAATGACTATAAAAAAAATACTAGTACATTATAACTAATGGTACAGCAGGTAGTATATCCTTTGGAGCTCCTTGGCATGTCTTTTTCTGGTATATATATATATATAGAGTGAGACAAGTGCAAATGAACCTTTCAGCTGCTTGGAAGACTATATAGCAGAGGTCAGTTCAATGTGAGCAACCTGTTTACTGATATTTGTGTTTGTTTGCACCGTTCAGTCATGTCCGACTCTCCGTGACCTCATGGACTGTAACACACTATGCACATTTGTATGTCCATGGTCATCCTGATCCACTTGGTATTTATGGCAGATATACTGGAGTGGGCTGCCAGTTCCTTCTCCAGTGGTCTACAGCATATTCCTAGGTGGTCTCCCATCCAGGTACTGACCAGGCTCAACCCTGCTCGACTGGAATCTAACCCAGGTTGCAGTGCTGAAAGCACCGAATCCTTACCACTGGACCACCAGGGAGCAATTAACCTTCTTCCATAGTAGTCATAGAGAACCCTGAAATAACTGCATCTAAATAACTGCATATAACTGTTGGTGCTGAGTTACGCTCAAAACCTGGCACTCCAGCCATGATCATGACCTAAAGACCTGCACGTTACAATTTGGTTGTTATTACACTGTTTTATGATAATTTTTTTACTGAAGCAGTTAATTACCATTTTGTTCCTATGCAATAAGTTATTAATTAAAGCAGCTTCTATTCTATAGTACCATTTGCTATCTTTCAGAGTGATACAGAATGATTTATTGCCAACCTTGGTGTTGTAAGCGAGTAGCGTTCATTCTCATTTGTTGCTAAGACCTATAAACAAGAATGTGGAAATCACTGCTGGACAATAATACAACAACATTCTCACTGTTTACTAGATTTGTCAGCGCAAAGCTTCGCATCCATCTCCAGCAACAAAATGCCTCATATCTTTCTTTACCTATCACTCAAAATTTCACAATAGGCGCCGATCACTGTGCAAATATTAACTTAGGGAATGGTTCATACAACAACAAAGTGCTCGATAAAAGTACAATAACTGTGGATATTTTTTCCCTGTTATCTTTTATGCATACAGAAGCAATCATCCACATACAGGTATGTGTTTCAGGTACAGGTTGCTCTGCGAAACAGTTTTAAAATACTTTTATGTAAAAATTGTTGAGATAAAGATAAGGAACCATGTGTGTGTATAATAAGCACACCCTCATAAGATTATGTGACTTTGCATATTAAAGTGACACATGTATAACTTACATCTATAGGTAATAATAAGCACATCATCCAGTGAATGTTATTAAAATGTATTTTTTCTGCATTAATCTAAAATTTATATTTACAAACAAAAACTCGTATCTCTTGTTAATGAAAGATAATGACTACCATTGTCTTCAGTGTAAGTTACACGCAGAACAAAAGATTGGGCACGCTTAGACCCACACGGAGCATGCCCAGTCTTTTTCCAAATGAGTTATAATGAAGGAATCAATATTTGTAATGATCTCTCATGAATCAGAAAAAACAATGTCTAAAAACTGCAAACTTCACTTTAAGTTTACTGTAGGAAAATGCATTTTAAAAATAACATTCAATTGATAGTGCTTAGAGTAAACCATATTTGGAACCTCTGATATGTCTCTTTAAAGGGCCACGTTGGTCAAATATATATCACAAATTGATAAGATCTTCTTCTAAATATTACAAAACATCATTTTTGTCTTCCTTTGCACTGAGGCTTATAATGCACCTACTGGTCTCTGGATGCATACATGGTGACCACTGCATGTGTGAGCTATAATCATTTAATAAATCCCCCTCACATCTTCCTCTCCCCCCCCCCCCCCCCCCACTGTTAAGTAAGTGCTCAAGTCAGGAGTACACAAACTCGTTTTCTAAAGCTAAGATTTTCTCTAAATAATGATTCTGTGTTCATGGTTTTCATGGCTGCTAATGTTGTTTGTTTGTCACATACACAAATGGAAGTTTTTTATTAATATACAGTGGTCTTTTACGAAACTGTGATTTAAGGATACACGTGTAAAGTGACACTGTTGCCCCAACAACAAGTTGGTTTCATGTTAAAGAACATTAAAATCTGCTTGCATATCACACTAGCTGTTTTTCTCTACAATAAATAATTACTGAGATATTCAGCATTGATTGTGCTGCTCCTTTATGCTAATGTGTTGCTCAATATCTTAATTTGCTCCTCACAGTGCTTGATAGGTTTGGGTGTATGGATCTGACTCCATGATATTCTTAGGGGTTATGTTTTTTTGCCGCCACAGAGACAAACAGGCTGTAATCCTAATTAGTATATCAAAGCAGCTATTTTGCATAGGAATATAGCAGAGATAATGCTGGCTATCACTTTAGAATCAAATGGCTAGTACAATGTTTATCTATTTTTTTATTCTCTAAGAATAACTTTAAAAAATAAATTGATAATGAGGTGGCAGAGTTCCCTTAAGTTTGTACAAGTACCGTAAATCTTTTGTAAAGAAAATGTTACATTAAGAAAGCAAAACATTTTGACATTATACTTTTCTGTGCCTCCCACCAACACCACTGAGGCATATAAAGAAACTATTCTCGCTCAGCTCACAATATAGGATGATTTAGCTAACGTGTGAAGAGTAAAATGTGTTTTGGAGAATATGTATCTATTCTTTACAGTACAGCTATACCTGGTTTAACTCTGTAGATAGGTTCCACGCAATAGAGTGTTAAGCGAAACAGTGCTAAACGGGGCAGTTTAACATGGGGGAGATAGGGATAGGGGAACTCATGAAAATACACAGAATTGCAATTGAAATGTAACCTTTTTTTTGTATGAAATTCAAACAAACAGCAAACACAACACTAACTCAAACTGAACATTATCAGAAATATAAACTTTAAATTTATGATGTTGAAGCTTCTGGGTCATCCGAGATTCTGAGCATTAAAGAATCAGAGCATTAAAAGGGGTTAAACAGGGAATTACGGGTCAAAATAGCGTTATAGCAAAACAGCACTAAAAGGGGTAGTGTTAAGCAGGGTATATCTGTATATAAATACAGGCATACCCCTTTTAACTCTTGTTCCTAGAAGACAGTGTTAAACGGGTCAATTTTAAAATAGAATAAATCACAGGCAAACTTGATTTGAATTCCTTCCATGGCTCTTGGTGTTTTGGAATGATCCCCATGCATCAAATCAGTGTTACTCAGGGATGTGTCGGGCAAAAACTGTGTTATATCCAATGGGGGATGTGTCAGGCAAAAACAGCTTTATAGTGAATCAGTGTTAAGCCGGATCGGCTTGTATTTTCTATGTAGCTGTGTTTTAACCAATCTTCATGGTTTACTTGACTCCTTGTTTAAGGCTGCAGTTCCACTTTGAATGAATACAGTCAGCCACTGGTGTAAAAGTTGAAAAATGTCCAGGGGCAGAGACCACCCAACAGCTTCTCTACACATACATACATTAAATATTCTGGGGGCATACTTCCACCCATTCACTCAACTATGTATGTATACGTTTCACATTTAAAATATGGTTTGTTCTCTAAATTAAAGGGTCCTCTGTCCCTAAAAGAAAACAATATAAACAAAAATGTGGAATATATGACTTGCAATTAAATAATATAGAAAACAATAGCTATTGTAGAAGCGCAATCATTTTAAGTTGTATAAGTTACATTTTATAAAATGTTCTTCCTTTTCCATTTTGTTCTTTTTAGAGGCAGATATATATTTTTTCACTGCAGACATTTTAGGGCACGGATCATTGCTTTCTCAAGGTACAGGTAGCAGAGGTATTATAAAGAGACCAACAGTAGCCCTATTAAGTTTTTAGTTTCACAAGAGCAAAGTAAATAAAATAGCCCATCTTAGAGACAGGTTACTACACCTTCTCAGCCACATTACCAATAAACTAGGAAGCTGTTTTTATTTGCATCTCCATCTTCACAAGGGAAGTCAGGGTTTCATAAAACTTAAATATAGTATATTTTATATATAGTTTATTTTTTTCTGTGGGATCTAATACCCTTCTACTTCCCCCAAATGTGTTTGCTTTTGTAATAAATAAAAAAAGAAAATGTTTTAACAGCTACCTCTAGAATGGATGGTCATATTGATTAGATTGCCAAATTATGATTATATTTTTCTACCTGTGTATTCAATGGGAAGGGAGTGTTGTATTGCAAATGTTTTGTATCATAGGAGCAAGATCATCACCTACCTATGTGAACAGCTCCCTGCATTGCCTCCCCCTGTCTCTTTCAAAACTACCTTAATTAATCTGTGATGTCATGTAGTTTCCTATGGCTTCCTCCTATTGGATATCCATTAGGAGATTTCCTGACCAGTGACATCATGTATAATAGAAAAACAGAGGGAGAAACGGGAGCATGCATGAATTGCAAAAATATGTAAGTGTATATGCGTAACATAATGAATTCAGTTTGATTGCATTTTAGAGATCTCAGATCACAGATCCACAAATATGATATATGTTTGAGAAAAAGAAACTATAAAGTTACAATTTTGGTTGCAACAGCAAAGCAGCAAATATGAGTCTCAAATGGTTGCGGGCTATGTAAGGACATGATAGAGTACAGATATCCATGAAAATCAGTTAAAGTTTGCCTAATTCCTGAACTGAATTTATATTGAGCAACTGTATGTTTTATCCAGTTGTTGAAATCAAAATATTTTATAGATTATCATTATTTTTATCTAGTATTTATAATTTGTCAACATATTCTGCAGCACTATACATATATACAAATAGATAAAGATATATGTTTTGCTGTTCTATTACAGGTATATTGTACTTTTAGCAATGGCTGCATTTGCATTAATTGTTACTTCTAAATATCCAGGAAAAATATCATTTTTATTGATCTTGTAATTTTGCGTCCATCTTATCATCCGCCATGAATAAATGATACAATTTGACACTTTCATTTCCATTTTAGTATAACATATTACAATTTGCTTGTTTGCCATGGTTTCATTAAAACCACTAGTAAATTATCAAAGCACTTTTGCGTGTTGCCTCCTTAGGAGAAAGGAAGATCACAGTGAACCCAAGTGCAATACAGGTACAGAGTGCTCTATGAGACTTTCTTGTTTGCCAGCTGTTATTTAACTGTGTAAAATAAGCATATTGGTCCAGAACTCACAAACTGAAGCATAGTAGGAAAGGAGAGAGAGAGAGAGAAAGTTATCCAAAATGACGTGGCATGTAAAAGGTTTAAATGAAAGCAGCAGCAGATAATGCCTGAAAGTGGTAGTACTTAGTGAAAAGAAACCCCATTGCGACTGATGTGCCGCCTCTGTAAGTGCTACACAGAGAACATAGCTAGAGAATGATTGTTATTTTGCATATTAATATAGTATTTCTATATTTCGGTGATGTAAAAAAATACACCCTGTTACTGTTCCTTGGTTTAATATATTAAGACATATCTGGTCTGCATTTATTCCTTACAAAGTCCTAACATTTGATGTATCTTACTTGATGTGACAAATAACACTCTCAAATTTTTACTACAGTGGATATAAAAAGTCTACACACCCCTGTTAAAATGTCAGGTTTCTGTGCTGTAAAAAAATGAGACAAAGATAAATCACTTCAGAACTTTTTCCACCTTTAATGTGACCTATAAACTGTACAACTCGATTGAAAAACAAACTGAAATCTTTTAGGTAGAGGGAAGAAAAAATCTAGAAATAAAATAATATGGTTGCATAAGTATGCACACCCTTAAACTAATACTTTGTTGAAGCACCTTTTGATTTTATTACAGCACCCAGTCTTTTTGGGTATGAGTATCAGCATGGCACATTTTGACTTGGCAAGATTTGCCCACTCTTCTTTGCAAAAACACTCCAAATCTGTCAGATTGCGAGGGCATCTCCTGTGCACAGCCCTCTTCAGATCACCCCACAGATTTTCTATCGGATTCAGGTCTGGGCTCTGGCTGGGCCATTCCAAAACTTTAATCTTCTTCTGGTGAAGCCGTTCCTTTGTTGATTTGGATGTATGCTTTGGGTCGTTGTCATGCTGAAAGATGGAGTTCCTCTTCATGTTCAGCTTTCTAGCAGAAGCCTGAAGGTTTTGTGCCAAAATTGACTGGTATTTGGAGCTGTTCATAATTCCCTCTATTTTAACTAAGGCCCCAGTTCCAGCTGAAGAAAAACAGCCCCAAACATGATGCTGCCATCACCATGCTTCACTGTGGGTATGGTGTTCTTTTGGTGATGTGCAGTGTTGTTTTTGCGCCAAACATATCTTTTGGAATTATGTCCAAAAAGTTCAACCTTGGTTTCATCAAACCATAACACCTTTTCCCACATGCTTTTGGGAGACTTCAGATGTGTTTTTGCAAAATGTAGCCTGGCTTGGATGTTTTTCTTCGTAAGAAAAGGCTTTTGTCTTGCCACTCTACCCCATAGCCCAGACATATGAAGAATACGGGAGATTGTTGTCACAAGTACCACACAGCCAGTACTTGCCAGATATTCCTGCAGCTCCTTTAATGTTGCTGTAGGCCTCTTGGTAGCCTCCCAGACCAGTTTTCTTCTCGTCTTTTGATCAATTTTGGAGGGAGCTCCCGTTCTTGGTAATGTCACTGTTGTGCCATATTTTCTCCACTTGATGATGACTGTCTTCACTGTGTTCCATGGTATATCTAATGCCTTGGAAATTATTGTGTACCCTTCTCCTGACTGATACCTTTTAACAATGAGATCCCTCTGATGCTTTGGAAGCTCTCTGTGGACCATGGCTTTTGCTGTGGGATGCGACTAAGACAATTTCAGGAAAGACCAACTTGAGCAGCTAAACTTTATTTGGTGTTAATCAGAGGCACTTTAAATGATGGCAGGTGTATGCTGACTCCTATTTAACACGATTTGGAATGTGATTGCTTAATTCTGAACACAGCTACATCCCCAGTTATAAGAGAGTGTGCAGACTTATGCAACCACATTTTTTTTTCTTTTTTTTTTTTCTTCCCTCCAGCTAAAAGATTTCAGTTTTTTTTTCAATTAAGTTGTACAGTTTATAGGTCACATTAAAGGTGGAAAAAGTTCTGAAATTATTTATCTTTGTCTCATTTATTTACAGCACAGAAACCAGACATTTTTAACAGGGGTGTGTAGACTTTTTATATCCACTCTATGTCATTATTAAACAGAAACATAAGCCAAAATTACCAACCATATTTGTTCAGTGTTTTCCTAATGTAAAAAATGACAACCTCTAATGTTTACCGACATGACAGACTTCTGGATATAATAAAAGGAGTGGGGGAAAGACAGCACACGCCACTTCCTAGTGCAGATTATCAAACTTTTATTGTGATAAAAGAAATAAATGGACAGATGTTCACAGATGTATTAAACTCTAGAAAGGAGGTAATTTAGCACATACCCAAACCCAGTCAACAAGATCTCACATCCATCCTTAGTAAATACTGCAATGGTATATCCACCTCTGATGTCTACAAATTCTATACCCCAAAGCTTTTCAGATAACCACTTCTTCTCTATTGCATGGGTATATTAATTTGGGTATATCTATGGCTCGAAAGACTCATAGCCATATTAAATTCCAAGCCCGTAAATGCAACGTGAGACCCCCAAAGGCTGCGGGCTTGAAATTTGCCCGAGTTACAGAGCTATTAAATTTGAGCAGGGAGCGAGTTATGGGCCAAAGACGCAAGCCTGTAAACCATTTTTTGCACGTTGGATGTGCGGCCGTGCACATGATCAATGAGTGAAACCTGTAGTTACAGGTTTAGACGGAGCCAATGGTAAAAGAGATTGTAATCATTACGTCACTGAAAAATGGACGTTAGATTTCAAAGCCTTACGAGTTTCCATTATGAGTTATGATCAGACCCGCATTCCAGAAATAATGCAATATTAATAAATCAGTAAATAGGATATTCTACTCCATGCAAGTTCATTATATGTATTAACACATTGATTGCCAGGATCGATGTAACACAGAAATTAAACAGAAATAAAGTATTTTATATTGCAGATTTGCGAGCTTGAGAATGTTGTGCTATTAATTGTAATACTTAACATCACTTTCCCTTTTATTATAAGTACAGAAGTATGTGTATATTTGCATTTACAGTGCAACTGATAGGTCTTTAACCCACTAGTGAGTCCTCTCTAGTAGGCTTTTTGGCTCCATTTGCGGGTTACGGGCATTGAAATTTTATAATGTGATTGGAACGTAGCAGTTACGGGCTTGACAGATCAAAGGATTTGCCAGCACAGGCCGAATCTTCACGTCCTGTAGGGTTTTCTCTCTCTTAACCCACAGATCGTCAGCGGGTTGCTTTACGTGGCCAATTTAATAGCCTTAAGTCTTGTGGGCTATGTTACGGGCTACGGTTTCCAACGTTGAGGGCTGTCAGACTTGTAACTTTTTAAGAGGTTTCTATATTCAAAGAAAGAAAAGTGAGGATTTGGATTTCCCTGGGTGTTTTCCACCCCAAATATACAGTGTACAAAATGGCGGGATAAATATGAACTAAATAAATTTTATTAAATACATGACAGCGACGTCTTAAAAGGCAAGGGATATTAAAAACACTAATAAAGGGAATAAAAAAAAGGGCAGATGTAGGGAATAGCAAGTAACCCTGTAGCACTGGTATTGTGCAATGTGGGACTCTAAAGTGAGTGGGTATTGCTATTCACACCTAGCGGGCAAGCCAAGATATTTGCAAAAAGTTCCCAGGGCAAAAAAGCCCTATAATATTATAAGTCATGTATATACAAAGCACCCTTATGCTGAAATGAATATCCTCCAAATATCTAGAGGATGACTTAAATAAAGCAATATTTTTGCAAAAACATAAGGTATAGGTAAAAAGATGCCTTACTGATAAACCTATTGTACTTTAATAAAGGTACCAAGAAGTTGTACCTATATAGGCAGAGTTTGCAAAAAGCTCAACTTGGAGCACAAATAAAGTTATCAAGAACAGCTATATATTACACAGCATAGGATTCAAGCTGTGTCTGTGTGTACAAATAAGTAACTAGCTGCCATATGGTACAACAAGTACCTAAAGATGTGTGTGCAAAATGAAGGCTGTTCCCCAACTTAAAAGTTGTACAGGAGGTAATATCAGGTACTTGCAGACATATTATGCAACTAGTGGGATATAAGGGGCTTTAAGCTAGGCCATAACTGCAGCAGATTCGCGCTTCCTGGAAAGCTTGGCCGCTAGGTTTGCAACGCGCATGCGCACGTCTAACGTGATGACGTACGCAGCGTGGTTGCTAGGAGCCTGACGCGTTTCGACGTATCACGTCTTTGTCAAAGGGAAATTGTATAACGCTGTCTCTGAGAGCTTTATATAGGGAGCTGTCACCAAGGCAACATGAAAGTAGTACATGCATTGCCCGTAACGGGTCAAAAAAATAATGCAAATGGCATAGAAATTCCGTTGGTAAATACAAAAGGCCACTGAGATGGATGTTCAAACGCTAATGAAAACCAATGCAATTGTATGGTATCAATGCATAGGTCATATAGACAAGCTAGGAAGGCTAGTAATAAGAAGTGTAGTGTGAAAGCTATTGCATTTAAATTATGTGAGTTAACAAAAGATAAAAACCAAAAATGGTACCAAGGGTGAAAGGCCGTTATATAAATGAAAAGTAAGCTCCATTATATAATAAAGAGTGGGAGACCAAGAGACAAAATCTATATAAGGGGACTGAAGTCTCAAAGTGTTAAGTGATATATGATGTGTAAATAAAGCTGGAAAGCTAGTGCTAAAGGGATAAACATATACTCTAAGGTATGTGTTGACTATTGTGATAGGTGCCTATAGCAGATTACTTATGTAAAAATAAAAAAGAAAGGGTGCTAATGCACTGAAGGTCCAACTAATGGGATGAACAGAAAGTGAGCACAAATACTCGCTGGGGTGAATATACATGATTATAAAGCAGACTGAGACTCTGTGAGGGTTGAAGTGTACAAAGTGTCTATGAGACAACACGGCCTACCAAAAGGTGGACAGAAAAAATATTATATATTGATTGTGAAGCAGACTGAGACTCTGTGAGGGTTGAAGTGTACAAAGTGTCTATGAGACAACAAGGCCTACCAAAAGGTGGACAGAAAAAATGATATACATAAAAAGAGAGAAAGACAAAGTACTAGATGAAGGGCGTAAAAGTAAACCCCTCATTAAGTCCATAAGGTGCTTGAGCCTTCAATTGGTATATCCAGCGTGCCTCACATTGTAGTAATTTTCTCTCCAGGTCACCCTGTCTTGGGCCTATATGTACCTGGTCTATTGCACAAAAAGATAAAACTTCACTTCTATTGTTGTGACAATACTTGACATGGCGGGCAATTGGTGTATCCAATGCATTCTTGATACTGTAGATATGCTCACCAATCCTGCGGCGCAGCTGGCGCCTCGTTTTTCCTACATAGATCTTCCTGCAAATACAGCTGGCCACATAGATAACCGCCGTAGAACAACAGTTCATAAATTCTTTTATCTTATATTTTTCCCCAGTAATAGGATGCTCATATATTTTCAAAGGTGTAACATACCTGCAGAATTTGCATCTGCTACATTTGAAACACCTGTTAGGGGTTTTAACCAGGTCCCTGGTTTCTGTTCATTAAAAGAACTATGGACCAGTCTATCTTTCAAGTTCTTGCCCCTACGGTATGTGATGGAGGCCTTTGGTGTTAGAACATCTTTTAGATCCTCGTCACTCCTCAATAAATGCCAATGTCTAGATAAAATGTCTCTGATAGCCTCGGAATCATAGCCAAAAGTCATAATACAGCGAGATAGTTTGCTTTCCTTATCTGTATTCTTGCTAGGGCCATTCAAAAGTTCAGATCTCTTGCAGTTAGATGCATAGTTAAAGGCAGATTTGAGACATTTATTTGAGTAACCTCTGTCTCTAAATCTAGTTCTTAATTTATCTGCCTCTAGTTTGAACTCTGCATCAGAGCTGCAATTCCTCCTTGTTCGAAGGTATTGACCTCTTGGTATCCCCCTTTTAAGGGGTTCATAATGCTGGCTATCCCAAGTCAACAGAGAGTTCGTGGCAGTATCCTTCCTATAAGTAGTGGTTGATATCTTTCCTTCCTCATCTTTGGTTATCAACAGATCTAGGAATGTGATGGAGGATAGGTTTAACTCGTAGGTGAATTTAAGGCCCAAGTCATTGGTATTAAGGTCAGACATGAATTGTTCAAATTCAAACTCAGTGCCTGTCCAAACCACTAACACATCATCAATATAGCGCCGCCATACTAATGCGTGCTCAGAGAGTGAGGATGTAGATTCATGGAAAACAAATTTCTCTTCCCACCAGCCCAGGAACAAATTGGCATAACTGGGAGCACATGGTGTACCCATGGCTGTCCCTTTTTGCTGGTGATACCATTTGTTATTATGCGTAAAGTAATTGTGTTTTAACACGAATTCCAAAAGTTCCAAAAGAAGTCCATTAAATTTTGTGTGAGTAACACCTTTCATACTTAGAAAGTAACTTAGGGCCTCTATACCGTACCCATGTGGTATGCTGCTGTATAATGCCTCCACATCTATAGAGGCTAGCCATGCTGATTCAGGTATATGGAGGTCATCCAGCTGTTTTAAAATGTCATTTGTATCTTTGACATAAGAGTGGAGACTTTCTACCAATTCTCTCAGATAGTGGTCAATAAATATGCTGACGTTATGGGACAGGTTATCAGTGCCGGATACAATAGGCCTACCAGGGATCAGACTGACTTTAAAACTGGCAGGATATTTAGAAGATTCCCAAAATTGAATGTTAACCAAAGAAGTTCTGACATTAGTTCCTCAGAATTTGAGAACTCTGATAATGATGACTTTCACCCTTATAACACCAGGCCCAGACGAGGAAACTATCCTCAGAAAAGAGAGAACTATGAAGTAAGAGCAAATCTTTAGACCAGAGAGAACCCTAGATTTAATGAACCACAACAATCTTTTTTAGAGAGAGGCAGGATCCCTGTGAAGGGGTCAGAGAGGACACTCAGATCCAAGGGGAACAGAAATACTTGACTCCCAACCCCTCTAACCCCCTAGCTATGAATCCACAGATAGTCAACTTGTCCAAATTTCCCCTCAATATACATCATATCTCAGTGTTACAGAGAGGTTTGACATTTGTCCCAACATCCAGATCAGATACATTCACACACATAAAAGATTTAAACCTCTTCGCCCGCAAGCTAGCACTGCACAAATTCTATAAACTAAAGGAGGAGAGAGAATGTATGAATCTGGGTGTGGGAAAGGAAGACATAGAAACTTTACAATCTCTGTTATCCTTGCTAAAAGAGAATGAACCAGTTGGTTCCATGAATAAAGTCAAATCTAAAACCTGGAGAAATAAAAGCACTTTTACACCAGGAATGAAAGACTATGCTAACATCTGGGTCTTTCTTCAGCAAACCACTTTAGAGATTGAGGACATAGACTATTACAAACTGAAAAAAGTATTCAATTTGACTAATAATGAATTCATAGCATTAAAAGAATTGGAGAAGTGCAAGGAGATACAAATTAAGCCTGCGGATAAGGGAGGTAACATTGTCATCATGAATAACGAGGAATATAGAGATATGTGTAGCAGAATTTTGGGAGATAATAGCACATACAAGGTGATCCAAAAAAATCCAACCAACGAGTACAAGACACTCTTGAAAACTATTTTGGATAATGCAATGAAAGAGGACCTTATTGATGAACAAACTTATGGGTTTTTATACCCCAAATTTCCTACTATCTCGATTTTCTATTCCCTCCCTAAAATTCATAAAAAGAAATCACCAATCCCTGGTAGGCCTATTGTATCCGGCACTGATAACCTGTCCCATAACGTCAGCATATTTATTGACCACTATCTGAGAGAATTGGTAGAAAGTCTCCCCTCTTATGTCAAAGATACAAATGACATTTTAAAACAGCTGGATGACCTCCATATACTTGAATCAGCATGGCTAGCCTCTATAGATGTGGAGGCATTATACAGCAGCATACCACATGGGTACGGTATAGAGGCCCTAAGTTACTTTCTAAGTATGAAAGGTGTTACTCACACAAAATTTAATGGACTTCTTTTGGAACTTTTGGAATTCGTGTTAAAACACAATTACTTTACGCATAATAACAAATGGTATCACCAGCAAAAAGGGACAGCCATGGGTACACCATGTGCTCCCAGTTATGCCAATTTGTTCCTGGGCTGGTGGGAAGAGAAATTTGTTTTCCATGAATCTACATCCTCACTCTCTGAGCACGCATTAGTATGGCGGCGCTATATTGATGATGTGTTAGTGGTTTGGACAGGCACTGAGTTTGAATTTGAACAATTCATGTCTGACCTTAATACCAATGACTTGGGCCTTAAATTTACCTACGAGTTAAACCTATCCTCCATCACATTCCTAGATCTGTTGATAACCAAAGATGAGGAAGGAAAGATATCAACCACTACTTATAGGAAGGATACTGCCACGAACTCTCTGTTGACTTGGGATAGCCAGCATTATGAACCCCTTAAAAGGGGGATACCAAGAGGTCAATACCTTCGAATAAGGAGGAATTGCAGCTCTGATGCAGAGTTCAAACTAGAGGCAGATAAATTAAGAACTAGATTTAGAGACAGAGGTTACTCAAATAAATGTCTCAAATCTGCCTTTAACTATGCATCTAACTGCAAGAGATCTGAACTTTTGAATGGCCCTAGCAAGAATACAGATAAGGAAAGCAAACTATCTCGCTGTATTATGACTTTTGGCTATGATTCCGAGGCTATCAGAGACATTTTATCTAGACATTGGCATTTATTGAGGAGTGACGAGGATCTAAAAGATGTTCTAACACCAAAGGCCTCCATCACATACCGTAGGGGCAAGAACTTGAAAGATAGACTGGTCCATAGTTCTTTTAATGAACAGAAACCAGGGACCTGGTTAAAACCCCTAACAGGTGTTTCAAATGTAGCAGATGCAAATTCTGCAGGTATGTTACACCTTTGAAAATATATGAGCATCCTATTACTGGGGAAAAATATAAGATAAAAGAATGCATTGGATACACCAATTGCCCGCCATGTCAAGTATTGTCACAACAATAGAAGTGAAGTTTTATCTTTTTGTGCAATAGACCAGGTACATATAGGCCCAAGACAGGGTGACCTGGAGAGAAAATTACTACAATGTGAGGCACGCTGGATATACCAATTGAAGGCTCAAGCACCTTATGGACTTAATGAGGGGTTTACTTTTACGCCCTTCATCTAGTACTTTGTCTTTCTCTCTTTTTATGTATATCATTTTTTCTGTCCACCTTTTGGTAGGCCTTGTTGTCTCATAGACACTTTGTACACTTCAACCCTCACAGAGTCTCAGTCTGCTTCACAATCAATATATAATATTTTTTCTGTCCACCTTTTGGTAGGCCGTGTTGTCTCATAGACACTTTGTACACTTCAACCCTCACAGAGTCTCAGTCTGCTTTACAATAATGTATATTCACCCCAGCGAGTATTTGTGCTCACTTTCTGTTCATCCCATTAGTTGGACCTTCAGTGCATTAGCACCCTTTCTTTTTTATTTTTACATAAGTAATCTGCTATAGGCACCTATCACAATAGTCAACACATACCTTAGAGTATATGTTTATCCCTTTAGCACTAGCTTTCCAGCTTAATTTACACATCTTATATCACTTAACACTTTGAGACTTCAGTCCCCTTATATAGATTTTGTCTCTTGGTCTCCCACTCTTTATTATATAATGGAGCTTACTTTTCATTTATATAACGGCCTTTCACCCTTGGTACCATTTTTGGTTTTTATCTTTTGTTAACTCACATAATTTAAATGCAATAGCTTTCACACTACACTTCTTATTACTAGCCTTCCTAGCTTGTCTATATGACCTATGCATTGATACCATACAATTGCATTGGTTTTCATTAGCGTTTGAACATCCATCTCAGTGGCCTTTTGTATATACCAACGGAATTTCTATGCCATTTGCATTATTTTTTTGACCCGTTACGGGCAATGCATGTACTACTTTCATGTTGCCTTGGTGACAGCTCCCTATATAAAGCTCTCAGAGACAGCGTTATACAATTTCCCTTTGACAAAGACGTGATACGTCGAAACGCGTCAGGCTCCTAGCAACCACGCTACGTACGTCATCACGTTAGACGTGCGCATGCGCGTTGCAAACCTAGCGGCCAAGCTTTCCAGGAAGCGCGAATCTGCTGCAGTTATGGCCTAGCTTAAAGCCCCTTATATCCCACTAGTGGCATAATATGTCTGCAAGTACCTGATATTACCTCCTGTACAACTTTTAAGTTGGGGAACAGCCTTCATTTTGCACACACATCTTTAGGTACTTGTTGTACCATATGGCAGCTAGTTACTTATTTGTACACACAGACACAGCTTGAATCCTATGCTGTGTAATATATAGCTGTTCTTGATAACTTTATTTGTGCTCCAAGTTGAGCTTTTTGCAAACTCTGCCTATATAGGTACAACTTCTTGGTACCTTTATTAAAGTACAATAGGTTTATCAGTAAGGCATCTTTTTACCTATACCTTATGTTTTTGCAAAAATATTGCTTTATTTAAGTCATCCTCTAGATATTTGGAGGATATTCATTTCAGCATAAGGGTGCTTTGTATATACATGACTTATAATATTATAGGGCTTTTTTGCCCTGGGAACTTTTTGCAAATATCTTGGCTTGCCCGCTAGGTGTGAATAGCAATACCCACTCACTTTAGAGTCCCACATTGCACAATACCAGTGCTACAGGGTTACTTGCTATTCCCTACATCTGCCCTTTTTTTATTCCCTTTATTAGTGTTTTTAATATCCCTTGCCTTTTAAGACGTCGCTGTCATGTATTTAATAAAATTTATTTAGTTGATATTTATTCCGCCTGGTTTCTATATTCAGCCTTACTCCCCCCATCTGTCTGATTGCCATACATTGTACAAGAATATCCTGGGCATCTCAGTACCAAGTGCTTGCTGGCACACCCAGCATTCCTTAGAACAACAAGTTAACAGGAATATGTAACCCCTTAACTACCTAGCTACAGCAAGTTTTTACCCTCTTCACATATTTATTCATAACAACGTGCATCAACAAACTACTACAAATTGCTACAAATCAAATTGCCAGTTTTGATATTTTATATAGTAGGTAGCACTTCATGTATTTCAAGTAATCATGTGCACTTTATTAGTAGAATGTGTTTGTAATGTTCTCCTTAACTCATATAGAAGCAATTATTTTTCACACACCTTATGACTGCTGGCTCATTTATTTATTTAATACATAATGACATAGTAAAATATGTGGAGGATACCTGTCACATGAAGTTAGATTTTTCTACTAGGTGAGGACTAGATAAAGTCAGATTTGACTTAATATGTAGAAAGATAGAGTCTTAAGATCACAATTGTATATATATATAAGCAAATGATACCCTTTTTTGTATAGCAAGGGTGTCCAACATGTTAACAAGATAGACCAATTAAAGCAAACATATATATTTACATATACGGTAAATCAAACTTTAAATGAATACAAATATTATCACTTCCACTTTTCAATATATTGACGACTGGATGGTGGCATTTATTTCTGTGTCTGTAATATTATAAAACATTTGATGTAACATACAGTGCTTATAAAGGAGCAAAGATGGGCTGAGGAGAGAAAGAGGTCGAGTGAGTGATGGAGGAAGGTGGGAAAGATTTGGGGTTGACCTAATACTCCTGAATGTGCTACAAAATATGTCTCTGTTCCATTGGGGCATTCGGAAGTCACATATAAAGCAATTGTGGCCCCTGGGCCTTAGAGTAGACAATCCTAATTCCTGTACATCATTTCTAAAAGGGGTAAGAAAGTCTACTTCCATCTCAAAATCACAAAAAAATACAATATTTATACTGCATCATTAGGTCTATGAGTCTATGTGCAATGCATTACTTATCTAGCGCAAGCAACAGAAGAAAATGTATTGTATAATTAATATTTTTTTTAGAACAGGCTATGCTAATATATTTTTAATCAAATTCACTCTTATCCTAGGAAAGTCAAGCATCTGACGCAGTCTTTATAAGTGTTTATTTATGAAATAGTTCTGCTTTTTACTAAACATTTCTTTCCTTTATTTAGGTTTTAGTGCCTGTTCTTTCTAATAAGAGAAACCACAAGTCCTGGCCTTATTTTATTTCACAAGACATGGAGCATCATATGGAAAGTATGAAGAATAAGATGACTGTTGTAAAAGGGCTTTTATCTGGAAAGACCCTCCTACCGATTCCCACTGTGACAGCAATGACTGATACAAATCTGAACTATAAAACCAATAAGTAAGACGTTTAAAATATTTATATGTTTTACTGCTTACTTGATTGTTATAAAATGTAAATAAGTATGTTGAAGGTACTTCCTTAATTATTGTCACATATTGGATATTCCGATTATTTACTGAAACGGAACCTCTACCCTTGTGCTTTGTATTATTCATTAAGTGCAGTCCTCTTGTTTGTTTGATTTTTGGAAGTATTTTATTAGGAAAGATTGATGACGATATGGAACAAAAAAAAAAAAAACTTTTTGTCCTTCACTATCTTTGTTTTTTGGTTTTTTTATCCCCCATCTCTACTACACACCTCTCTCTTCTCTCTTTCACCCTCACATTATTTTATTTGACAATAATTCAATTTTGGAATCTTTTTAGGCACAAACTTTGTTGTCTAGTAGTATTACCTGAACTATTACAGTTCTTCTTCAGTACGGGTCATTGTAATTTAAACATATACAGCCACATTAAATTGCAATTCGGCAAATTCTCTATTTAAGCACATAGCATATTTTTTGTACAGAAGTTTTTAGTTCGTAAACTTTGTTCCAAAAGCAAGGTCTTCACTAACTCAAAATCTTCTGTAAAGAAATATACTCTGTGCTTATATAGAGCCCTTTAGAATTTGATGATTTGCAATTTAATAAGGCTGATATTGTGTACACACCTAATGTCATAATTGTATCCAATCTGATAAATCATTCCTATAAGGTACCAAATGTATTTAAAGCCTTATACATTGTTGGCTGACACCTCAGCTACATACACCCAACAGAAAGGTTTTATTATTGCTCTGTACAAAGGGAACATAGGATTACCTTCTTATAACTTACCAGGTAAAACTCAAACCCGGTTTAGTATCAGTGGAAGAACTGGCCAATCACACTCAATCACACTTATACTTAATGAGATGTCTTACAGGTGAACCAGGTTAATTAAAAGCTCATTAAAATATTTAACCACTTTAATATTTAATATAACCCTATTTCTAATTTTTTATAATTACATACCATGATATTTGGGGAAAAGTTTGACCATCAAACAATCCTAAAATGTCCTAGGCTTTTTTACACATTTCTGGTTCATTAAAAACTTTCTTTAACCTTTAACTTTATTATTAATGACAGGACTGCCCTAAGACACATTCTTTAAAAAAAAAAAAAAAACTTTATATTCAGAATCAGTTGAGAAAATGAAATTGTAATAAACAAGTTGACAAAATTATAGCAAATTTTATTAACCAGCCAGTTTATATGGTGCCAAAGAAACTTATTTGAGAAGATCTAAAATGTATTCATGCCTGCTTTACACATTGTTATTTTTTGTGTGTTTTAGGGAAAATCTGTTTGACCGTGCAGCACTTCATGCATTTGAATCAATGGTCATACAATGGTCCTATCAGATACGAGATGTGCTTGAAAAAGATTCTTCACAACCTCTCCTTAAGGGTCATAATCCAGGTCCAGAAACTGAGCTTAATTTCTGGAAAGCAAGACGAGAAAATCTTACATGCATCTATGAGCAGGTGTGTATGAACGTCATTAAGATGCTACCTCTTGAAATATATTCTGCTATTCTCGGATGCACAGAAATAAGTTATCTGATCTGTTATATGAGATTACTACATATAAATCAATCTGGTCGTAGCCGTAAGAGTATGTCACAACTATTAAACAATGCTTTGAATTTAGGATAAATGCTCCCTAACCAAGAGCTTATATGTAAACCTGGGGAAATTATAAATAATCAAATAACGGAGTTTCTGGAAACAAGGCAGCTTTTATTAACTTTATTCACTTTTTATCGATCTATCTGTGTGTGTGTATATATGTATGTGTATATATATATATATATATATATATGTATGTGTATATATATATATATATATATATATATATATATATATATATATATATTTATATTTATTATATATATATATATATATATATATATATATTTATTATATATATATAATTATTATATATATATATATATATATATATATATTTATATATATATATATATATATATATATATATATATATATATATATGTATATATACACAGTATAGATATGTGTATATATATATTTTATTATCTGTGAAAAGGTCAGCAATGAGGACCCTTCATGTTTGCTTCATCCACAGCTCCAGTCCCCTGTTGTCCAGAAAATGGCTGCTATCCTGGAAGAAAAAGAAAGCAGTTATTATCCAACATTCAAAGATATTATCAGTGAGGTACAACATGGTAAGTAGATTGCCATTTTAAAGTGTTAACACAATGTAAGATATGCATTTAATTGTATAAACTGGTGCTAAAAAAAACATCACAATACATTAGTTTTCAGTGGTTGATTCTGCTTTTTTTTTTTCATGGGTAGTGTTAATCTGTCCAACAGAAATGTAATTGCTAATTGTATTTTAATAACTAAACTTGATAATCTTTTTAGAAAGCAAAACAAAAAACCACAACCTTTATAACTTGCAACCTTTATATTCAATATTTATTTATATTTACGGTGTGGCTCCATTTTGTTTTCTCATTTGCTATTCCCTGTTACATTCTCAAGTGGGTGTGTCCTTGTAAACTAACATGCTGTTGTGCAATTAATTAAGTTGCTTTCCCCGTCTTTTAAAATGCAGTATTGATATTTTGTTTGCATTTACAGTGCTATGAGCAGGTGATTATCCCCCTTGCGAGTTCTATCTGGTACTCGTAGGATTTTTTCTACATTTGCCATTTATGGGTGTGAAAACAAGTGTGGGCTTGAGAGATTGTAGCAATTGAATAGCGATTTGCAATTTCAGCGATCTTAACATTGAAAGATCAAAGGCTTAGCTTGGTTGGAGTTACAATTTTCAGCCTGTAACCCGCAAATCGTTTGCGGGTAGCGAAAAGACGCCAATTAAATAGCAAATTAGTTTACGAGCTCCATTACAGGCTCCCCTAACTACAATTTGCTCAATTGAATAGGGGCCTATGTATTTTACATTTTCAAAATAGTACATAATATTAATTATAACCACAGTGGTCCTTTAAAGCTTATATTAGATAATTATTTTTGTACATTGCTCAGAAGACCTTTTCAAAGTGCTTTGATTAAATATATTTGCTTAATATATTGAGGCATACTAATTACCTGCACCCGTTCAATCAGTGACATCTGCTTATTACCTCTAACCACCCCTCTATAATAATACTTGCTTATAGAGTGTCACAATGTTTTCTCACACCATCTTCCTCACTATAACCTCCTGCCTCTTTCTCAGACTTTCTTATACTGTCTCTACACATCATGTCTCCAATAATATAACTATCTCACCTTCCCTTTCCTCTTCTCTGCTGCCATGAGCTCCTCTCCTTCCTCCAGTCACTATCTCATCCCTCCTCTAAAGCTGAAAAGCAGAAATGCTCCTGTAAGACCTATTCCCATCTCCGTTTACTCTCTATATATCCCCCAAGCCAGGCCTCTCACTCATTCTGACCTGCTTGTCAGCCACGTAGAGTCCCCAGGGCAGCAAATACCCAAAACACCCATAATCTAATTCCCATCACCTGTCACAAACCATCTACTTTGCCCTTCTCCTGTGCCCTCTGGAATGCAAGGCCTGTTTGCAATAAACTTACTTTCATTCATGATCTATTCATTTCCAACTCTCTCAATTTACTGGCTATCACAGAAACCTGGCCCACTCCATCTGACTTTGCCTCTCCTGCTGCACTCTCTTATGGTGGTCTACACTTCAGCCACACTCCTAGACCTGGGAACAAACAAGGTGGAGGTGTGGGCATACTGCTATCCACTTGCTGCACCTTTCACTGTATACCCCCTGTTCCCTCCCTCCAATTCTCATCTTTTGAAGTCCACATTATCCGCATCTTCTCTCGCATCACTCTGCGAGTAGCTGTGATCTATCACCCGCCTGGGTCACCCTCTCAATTTCTGGACAACTTTGCCGCCTGACTCCCACACTTTCTCTCCTCCAATATACCTTCACTCATTCTTGGCGATTTCAACATAGCCACTGACACAACCACCTCCCCAACAACTGCAAAATTACTTGTGCTTACCTCTTCCCTTGGCCTCTCACAATGAACAGATTCAGCAACACACAGTGGTGGACACTCTATTGACCTTATTTTTTACTAATCTCTGCACTATCTCCAATCTTTACATCTCCCCACTTCCCCTATCTGACCACCACCTGCTAACTTGCAACCTCACCTCATCTTCCGCTCACTAACCTTCTTCAATTACTGCCACCAGAACCCGCAGAAACCTGCAAGCACTAAACCCACAACAATTTTCAAATTTACTAAAACTTCTTCTCAGCCCCCTCACCACCCTAGCCTGACCTGACATCGCCACTTCACAGTACAACACTACTCTAACCTCCACCCTTGACTCTCTTGCCCCCATAATCACAAGCAAATGCTCTTGCTCTCATCCACAACCATGGCACACTGCACAAACACGCTATCTACAGAGATGATCACGCACTATGGAGGAAATCTCGCACTTCAGCAAACTTTCTCCACTACAAGTTTACCTTGCGCTCCTACTTCTCTTCCCTCAATCTTGCCAAACAACACAACTACTTCTCCTCACTAATATCAAACCTGTCCTCCAACCCTAAACGTTGATTTGCTACATTCAACACCCTCCTCTGCCCACCCCCACCTCCTGCCACTCCTCTCTCACTGCTGATGACTTTGACAGCCATTTTAAAAATAAAATTGAAACCATCCAAAATGAGCTCTCCTCCCAGCTTGGCCCTATCCCACCATCCTGTCCACAAACCAACAACACCCAGCCCTTACCCTTCACCAATCCCTCCTCCACTATGGACTCCTTTGATCCTGTGACTGAGGAGGAAGTATCTACTTTACTATCAACCTCTCACCTTACAACATGTCCACATGATCCTATTCCATCACAGCTAATCCCTCCCCTATCCGCCACACTTATCCCAGCTCTCACACATCTATTCAAACTCTCCCTAAACACTGGCACGTTTCCATCCTCTTTAAAACACGCCACAATTACACCCATTCTCAAGAAGCCCTCATCTGACCCAGATTCTGCCTCCAACTATCGCCCTATCTCACTTCTTTCCCTGGCTTCTAAACTGCTTGAGCGGCTTGTTTACAATCGCCTCATTTCCTCCAATTCCCTTCTTGACCCCTTACAATCTGGTTTTGTGGCCCAACACTCTACAGAAACAGCCCTCACAAAAGTCACCAATGACTTGCTAACCGCCAAATCAAAGGGTCACTTATCTATTCTAATTCTCCTGGATCTCTCTGCTGCCTTTGATACAGTTGACCACCCTTTTCTAATCCAAACTCTCTGCTCTTTTGGCATCCAGGACACAGCTCTTTCATGGTTCACATCCTATCCTAAAGATTGTACATTTAGCGTCTCCTTCTCTGGCACCTCTTCTTCACCTCTCCCTCTGTCTCTTGGCATCCCCCAAGGTTCTGTCCTAGGCCCCCTCCTCCTTCTCCCTCTACACCTCCTCCCTTGGCACCCCTATAAAATCCTTTGGATTTCAGTATCATCTCTATGCAGATGATACTCAAATCTACCTCTCTGCACCTCTCTTTTAGCTCAAGTTTCAAACTGCCTCTCTAGCATATCCTCCTGGATGTCCCCCCTTCAACTCTAAGACTCTCACCGTTGGCAACACCATCATCACTCCCACCTCCCAGGCCCGATTTCTTGGGATTCTACTAGACACTGCCCTCTCTTTTATTCCTCACATCCAATCAATAACAAAATCTTGTCAGTTTCACCTAAAAAAATATGCAAAATTCGTCATTATATTACAGAAGACACAGCTAAAATTCTACTACATTCTCTCATCATATCTCGACTCGACTACTGCAATTCACTCCTTGCTGGCCTACCCATCTCCCATCTGTCACCCCTCCAATCCATAATGAACGCCTCCGCTAGACTCATCTTCAATACCAAATGATCAGTGTCTGCAGCTCCTCTCTGTCAATCACTTCACTGGCTTCCCATAGCTTCCTGAATCACATTTAAAATCATGACCCTAACATATAAAGCCCTCAACAACAGTGCACCCCCTTATATCTGTGCTCTTGTTTCAAAATACTCTCCCAACCGCCCCCTTCTTTTTGCTAACGACCTTCTTCTTTTCTCCTCTCTCATCACCTCCTCTCACTCCCGTCTTCAAGACTTCTCTCGTGCTGCCCCTACTATTTCGAAATCCTTGCCCAATCTTCCTTCCTCAAAACCTTAAAAAAATTACTAAAAACACACCTCTTATCACCTTCAGCCTTAACATGTACAACTGAACATTCCACAGCTTAACACCTACACCCACAATCTTCAGTACAACACACAGACACATCCACTTGACTAAACAAATTGCTTTCACACCACCATCTTGCATTTGTCACCCTCTTGTATCACACCTAAACCCTTAGAGTGTAAGTTTGCGAGTTTGCAATCTTGTCAGTCCCTTGGAAACAAGCTCTATGTACATTTGATTTTATGCTCAGAAACAGGGCCCTCCATTCTTTATAATATGTTAAGTTTGTTTTTTGCCATGTACTCAGCCCCTGTACAGCGCTACGGAATATGTTAACGCAATATAAATATGGATAATAATAATAATTAAGAAGCCTTGTCCTTCTCTCCTCTTTTTCTAAAGTAGTTGATGTTAATGAGATGTAAAATATGTATAAATGAGAAGAACTTGGTTACAACAGCTACTGTCCCGCCAGTTTATACGTTTATATATGAAAAAAGTCCTGCATTTTACAGTTGTCCAGTAGTCCTTTTTAACAAGACTCTTCATGTTAGTGAACTTTTGTCTAACCACCTGCTTGAACTCCATAGGGCATTTCCTTAATTGTCATTTTATGGGAATTTTATGACGTATCTGTTTCTTTCCTCTCAACTTGTCTCTAACCTTCATGTAAACGGCTTAATTTTCACTTTGTTGTATCTTATTATGATATCAAGCCAGACACTTCTCAGCTATCCAGTACATCTTTTGAGAATTCATATATTTGGTTTTGCTAACTTATATTTTGCTAATTCGTATTTTTGGTTTCTCAAACTCATTTGTGTATTAGAAGACAACTGTAATGCACAATCAAGAAGAGTTGATAAATTAATTATGCACTGACCATTAAAACTATTTTATTTATTAATGTATTATAGCAATATTCAGTATTAAATACATTTTCAAATCTAAGATATTCAGTCTCCAGCTGAAGAGTTTGTGTCAAATGCATTGATAGGCTACCCTTAAAGCCGAAGCTTACTGTCAAGGGAAACCTCTTTAATAAAACAAGTTTCAAGCCAATGGAGTCCATTGTGTTGGTTTACTTTGTGTCTGAAAATTTTGCAGATGTATGCTAAACAGCAGCTGAGACTAGATTTAATGTTGTTTTTTTAAATCTTTAAATGTGGAGTCTATGATTGGCTAATGTCTAAATAAAACATTTAGGTTGAAATATTAAAGCATTACAGTGGTTCTTACATATCATAAACAAATTGTTTTTGGTTATGATATATGACTAATGATTTCACTAACCTTATGACAAACCCCATTTTTGAATATTATATTGTGTTTAATGTTCTTGTAGTGTCTAATTGTTTTGTTAATTTCCATATATTCCATTGTCAGCACTTTTGGAAGCTGAAGATGTTGACCTTCACTTGAAAGCACTAAGATCACATATACATTTACTGGAAGAGACAGAATTCCCAGAGATACACATGTTAATGTCTCCTTTACTTCACACCATCTGCCTAATCTGGAGTCGCTCCAATTTTTACAACATGCCTGCAAGGATTATTATTCTTCTGCAGGAGTTCTGCAACATGCTCATGGACCAGGTACAAGACACTCTTTTTAATGCTGTAATGTGCTTCATGTATGTATATTTTGAGGTTATTAAATAATAAAGGGCCATGAACTATGCTTAATGAGAAAAACACTAATCTGTGAACTAGACAATGTTCTAGCTATTGGTCCTGTTACCCGTTCTTTTATGGGATTGAGACCTGTTAAAAAGTATATTTAGCAGACTCACATGAAAATATATTTTTGCATACTATATTAAGCGTATTAAGCAGATTTTCCTTGAACATCTTAAAGGACCACTAGATTGTTTTTACAGATAAAGCCTCATATGTTTGTTTGTTGGGTACAGACTATTAATAACAGTGTGCAGATTAAAATAAATAAGAGTTAACATTTTTCTTAGCTTTTAAACTATGAGTTCCCCCTGAAGCATAGCTGCTTATCTCCCCTACCTGTGTCTATCAGGGGTGTGGACAGCTCTGTATGTTTGCTGGACTAGCATGGAGCTTTGAAGAAGGCTGGGTGGAAATCACTGGCTCTGCCCAATGACATCATTAGCTCCACTCCACTGCCTACACAGAGGTAACAACTCTATTGTAGCATACTTGCAGCTACCACACATGCTCCACCCACTGGCACTGCATGAGGCATTATACTCTCCCCTTTATTGAGCATGGTCAGTCTGAAGCAGGTCCAACACTAGTACGACTATATTTGTAGTTCAGCAAATAGGAAGAATGCACACAACCCCTGATAGACACAGGTAGGAGGAGATACACAGCTTAAACACAGTTTAAAAGCTAAGGACAATTTTAACTTATTTATTTTAAACTGCATACTGTTCTAGCCTATACACAGCTAACAAACATATGAACTTTACTTATAAATGAACCACAGTGGTCCCTTAATGCAATGGAGATAGGGAAGAGGCATATTGTTTCACCATAAGGTTCTTAACTGTTAAGGCCCTACTCTGTAGTAAGCTTATGAATTTAGCTCACACTACAACTGACATTGATATGACCATACTAATGAAAGTTTACATTATAAATACTATTCAGGTCAGTTGGAATTATTTACATCTTTTTTCTATTTAAATGATCTTGATTAGGATATAAATCAGACATATATATATATATATATATATATATATATATATATATATATATATATATATACATATATACATATACACAATGAACATTTAAGAGACAAGGTTCTATACAAAGCATGTTTTATTCTATACAAACAGTTTTATTGAATTTTGAGGATCAAAAAATATAATTCTTTACAACGCTCAGAAATATTATAATGGTATAGAATATGCTGGAGATTTTTTAATAAATGATAATATTATGAAGTACGGTATATAGCAACTGTAAATAATATAACAAAATAATGGACTTCATATGTACGGTAACTACCGTAATAATATTACAATATTATTAATCACATATATAGTTGTGAGCGTACGGGTTGTTGCTCACGCTTGCGGGCTCGCGTAGCGAGCCCGCGGCCATCGCGAAGCGAGGGCCGTGGCTCGCAAAGCGAGCCGCGGCCCTCGCGTAGCGAGGTCACTGGGCAAGGGCCTCAGTTGCTGGCATGGAGCGCCGAAGGCGCTCCATGCCAGCAACTGAGGCCCCTCGCGAAGCGAGGGCCTCAGTTGCTGGCGAGGTCACTGGGCACGGGCCTCAGTTGCTGGCATGGAGCGCCGAAGGCGCTCCATGTCAGCAACTGAGGCCCCTCGCGAAGCGAGGGCCTCAGTTGCTGGCGAGGTCACTGGGCAAGGGCCTCAGTTGCTGGCATGGAGCGCCGAAGGCGCTCCATGCCAGCAACTGAGGCCCCTCGCGAAGCGAGGGACTCAGTTGCTGGCGAGGTCACTGGGCAAGGGCCTCAAACCCTCGCAAACTTCACGTCGCTACTCAAAAAACACGACACACAAATTACGACACTCGCTAAATTTTACGAGGAACGCAAACAACCTACGAAACACGTTACCACACATTACGACCTCGCAAACATCGGACGCAACACGCCGACATACAAACATTTAAAACACAATACATACACACAGCACATACATAAAAACCTTACCTACACCAAGAGGGAGCACCCAGGACCTCAAAAATGCAACTTACACCTCGATTTTACTCGAAATAAAAGACTTTTGAGACTAAAAAAAAATCTAAGCGACAGAAAAAATGGCTGCCGAACAAAACGAAAACGAGGCTACAGCACTCTAAACTCGCAAAACACCACAACAAACTCGCAAAACACCACAAGAAACTCGCAAAACGCCACAAACCACCTACGGATATTCATACCACACAGTGCACACATTCAGCATGCTTACACAGCAGCTCCACACCACTAATGCTGCAGCAATATCAACACAGATTGCCAGCTCTTCATCACAATGCTTCAAAATAGGTACACTATATTCATTTACTAATTTAGCTACCTTACAATTTCATTGCCGTCATTTTTTGACGGGCAATTCGCTAGTTAAATATAAAATCCATATCTTTTGTGGGATATTATAAAACATATAGAACAGCAAACTTGTATGTGGTTTGTCACATAAAATACACAGTTTAAAGATTTGTTCTTTAGAAAAACATATTTACATATATTGGATTCTTTTCACCATTATGTTGCTATTGCCCTCTAGCTGCGGAAATTATGTCATTTATGTATGTATATAGATACAAGTATACTTAAATCTGATATGTTGTGATCTGTAAAGAAGAGGATATCAGGATATATATTATTAAAGCCACATGATATTTATGAATTAAATCAATATGCCCACCAAATACTTTATTATATCTGTTTATTTAATTGCTCCTCTGTAAAAAAAAAGAAAAATAAATAAATATATATATATATATATATATATATATATATATATATATATATATTTAAAATGTAAATCAAAAGTTCATTTAATATTAACATCAATTTCTCAAAAGGAGATTGAATATCTCTAAAAGATCATTCAATGTTTGTCTCTTAGACCTCAAATGTTGCTTAAACAGCAATGGGAAAGTTAAACCATTCAGTAACATGTAAATAATGAAAACTTACTATGACAGCTGTACTTGCTGTGTTCCTGATCAATGTCAACTGGAAATGCATGAGAGTGGCAAAAGTTGTAGTAGCCCACTTTTATTAAAAGTGTACATAATATCCAATCACCCCTGACGTCCCTATTTTTGATGAAAAGTCCTACATTTAAGGCCAAAATCCTGTTTTCCAGCCTTTGATTTTGGTTTTCTTTCCTAGTACAGAACAAATGTGTGGAGTTTATAAAGAATATATGTCCATATGGAGCACTTGGCAAAAAAAAGAGTATATCTCTAAAACTTAGCTTACTCGTCATATAGTATGGCAGTAACACTGCCTAATCATGGAAGTAGATGTGGTCTGCCTATCATTTAATAGAGGAGATGTAATAGGGGGCAGTTTTTCAAATAAAAGATAAAGCAGAATGAATTATTCCTCCTCATTGTACTAACCTTAAAGATAAAGGAACCACATTCAAATGGTTCTTATAGTAGTACGTAGGGGAATGTTGCACGAGTGGTGCAATTCCCTTGCATGGAGAATAACTGGTATAGTTTGTTTCCATGGCAGGGGACAGAAAAAAATATGTCTGCAGACCTGAACTACTACACACATGTATCACCCACTGCACATCTCTTGATGTCCTCAGCAAATGACTCCATATCAGAAAGTCTGCATTAATATAAATAGTGGATCGGCTGGTGCATCCTCTGGTTTGCTGCCTCAGCAAATAATATCACAATAACTTTTCAAGTTGACCCAGTGGGTAGATTGTGAAGATTAACTGCCGACTACATTTTCAGTCTCTGCATGTTTGCTGGTTAATGTCTATCCACTTTTAGAATATATTAATAATCTTAACTATAATAAGCATTTCCATATCATTTAATTACACACTCACTGTTTGTAATGCAAATAGATTTTTTAAAATGTGATATTATTATTCATTAACACTATTATTCTGTAAGTATCTGTGAACCTTGCACATACTTGCCTAACATAAAACCTAATTTGTCCTCATTAAATTGCAGTCAAAATCCTATCTTGAACCTGAAGACCTTTTCAAACAAGAAACTGAAGAAGCTCTGGAACGCGTACAGATTGCACTAAAAGCTCTCAGGAGCTTCAGAAATTCATTTTCAAGCTACAGAAGCAAGTTGGGAGCCTTCTATACGGACAGCAAAAAAATTAAACTATGGGATTTTCGATCTCAAATGGTGTTTGCGAGATATGACAGATTTCTTGAGCGGTTAATGAAGATTGAGGTATTTAAGTCTTTTAATTGTACCCTATTCAAGTTTCATCACTATAAATACTTACAGTAGTGTGCTATGAATTTCAAATGAGGTGACACACATGTATTATTGAAGAAAAGCAATACTGTCATTGCCTTACATAAGACATACATACTACTTAAAATAATACATTCCTTTAATAGATGTAATTATAATTATTACAGTAATTATTCCTATTTGACACAGTCAGTGACCAAAACAATTATGTTTAATTGGGTATATATTGCATTTAAGGATTTGAACTAATATATTGAAATATCCTGGAAAAAAATGAAAATATCATGGTGTGACCATCTCTACATTTTATCTTCTTAATAAAAAAAGAAATGTGTTGTTATAATAATGAGTATGATCATATTCAAAGTTTTAATAATATGGACATACCGTAATTTTGTTTATGTAAAATAAATGTGTGTATGATATATATATACAGTATGTATGCTGTTAGATATATCAATATTTATATGTGTGTATGTATATATAATTATATATATATATATATATATATATATATATATATATAGATATATATATATATATATATTTATATATGTATACCTATATACATACAAACAGTATGTATGATATATATAAATATATATTATATTTGCTGTTTGTATTAAGATTTTCTCGTACAAACCATTGTATCCCTGAGTGATAGCAATATTATAGGAAAGCCAACACCCAAAGTCTTCTGTGATAATAAATATCAATGTATACCATGCATTAACATTTAAATGACAGTAAAACATCATCAGCCTTATTAAATTGCGATTCTGTAAATGAAATAGGGCTCTATTTAAGCACACAGCATATTTGTTTTACAGAAGTTTTTAGTTAGTGAAGACCTTGCTTTTGCATAGAAGTTCACTAACTAAAAACTTCTGTAAAAAAAATATGCTGTGTGCTTATATAGAGCCCTTTTAAATTTATTGAATTGCAATTTAATAAGGCTGCATTTTTTGTAAATAAGAGCTATGAGTTGGGAGAATAATATTAAAAAGTCATGATGTGATTTAATGGATAAGCTGTGGCTTCTATTTTAGTAACATTCCTGCAATGGATGGATCCTATAAGTCATTTACAGTTTGTTACTGTCATTTAAATGATAATACAGGTCAAACATGGCCACATATTATTATATATCATTATAGGTTAAATGGGCTTCGTTAATATGAGACAGTGAAGTGAATGGATCACCAGCTAATACATCACAGTCAGCTTAAAGGGAGGTTTCTGGATTTATCTAGGAATATAATATACCTATGTATCTATTCAGTGGCAGAGGAACCACTGGTGCAGGTGGTGCAATGCACCGGTGCCTCGCCTCTTCTTCTTTGATTTATTAGGCTTTTCAGTCCTAATAAAGGTTCCTATCCCCTGTGCTGATCCCTGATCCATGGCACTTCATTGTTGTGCCTCTTCTGATAAACCCCTGCCGGCACTTCTTGCTGCGGAGGCAGGGAATCCCGAATGATGGAACCAGAATATTCACAACGAACAAGTAGTCACAAGGGCGGTCCAGGTGAGGCTGAGGGGGTTGAGAGGGCATGGCAAGGGCTCGGGTGAGGAGGTGGAGGGGATTGGTTTGGCGGGAACCCTATATTAGGACCAAAAGAAGCCTAATGAACCAAAGAAGATTGCACTAATATATATATATATATATATATATATATATATATATATATATATATATATATATATATAGGGGGCCAAGGGTGGGTGAACAACAAATATTTTTTACCACAAGGTGAGGTGGGGCAAAAAGATTTTTTCCCCCGGATCCTCCTTTTACTAGCCCAGCCACTGTATCTATTTACTATTATGTAATTTATTTTGTTAGGTGCTTAAAGCTCTCTCTTTCTACCGAAAATCATACAATGTGTACCTGTTTGGGACTGCCCTCTGCCGCTCATGAGTACACACACTGTGTAGTTCAGTGATTAAAAAAAGCCTGTTACTGACCTCTCAAGTAGCATGTTGCAGAATGTTGCACTGATTGGTCACTGTGAGACACTGTACACTCTGTACTTTGTATTGATATCTCCCATCTACAGCTCATGAAGACAGTATACTTCTATTTGTAAGATTTTATGCAGAAAAAAAGGAGTTTTCTCCACTTTTTAATAAAATTAAGGTGCACAAAAGTAAAGAGATAGATATGTATATTATATTCCTAGTAAAATCCATACACTTTTCATCTCCCTCTATATATCCCTCAAGCAAGACTCGGATCACTAGAGGTACTCTTTAAAACTAACTATGGGTGCCCTATTGCATCCAATTTCTTTTTCTGCCCCTAATGTTTCAATGAACACACTTCAGGTTCCCAGTCCTTTTCTTCTTTATACTACCTCTATAACAACAAACTCCCACTTCTGCCACCACATCAATACTTAATACATGTACATAAGGATTAAGCACTGATATCACTGTGCTGTTCACAGGCTGAACAAATCCAAGCATGAGCACAAATAGCTCATTCAAGATGATGTTAAAACCTGGTCTATAAACATTTCCTGCCCTAGGAATACAAGACAAATTCTCCCATTTAGCTTTCAAGGAAAGATATGGAGTGGCCATGTCTAGCATTCAAGGAAAGATATGGAGTGGCCATGTCTAGCATTCAAGGAAAGATATGGAGTGGCCATGTCTAGCATTCAAGGAAAGATATGGAGTGGCCATGTCTGGTTGGTACCAGACATGGCCACTCCATATCTTTCCTTGAATGCTAAATGGGAGAATTTGTCTTGTATTCCTAGGGCAGGAAATGTTTATGTATTCCTAGGGCAGGAAATGTACATAGAGTACAACAGGATATGAGATCCTGGGGCATGATTTTAATTTATTTTTAGTTATATCCTTGTTGCACAATAAAACTTATGATTGTAACTTTAGTATATACAAAAGTGAATACTGCTAATGTACTGTATTACTAAATATTATAGTGGGACATATAGATGACACCTTAGATGGCAAAGTTGCTAGGTTATGCACTCTGTAACTTTAAGGGAACTGCTGAATGTGATATAACTGGCATTAAGGTTTTGGAAAATCAATATAAATTTGCAGATGATATTATTTGTATACTTTCAAATGCATACATCAATCAATAATCTATTGAAATTATTAAACAATTTTTAGAGCTGACAAAGAGCTAAATTAACACGACATCATCAACATAACAAAATCATATGCAATGCAAATTAAATTTAACAATATGCCTTTTTGAGGTTGAGTTTACATTCAGCAGTTCCCTTAAAGTTACAGAGTGCATAACCAAGCAACCTTGCCATCTAAGGTGTCATGTATATGTCCCACAATAATATTTAGTAATACAGTACATTAGCAGTATTCACTTTTGTATATATTAAAGTTACAATCATAAGTTTTATTGTGCAACAAGGATATAACTAAAAATAAATTAAAATGAGAAAAAATGGCCATACATCTTAAACAGATACCAAATTCAATACTTTTAGCAAAAATTATTAACACTAGAGAACTGAATGCTCTGTTAACTGATGATTCAATAACATTATTAAGATGCACAAAACACCGTTATTATGTACAGGCTAATAAGTCTGTAGCTGTAAAGCTACAGAACAAAACATTTCTCAGTTTTTAAAATCTTTTTAATTACCAAAACTCACAACAAACCAGGCTTTAGAATTAGCAAAGCAATTCACTCCAGAAGAGATTGTTAAATAGCTTTAAGAAAATGGTAGCGCTCTGGGCCCGGATGAGTACAGTAATAACAACTATAAAATATACCAAAAACAACTGATCACAAAACTCCATAAGCTCTTTTTAGTATTGCAATATGGTCCCATCCCCTCCTCAGAATTCCTAAAGGCGCTTATTATTTTATTGCCTATACCAGGGAAAGATCCATCCTATAAAGAGAACTACAGGCCAATATATCTAATACATTTTGATGTGAAAATATATGACAAAATGATAGCTATAAGGATTAATAAAATAAAACAAACAATTATACATGCAGATCAAGAAGACTTCATACCAGGAAGGCAGGCCCCAAACAATGGCCCATGTTTAATTGCAAGCCCGTAATTACCTTCAAACTGAATTTTTGGCTGTGGGTTACGAAATGTTTACAAATATAGATGTATTCAATTGACTCAAGCCCACAATTACAGGCTCACAGCCCCAACACGCAAACCATGAACGCGTAATTAGCAACCTGACGCACGTTTCGTCACTTAGACGTGACTTTTTCAAAGGGAGGGGAAAAAGTCACGTCTAAGTGACGAAACGTGCGTCAGGGTTGCGTCTGACGTCAGACGCTCACACTGTGAACAGGCAGAGCTTCCAGCTTAAGCTCCGTGAATTGGGAGCATAAAGTCACTTTCTTGTGCCCTGATTTGTAGTACACGGGAGAGCCTGGTACTACAGAGAAGGAATATCTGTATATATGCGATAATGAACGCATCTTAAAATGTGGAATTAATGCTAATATTTGATATTTATGTGACATCCGAAATGGAGCACATAAGAAATGTTTGAGACAAAATAGAGGGATGAAAATATGGGGAATTTAGCTAAAAAGACCCTCTAACCAGTCTGAAAACTCTATATTATACACAATGATTCTACAATAGTAAGTCACTATAAAAATGGGAATATATACCAGGGTAAATAAAAGTGACATAGTGATTTAAATGACATTCGGATCATACAACAACAACTTGAATGTTTGAAAGTGACAGAACAACAGGATATAAATATAATATCTCTAATATTGAGTAAAGAGATATATTTCCTAAGAGTCTGGAAGCCAAACCTAACATAATTAAACACTTAATAAGATAAGACAAGGGGAAATTAGATCATGTACTGATCCCCCAAACACTAATATTTCACTTATCAAAAGTGTGTAAAAGAAGGGATTCAATATTAAAATGTTTTTAAGGAATTATTTCCTATTTCCCTTGGTTTTAAAGAGTTTTTAATCGACGTTGTCTCCTAAAAATGTGAATAAAACTTTATTATTTTTGTTTTGCTCTCTCCAATCCTCTATTGAATGTGTGCTTATTTAGGGCCCTATTCAATTGGCCAAATCGCAATTGAATGAGGGCCTTGGTGTTTAGAACTACAATTTGCAATCTGACTTGCAAATCAATAAAAATCAATAAATCAACTGTTCTAGTCCATGCAAGTTCCATTTTATGTAATAATCCCTTGATTCCCGGGATCAATATAACAGAAATAAAAAAATTTTTTTTTTTTTTTTATTGCAGATTTCCGAGCTTGAGACTGTTATGCAATTAATTATAATGCCTTTCATTTCTTTCCCAGTATTTTTAAGTACAGTAGTGTGTGTTTATTTGTTTTTGCAGTGTTACGAACTGGTGTTTTACCCACTTGCGAGTCCTATCTTCTACTTTTACGCCATTTACGTGTTTGAAGGCAATTGCAGGCTTGTTGAATTGTTGTAATTAGTTATGGATTTTGATTCTTTAGCACTGCTAACATTTGTGGGTTTGAAACATCAAAGGAGGAGATAGGACAGAGTTACGTTTTTTGACAACCACAGGGATTTTGAGCCTGTAACTTGCAATTGGAATACAAGTAGCAAAATTTAGCCAATTAAATATCAGTAACATTATGGGCTCATGTAATTGTGATTTGGACAATTGAATAGGGGCCAATGTATGCAGGATTATTACTTTACAAAAGCGTACTATCAATCACAATGTCCAATTCATCCTGATATTGGGTACCCAGAAAGCATTTGGCCGAATAAACTGTTCTTTTTAATTAACATTTTAACATTTTAGAGCTGACAAAGAGCTAAATTAACACGACATCATCAACATAACAAAATCATACGCAATGCCAATCAAATTTAACAATAGGCCTTTTTGAGGTTGAGTTCCTCCTTTAATAACAAATAGGCCAATGGGCCAGATATGGGAATTTAGCTCAATTTTAAGATGGGGGAAAAAAGGGTATTTCATGCTCATTTCCTATGATAAGAAATGGTGAGATAAGGTGCTTTGACTTCTTGAAAAGTCATTATGATTTATATGACTGTGACAGATGACCTTAAAAAAAAACATTATATACAAACATATCTAAAAAAATATAACGCTTCTTACAACCTTAATTATGTTGAAGGCCAATATTTTTATTGTAGAGATGATTCTGGCACTCTATCACAACTATATACCATTCTTAACAATCTAAATGCAAATAATGCATTAACGTATATACACAAATGGAACTCTATTCTAAATAGAGAAATAGTAATACATGGCCCAAAAATGCAAAACAAAACAAAAACGCCAGAACATCAAGAAATATTCAGACTAAAGAAACACACTATAAAATAGTATACTTTTGGTACAGAATTCCAATACAAGCCACATATTCCACCATCATGTTTTAGAGGATATGAATATTTGGGCACATCCATTCATATATGGCAGGATTACCGTAAAATTCAATCATTCTGGAGAACAATACAAGACATGATAAAAAAAACAACAACATATTGTCGTATGAATTAAATTTAGACCCAGTAAAAATGCTTTAAAAAAGCGTTTTTCGGTTGTATAGGGAGAGATGGAAAAAAAGTAATTATACAAATATTAACCGCAGCTAGAACTGTTAATGCGGCTAACTGACTACAAAAACAATCACCAGGCATTGTCTAGAAAAAAAAGTTTGGCAAAGACTCTGAATGGAGATAAATTCTTATAGTATGTTGGAGCAGGAAGACCAATTTTACAGTATTTGTAAATAAGGCCAGAATATGAAAATTTAAATTTAACAACATTTTGGTGATAGTCTTCCCCTTTAATGTAAGATTATAAATAAAATATATGTGAGACTTTATAAGTGAATAACACTTTGTCATGTAATGCAGCAACATATAACAATTTTGTATTGTTATCTTTTATGTTTATATACTTTATGTATCTTTATTTTCATTTATGATCTGCATCTATACAAATATAATAAAATATGTTTGAAAAAAGGAAGCTGTAATTTTAGTGATTTAATTTAAATGATAATATCTTACAAACATAATATTACATATAGCTGTGGGTATAGGCTGGATTGCACATTGTGCTTCACCCATTATAAGGGGGAAATCTTAAAGGACCACTGTGGTAATTTTTTTATATATGGTATTTTGGATAAAAAAAACTTGATAATGGGCAACAATATTTTTAGAAAGTAAAAAAATTAACACAACCTCTTTCATTTTCCACTTTTATATGCATTTATATTTTGCTGCAAGCTTCCTTGTAACTTCTGTATTTTTTGTAAATAAATGCTTATTCCATTAGACATTAGGCAGTTGTAGATGCCTGATTCCCATTGTGTAGATCTTACTTCTTATGTATTCAAAGTCTCCTTCCAACTCCTTAAGTAAATTGCCAGAAATGGTAGATTCTACATCAACATAATTACATGTAAAAGTAATCAATACAATGCTGTATTTTATTTTAAATTTTAACCGTCTTAGCGGTAATCCCGGGCGTCGCTCAGGGTTATTCGTCAGTACCTAAAGCAGCAACCCAGAGCCACGCTCGGGATCACACGCATCCGTCTTCCAGGTTCCCTTCCCTGCGTGCGTAGGCGACACGGGGGACAGAACAAGGTGGCCTGGCCACGTCAGCAGCCCAGAGTGTACCAGTTTAACACTCGTGGGCACTGACACGGCCAGACCGCCAGGGAGGTTAAAAATATTTTTGCCTTTTTTTTTAAAATGTAGTTCTTCTTATTTTACATGTTTGACTACAGTTGTCCTTTAAATACATCTCATTGCTCATCACAGTGTTGACCTTTAGTACATTTTGGCCATGATCTTTTGATGTTTTTATAATTTTAGATATTTTGATCTGTCTAAATATTTTGTAATAAGTAAAATATAATGGTATTCCATTATTATTAAAAAAAAAAAATATATATATATATATATATATATATATATATATATATATATATATATAAAATGCTGGAAATCAGTTACATTGACATCATTTATTGGCAAACCTTGGAATAAGTTGTTTTTTAAGATATATTAAAACAATACATAATGTATGTCAGGTACTTTCAAATATCAAAGAAAAATTGTTTTACGAAAATGTGACTTAATATTTTTGTTTTGGTAGTTTCTCATAGTTACATATCTGAATATTTTTCTATATGTAATCATGGTTTACTAAGTTCTAATGTATTTTGTGTTTTTATTTGTTTTGTTTTAGGATATTTTTATTACAATGCTTGAATTTCAAAAGTTGGAAAAATTGGAGTTTGGTGGAAATAAGGCAAATGCTTTAAACGAGCAGATAATAATTCTGAATGAAGATTTTGTTAGGAGCTGCAAAGTGTTTAAAGACAATACAAATGATCCCACCGATTACGCCAATACGGTAGGATAAAACTTCTTTATTTTCTTTGCACTTGTTGATGTACTTGATTTAACGAAGTCTTGGAATTCCATAAATTAAGAAAAACTTTCTCCACCCAAAGTCATACACCTGTCTTATAGGAAAGGTTTTTCTTAATACCTATATTTTAGAATTTATATTCTCTACATGGTTTCTCTTGTGTGCTCATGGATATTATCAGCATTACATACTGATATACAAGTCTGGAATTGCCCAAGTATCTGGACTATCTCCACTTACAAATGAACTAGATTGTAAAAGGCTCTTCAGAATCTTTCCCTAAGAAATGAGTGGATATTTTGACAATTTATATAGGAGAACAGCTTGTTTATACACAATAATACAAAAAATAGGCTTTTAATGCCTAAAATACAAGATAAACTGTGTGAAGTGGGTAGTATTGTAAAAGTGGTAAAGCCCCTTCATGTTTGCTTGTACAATTGAAGAAGAGGTGCTTGTATAAGTGGCTCAATCATTTTGATGATTTATTTACCAGAGCTTACACAGGGATATCCTGAAAATATGGCCTGGAGCAGTCCCCAAGGACTAATTTGGAAAAAGCCAGCCATGTATGCACCCTGGAGCATCAACAAAAATCACATGCTTTCTGAAAACAAACAAAAATGGTAACATTTCTGAAAGTCTACGAAGTCTGTGCTGTGGCCTTGATAATATACATTTTAAGGATGAGTAAACAAGATGTCTAGTTGTAAATAATTACAAACATAAGCTTTTTACTTGCTCCCGGGTTAAGTCATTTCTAATTTGACCCAGATTATTAATTTTCATGGAACAAGAGTACAAATACATTTAATATCCCAAGATGTATTTCAATACTAGCACTGAGCAGAAGAAAATAGAAAGGAAAAGCAAACACACATAGCATTCTGCATGTTTAGACAAGCATACTTTATCTTTCTTTTATTGTTGTAATGCTGAGCATAGGTAATATTTACCATTGACAAGGTAAATACCCATCATGGTCATGGACTTAGTTGGAGTGTAATATGTACTGAGATCATCTAACTGAACATGGTCCAAGAAAAATAAGTTGCAGCATTTTGTGGCATATTAAGAGTGCTTGAGATAAAGCCACTGTTTTTGTATTGTCAGTTATCCACTTACACAAATCATCTTGGCAGTGAGTCATGGAGGAATTGTTGATATTGGCCTTTACTCTATTAATTTCTATGGTGTTATCATTTTGACTCATCAAGTGAACAAGCAAGAAAGCAAGATGAGCTTAGTTCATTAAACATACTGGGACAATGGTTTAGATACTTTTGTCATTACATGAAAAGAGTTTATTACTATTAACTTATTTTTTCTGCCTGCATAATACTTGCATGCTACATATATATATATATATATATATATATATATATATATATATATATATATATATATATATATACAGTTGTGCTCAAAAGTTTGCATACCCTTGGATAATTGGTAATATATGTAACATTTTTAAAGAAAACATGGGTGAGCAGACAAAACACATTTCTTTTATTTCTTATGGGATTCATATTCAACTGTAGATTATAACAGAAATGGCACAATCAGTAAACAACACATGGCAACAAAAGAAAAAAATGTTAATTAACCTGTTCAAAAGTTTTCTTAATATTGTGTATTGCCCCCTTTAGCATCAATGACAGCATGCAGTCTTTTGTAATAGTTGTCTATGAGGCCCCTAATTCTTGCAGGTGGTGGTATAGCTGCCCATTCGTCTTGGCAAAATGCCTCCAGGTCATACAAAGTCATTGGTCGTCTTGCATGAACCGCATATTTGAGATCTCCCCAGAGTGGCCTGATGATATCAAGGTCAGGAGACTGTGATGGCCACTCCAGAACCTTCACCTTCATCTGCTGTAACCACTGGAGGGTCAACTTGGCCTTGTGCTTAGGGTCATTGTCATGCTGGAAAGTCCAAGAGCGTGCCATGCGCAGCCTTCGTGCAGAAGAAGGCAAATTGTCTGCCAGTATTTTCTGATAACATGCTGCATTCATCTTGCCATCAATTTTCACAAGATTCCCTGTGCCTTTAGAGTTCACCCCCCCCAAAACATCAGTGAGCCACCACCATTCTCCACAGTGGGGATGGTAATCTTTTCACTATAGGCCTTGTTGACCCCTCTCCAAACATAGCGCTTATGGTTGTGACCATAAACCTCTATTTTGGTCTAGTCACTCTAAATTACAGTGTGCCAGAAGCTGTGAGGGGTGTCAAGGTGTTGTCGGGCATATTGTAACCAGGCTTTTTTGTGGCATTGGCACAGTAAAGGCTTTTTTCTGGCAACTCGACCATGCAGCTCATTTTTGTTCAAGTATCGTTGTATTGTGCTCCTTGAAACAACCACACCGTCTTTTTCCAGAGCAGCCTGTATTTCTCTTGAGGTTACCTCTGGATTTTTCTTTGCATTTTATTACTCTAATCTTTAAAAAGCATGCTTAATATTTTTAAATTCCTTTTTTATATTACTGAATAGGAATTTTATATTGTTCAATAATTTAAAAAAACAAGCTCCTCTTGATTTGGTGTTACAGTGGTCCTCTGATAAAGCAGAGATTGCGCTTAGTTCCATTGAGTGGCAGGTTATCCTAAAATGGTTATATTGTAACAATTTAGCGGCTAATGGCAAGGGAATGTGAATTTAAATTTAATTTTATATTGCACATCAACTTTCCTTTTTAAAAATAATTTTTTTTGGTTCACATATGCTACTCTAAATAAGATCTTATAGAATCTGGGTTTGAATTTTTAAATTATGTGAATTAGTCAAAATAAGAGTCAATGTAAGAATCTAATGACGGTAGGTGAAAGTGATTAAAAGAGTAAATGCTGAAAATCAAGAAATTAGTTGAAAAATAAATACATTCTTAATCTTAGTGTCTTTATAGACATACAGTATATAGTGTTTGCAAAACAAATTCCAAGGTTATTAATGAACCATTTATTTGTTACAGGAATTTGAAAATGACTACTTTGAATTTAAGGCTAAAGTGCTAGATTTTGATACACAGCTGGCATCATTACTTTGTCTAGCTTTTAAGGACTGTTCTGGATTAGAAGCTGCATTCAAGGTAAGATTCTGTAAAAATCATAAAATCTTTGAAACTTTACTAAATATACACAATGTGTTTGGAAAATATTGTTTGTACTAAAATCTTGTACATGGCCCTTGCTTGTGACAATAAACATGTACAGATGACTTAACTCTCCCTATTTTTTTTTAAATTTGATATTCTAATGTATAACAGTAAAAACTATGCTATAAAGGGATTCTTATGAGGATAAACATTTGCAGTTTATTTGTGTATGATTTTGTTCATATATCTTTCGTGCACAACTTGTTTATTTGGATCTTTGCGGGTTGGTTGTATTTGTTAAAGGCTGACATTTTGAAACTGATTGGGATTCCAAAAACAGGACTGTTTTGAAGCTCTATTATTATTATTATTATTATTATTATTATCATTTATTTGCAACACGCCAACATATTCTGTAGCGCTATACATGAGTTAAGTTCCAGGCAAAACAATATTAACACATTGCAAAGAATGGAGGGCCCGGTCTTTGAGCATAGAATCTATAGTACATAGTTCTTTCCTAAAGAACCATTCAAGTTTGAAAACTCTCTAACTTACAATCTAATTCTTTAAACATTTTTTTAATTTGGTTTATAAACCTTTAGTGCAAGCTTTTCTTGAATTTTGTGTGTTTTAAGGTTGTTTTTAATTAGTTAATGGGACATTGAATGTTTCTGGATTTTACTAGGTATATAATACTGTATATCTATGTATCTATTTACTTTTATGTACTTTATTTCATTAAGAAGTGCTTAAAACCCATTCATTGCATAAAATTAAACAAATATTACCTGCTTGGGTCTGCCCTCTGCAGTTCATTAAAACTCTGTACATGCTGTGCTTAATCTCATACTAACCAATCAGTGACCATCTCTCAGCAATGTGCTGCTCAGTTGTGGTATCTGATAGGCTTGGACACTCCACTGCACGTCCAGCATTATAGAATTTGGGTCTGCATAAAACTGCAGTGGGCAGATCCATACAGGGCCTATTTGTTTGATATTAGTTAGTAAAAACAGCGCTTATAAGCAACAATTACATAAAAGTTAATATATACTGTGTGTGTATATATATATATATATATATATATATATATATATATATATATATATATATATATATATATATATATATATATATATATATTATATATTATATACCCTGTGAAATCCAGACCTGTGTCATCACATATATAGTTGTGAGCATGCGAGTTGTTGCTAACGCTTGCGTGGGCGAGGGCCTCAGTTGCTGGCAAGGCGCTCCATGCCAGCAACTGCGACCCTCGCAAACTTTACGTCGCAACGCAAACAACACGACACACCAAATACGACCCTCGCAAACTTTTCCTCGCAACGCAAACAACATACGACACACGTTAACACACATTACGTCCTCGCAACACTCGGACGCAACTCGCGAACATTACAAAATTCAAAACACAATACATACACACAGTACATACATAAAAAACTTACCTACAGCAACAGGGAGCATCCAGGACCTCAAAAAACCAACTTACACCTTCATTTCACTCAAAATAAAAGAGTTTACACACTAAAAAAATTAATAAGCGACAGAAAAAATGGCCGCCGAACAAAACGAAAACGAGGCTACAACCGCAAACACCATACGAGACACGTTATCACACATTACGACCTCGCAAAAATAGTAAAAACATTTAAAACACAATAAATACACACAACACACACATAAAAAGCTTACCTACAGCAAGAGGGAGCATCCAGGACCTCAAAAAAGCAAGTTGCACCTTCATTTAAATAAAAATAAAACACTTAAATAGACACTAAGAAAATCGCTAAGCGAGAGAAAAAATGGCCGACGAACAAAACGAAAACGAGGCTACAGCACTCTAAACACGGAAAACACCACGAGAAACTCGCAAAACACCACTAGGCACTTACGGATAATCCGCTAAGACGCATACCACAGATTACCCGCCATTTTACGCCAATACGGAAGTACACCCCGCGCACGCACAGTATTACACTGCACACATTCAGCACGCTTACACAGCAGCTCCACACCACTAATGCTGCAGCAACCTCAAAACAGATTGCAGCTCTTCAACACAATGCTTCAAAATAGGTAAAGTATATTCAATTATTAATGTATTAAATATTTCATTATTAAACACCAAACAGCATTAGCTCACTTACAATTTCATTGCCGTCATTTTTTGATGGGCAATTCGCTAGTATTTTATAAAAAGAAACATTACACTCATGTGCCACATTCTGTAACTTTTGCTATAACCAAAAATGTTGTATACATAGTAACAGTAATTGGGAAAACAATATTAGTCCATCAGTTCAACTTTTTTTAGAACGCCTCTGATCCTTGCAATATGTGAATTAATTGTAAATTGGCCTAGAGGAAGGAAAGCAAAAAAACAAAACAAAACAAAAAAAAAAACATTACAACATTGCCAATTGTCTCATAATTAAAAAAAATAAAAATCTTTCCTGATCCAAATAGCAGCAACCGTATTACTCCCTGGTTCACTACCTCTTTTCTCTAGTTCTCCAACATAACTCTGTATGATCTTTTTATTCAAAAATGTATCCAACCCCTTTTTATAATTATTTATTGAATGTTCTGTCACAATTTTCTTTGGTAGAGAGTTCCACAACCTGACTTCCCTAACATGTGGAATCTTTTTTGTTCTTTTTAACCTCAAGGGATGTCCTCTTTTCCGTTGAAAACCTCTAGGTTCAAAGAAGTTCTCTTGACAAAGCCTTATATTGACTCTGGATATAGTTATATGATGTAATCATATCCCCTCTTTTCTAGAGGGAAACAAGAAGTCTTTCTTCATAGCTTTGTCTCTTGTTTCCTTACTAATTCTGTTGCCCTTCTCAGTATCTTTTCCAGTTATAAAAAGTCTGCTTGGCATTGTCACGGTTATGTAGGTGGTGGTCCACAAGCACTCCCAAATCCCTTTCTGTCTCTGATACCCTTTGATTTGTTCCATTTAAATTATAAATTGCATGGCTATTTTTGCTTCCAAAAAGCATACATTTACATGTATTTTGTGTTAAATCTCATCTCCTTTTTCTCTCCTTTCCCCTCTCTGTCTCGCACCTCTCCCCTGGCTGACGTGGTGGGAGAGGGGCTATGACATAGTAGGGGTGGTGCTACACAGCAGTACAGACACTAACTTTTATATATAAAAAACTTAATGATTTAGAAAAACAAAATTCAATATTAAACTTGCTTTTAAGCCTGTACTTGTAAATCTCAAGTTGAGCTGCTTGCCTCCATCCCCAATGCAGAGGGGGATCACTCCTAAATGGTCAGACACAAGCTTTTGTTTAGACAGAAACAGATGATTTTTATTGGCTGGAGGTGTGTTGAATTGGGTTACCTTGGCAAAGATACAAGCATATGTCTAACCATTTATGACTTCGTCCCAGTCAGAGGTACTTCCACCTCTTGATGACATCATAAGTAGTGGAGCAGCTAAATTTGAGATTTACAAATTGATATTTTGAAAGTAAGCTTAATAATGAATATTGCTTTTATATATAGTTTAATTGGAAGGTTGCAAAACATGAATGCCTAATTAAACATTTTTTTGTGCTTTACAGTGGGCCTTTATCCTAGTAAGATAATTACAAGACACATAAAGTCTGTTTTACCCGCCTGTATAGTGCTAAACATTACTTGAGCCAGTGTATATTGTCCCTTGGTACACATAAGTGGAGTGGCCATGCTTCTTTATTGCAGAACTCTAGTCGGATTCTCTTTGCACTATGGGTGCAGCCATTTTGATGTTTACATGCCTTTCTTTATAGCAAAGCCTCCATCTTGCTGATCCTGCAGCTGCAAATGAATATGCAACATAGGACCATGTCTGTTTACTTCTGTGTTTATCACTTTGTCATGTGATGCCACTAGTGACAGCACAGGCATGTGACATACACAGAACAAAGCATTAGCAAGATGGAGTCATTGTCTACGAGTAAAAGACTGCAAATAACAAAATGGCTGCTTCCATTGTGGAAAATAGAAAATCTAAATGAGTAAGTGGGGTTATCACTTTATTTTAATTATATATAGAAAGAGTGAAATATGCTATACAATTTGAATATTGGAATTGCCCATTAAGTATAGTGGGACACTTGCTTGTGTGTTCTTCCTGCTGCTAACTAATCACAAAAATTGGAAGGAAAGACAAAAATAAACCTCTTTGTACGATGGCACGCTTCCAGGAGCTAACTGAATTGTTGTGCTAATACTTCTATATTTGTTTCCCCCTAATGTTTTTTAGCTAATTTAGTTAATGTAGTGTATTTTTTTTTTTTTGCAGTTGTTAGCCATTGCAGGCTATTTTCTGGAAAGACCTGTTATTTTGGAAATATTCAGTCCCAATTATGCTACACTATTTCATATGTATGATGAAGAGCTTAATCGATGCAAGATGTTGTATGATGAACATGTCAAGCAGGTATTTAATTATATAATATTTAATATTAACATAATCAAAGCACAATTAACTATGCAAAGTAAACAAATGCCATATTTTTACATTTGTTTTTTTGTGTAGGTGGAAGGTGGAGTTTTACACAAAAATATGGCAGTGACATCTGGCATCCTGAAATTTGCAAAGGAATTCAAAGATCGGATACAGGCTTCATGGTCAAATTTCAGATTTATCCACCATCCGTAAGTTCATACTTGGAATATGTAATAAATGTTCTAATAGTAAGTAGTTTAGTTAGCTATAATACACATTTTGGTAACATATTTCCAATAAGAATGGTATTGTTTAAAAGTATTACAATTGTGTTAATGTCCCTAAAAAATATTACATCTTTATTTCTATATGAGAAAAATGAAAAAGGAGCGTAGCAAAGCTGTAGAAAACTAAATAAAATAGAAAAAGACATAAAGAAGAAAATAGTTTGACTTTATAGTAGAATGTACCTTATACATCCAATGGTTGTTACATATGTCTAATTTCTGTATTTCTTAATGGTTTAACATTATTATCCTGCCAAATTTTCCATACTAAAGTATATTTCCATAGTTGAAAAAACAAAACCATAAAAACTTTTTCTTTAATGGCAATGGGCTCATCAACAATTTTCTTACAGACTCCAGCTTGCTATCTTGCACATTCAGAGGTCTTGCTCACCATTGAACAGACAGTACTTAGCTTTGTCATTGCCAATAACGTTATTATTCCCATGTTACGCGACCTACTAAATACTGAGATCATTTTAATGAAACCTGGATTATTTACGTTATTAGCAATGGCTAACATAAGATTGAGAACATTGAAGTAAATTTACAATCTGATATCATCATTGTATATGTGGATAATTAGACATTTTCACTATATTGAAATTGAAGGGGATTCCCATGGTTAAGGAGTTACAATTGGGTGCTCATGGAGTTAATGGCCCCCTCAGGACAATGCCCCCCAAATATAGAAGGTGGGAAGACCTAGGGGATACCAGGGGTAGCGGGTAGTGAAGGAGAATCTAGGGGATGCTCATGCTCATAGTGGGGGGGGGGGGGGGGAAACTAGTGGATGCCCAGGCTAATATGGGGTCTCAGGTCATAGGCGGAGAGAGTACACAAAACTCTACATTTTTTGCTAAATGCCTTGATAAAGCAGGAGGGGTTACCTTTATTTGAAATACAACAAGAGACCAACTTTAAAACATAGACATTTCTGGTGCTTAAAGAAACTGATAGCCTATTATATAGACACTCATATTATAAAGAAGAATTGTATACAGGTTAGTACAGGAATCAATGATATGGTAATGACATTTGGACCTTGTGTAAAATTCTTGTTTTAGTATTAATATCTTTTATAGTTTTTACATCCACCAATATAGTGAGATAAAGCTAATAAACATATAATCAGTGTTTGGTTATGTTGTGGTTATGGCTTAGCACCACTATATACGGTAATTGTAGCTTCTCTTGGTTATTAAAGCAGAAGAGAGTAATGATCTGTACATAGATCAGATTTATTTAGTTTTAGTAGAAGCACAACACAGGATGTTTGCTTGTAATGTGTGCAGTTTCTAGGGAGGAAGAATAATGTTAACTTATAATCAGGAAGAAAGTGAGCATGGGCAAATTCAAATACGGGAATAATTAGACTAACTCCTTGGCGTCTCCACAGACTCAGATACTTTTTATTTATTTATTTGAGGCTCAAAACAATGCATGGTGAGCCACCTGGAGTAATCAGCCATGATACTAGTTTTCAGAGACAAAGTAAAAATACAAATGTAAGTTTATTGTGAGAAAACATTGTGTTAAGTACATTCAGTTGATAGAGTACTTGTCATACAGAAAGTCCTGCATTCATTATAGGTTTACTGTACAAAAACAGTTATAGTTGTACACATTAATCTGCAAATGTAACACATTGTGCTTAACTTTTATTTACATATTTATTATAAAATATAGATGCATGGAGGGCCCTGATGCTGCATTAGTGTATCAGAAATACATGGAGATGATGACTTTGCTTGACCACTATGAAGAGGATTGCTATGAGAAATGGATATCTGACGTGGATGAAGTTTGTGAGTTTAATCTGGATAGACCACTCATCAAGCGTAATCCTGAAGATGGTCTTCTGTGTGTCAATTTTGACCCAAAGGTATTTTTGTGTGGTTGAATTCATGCAAATATTTACTAGTTCTCATACTTTCTAAGAGCCTAACACTTTAAACAAAAAATCCACCATTTTGTTATATTTATAGCGAAATTGAGCAACTTACCTGCAATTAAAATTTGGGTGTACCGTAATCGCTTTAAATTAATACTATCACTAATAATAATTAATATTATCACTAATAGTAATCCTATATTTGGATTTATGCTAGTACTTTGAAATTTGTGATCACCAAAAAGTTAGATCAAATATAAAGTCTATTTGCACATCTGCTAAAATGAACAAAGTAAAAAAACAAACATTTAGGAGACACTGGTAGAAACTTGATAGATAAAATAGTGTGATTTCTTTCTTTCACCGCTGTGCCAGCTTTTGTTAATTACTGATTAAAACTAAGCGCTATAAGGAAAAGTGTTTTACAGCATCCAGGAACTGGCAATAAATTAGAAAACAAAGATGCAGCTGCAGCAAGCAGAAACGCCCTGTGATATTCATACAACCTCTGTGGTGTGCAGAGGTGTCCAAGGGAACACTGCGTAAAAGCAATTATAGGCATTGGCTGTGGGAGATTGTGGTGATTCAATGTCAATAGCATGGGACAGATATGCCTCAACATTTAGTTTGAATCCATTCAGGTATTTATTTAAATTGCCCTTGATATCACAGATTAGTAATATATTTACTGTGTGAATGTTTATCCTGGTGAAAGTATTATTTACAGTTTGTACAAAGGATAAAAAATAAAATCAAAATGTCACAGGATGTTATGAAGGTAACTTTAGCAAAAATGGACGAAGAGGAACAGAGATGTGAAAATCCTTATAGAATTATAAGTAACTCCCCAATTTTAGTAAGAATCCACTCAGCCTACTATACACAAGCATATAGTAGACACTAGCACAACCCATCTTCTTATATGTTCCTTTTAAATATACAGTTCATAGAAACTATCCTGAGTTGCAGAAAGCTGTTATTAAGATTGCCGGAGAGACACCGCTGTGTCAGCAGGTTGGCATTGCTCATACTCACCTCCATTTTCTGCAGTTGTTAAAATTGTATTTTTCCTTGTTCTCTTCCCCTGTACAGCGATACAGAATATCTTGGCGCCATAATAATAATAATAATAATAATAATAAATGTTGTGCTCTTTAAAGGACCACTGAAGTTCAAGACACATGTTTGTACCAAATATTAGCAGCTGTGTAAACCATGGTCATAAAAGATTTTGGGGGAATAATCTGAATTTTTGAAAACTCTGTTTATGAGTATAGGAGTCCATTTTATGTTTGTCAAACCAGACACTCAACAAAAACAGATATCCAGGTCTTAAATGTCTTTTCTTCACTAGACAGACTGGCTTGGAGGGAGTTTAAAGATGATATCTACATCGCATCCAATACACATACAATGTGTCAATACGAATCAGTTAAAACAAAATATATTTTTGCAGTTTCAAAGTGAGGGAGAGATAAGGATGGCGAGAGAGAGAGAGAAGGACGAAGGGAGAGAATTGTGAGTTGCTCCCTGCGCATTGCGATGCTTGCATAGTGCGGCAAAGGGAGAAGGAGAGCGAGGCAGAGAGAAGGAGAGGGGTGTAGAGGGAGGCAGAGGTATGGAGAGATAAGGAGAGGGGTGGAGAGAGAAGGAGAGGGGTGGAGAGAGAAGGAGAGGGGTGGAGAGAGAAGGAGAGGGGTGGAGAGAGAAGGAGAGGGGTGGAGAGAGAAGGAGAGGGGAGGAGAGAGAAGGAGAGGGGCGGAGAGAGAGAAGGAGAGGGGCGGAGAGAGAGAAGGAGAGGGGCGGAGAGAGAGAAGGAGAGGGGCGGAGAGAGAGAAGGAGAGGGGCGGAGAGAGAAGGAGAGGGGCGGAGAGAGAAGGAGAGGGGCGGAGAGAGAAGGAGAAGGGCGGAGAGAGAAGGAGAGGGGCAGAGAGAGAAGGAGAGGGGCGAAGAGAGAAGGAGAGGCAGAGGGAGGCAGAGGGATGGAGAGGAGAGGGAAGGAGAGGGAAAGGAGGAGAGGAGGGAAGGAGAGGGAAGGAGGGGGAAAGAGAAGAAGGGAATGAGAGATAGAAGGATTGAGGGAGAGAGCAAGAAGTAGGGAGAGAGGGCCCACAGAGAGTGAGGAAGAGGGCGCAGAGAGACAGGGTACACAGAGTGAGAGACAGGGTACACAGAGAGAGGGCGCACAAACAGACAGAATACTTTTTAAGACAATATTATACTGTCATTTTTGACGGGCAAGTGACTAGCCAATACATAAAAAAGATAATTAATTTAGAATGCTGTTTTTTTACATTCCAAAACATGTTGCAAATTTTAAGTGTAGTTCTTCAAATAAATGAAATGTAAGAATAGTACTATAGTGATCATTTAACCTTCCTGGATACAATAATTGTATCCAGAAAGGAATGCCTGTAGACCTAAGAGTAGTTAAACAGTAGTTATGTAGTAGGGTTGCATTAGTTCATGATATTTATGTTTATTACAATTAACAAAGGATTTTGGGGGAAAAAGTCAGTGTAGCTTCTAAAACTTATTTTTGACCTTGCAGGGTCTGGTAGAACAGCTTCTTTTTACCCCTTATATGTGTCTAGTGGGTAGAAACAGACCTGTCAAGTAAGCTGTCATAAATGTCTGCAAGACTGGTCTGGATTTGCATGCAGGGGCCACTTCATGGAGGGAGACAGATAAAGACTCCTATCAGGACAGTGTCCTTGATACTTAATGGGGGTATATATCTGCAGTGCAAAGTTCAAAAAAACGTTTTAAAAGACACATTGAAGCTTTTTTCTTCAAATATACAGTTAAGTATAGATTTGATGTCTGATATAGAAACTGAATGCCTTTATTAGAACAGAAATTTTGTGTATTGAATTATTATTGTTCTCTAATACTTGGGGCTTGAAGTTGAAATTAAAAGTGTATTTTTTATAATGTTAATATAATGCATTTATTATAATTGTACATAAACACAAACTATGGCAGCGTTATAACAAAACAAAAACTTTTTTTTTGTATTTGCAGCTTGTATCTGTTTTACGAGAGGTCAAATATCTACAGAATTTAAATAAAAACAATATTCCTAATGCAGCATTAGAAATTTTTGCAAAGAGAGAGATTTTGCACAAGGTGAGTATATTTTAAAATACGTTCACGTTTGCATAGTTACTAAAAATGTAAATGTTTTTAGTTTGTTCATAATATCTTACTATATGTGTATTTAGGCTTGCATATAATTATTTATAAGTATGACAGATCCAGCACATTCTATAAATGCACTCTAAAAAAGGCAACATTGAATTTGGTGCAATGACCTTCATTGGAATTGTTCTACTGATGGAAATGTTGACCTCGTCAATAAACCAGATCCATTTGCTGAGTGCATAATACAATACATAAGTCCACAAACCTACAGAGAAGTATATTCCACAGTACATTTAAACAATAATTTACATTTATTGGAATGTTTATTACAATAAATTAGATCAACATTTAATACTATTTGTATGCTTAACTAATATGATGTTTACTTGAAATTGCATAATTCAGATATCAGAAAATGAAAGTTATATTGTTAACTCCAATAATAAGTATGATGTTCTCATCTGTTCTTTTAATGAACTGTCCTTTAGATCAGCCAGACAGACAACCTGTTTTGCTTAAAAGGGCTTATTTGCAGCCTCGCTGCTTTAAACATTTACAGCCTTATTAAATTGTGATTTGGTAAATTTAAAAGGGCTCTATTTAAGTTTTTAGTTAGTGAAGACCTTGTTTTTGGATAGAAGTTCACTAACTAAAAACTTCTGTAAAAAAATATGCTGTGTGCTTATATAGAGCCCTTTTAAATTTACTGAATCGTAATCTAATAAGGCTGTTATATTTTACTCAAAGTTAAATGAGAAACACTGTAGAAGAATAATGAATTGGTAATAGAGATATAGATTGAAGAGGTATTTATGAGTTTAATCAGTATTATTTTATAGTTTTATTGCGATATAACTGCGTATTGATGAAGAGTACATGTTCTCCCACTTCAGAGAATAGGATGAGGGCTGGATGGGAAGTGCCTGGTGGATGCATGTGGCCCCTGGGCCACCTGTTGCCCATTACTGCTTACTACTACATTATTTTTGGATTTTATGAAGTAAAATATTACTTATAAGCTTGTACTGCTGGAAAGCTTTTGTTGTTGTTCCGTCGTGTTTGACTCTGCATTTCCCTATGGACCTCAGTACATGATTGCATCTTCTTGCAGTCCTAGGGACTCTAAGCAGTTTTCTCCAGCACCATAATTCAAAGGTGAGAATTCTACGACGCTCAGCCTTTTTGTTTGTTATAACTGGGAATACCATAGTTCCAACTATATGGACCTTTTCCAGCCTTGCCAAAGTTTTCATCCCAAGAAGCAAACATCTTTTAATTTCATGGCTGCAGTCACCATCTGTAGAGATCTTGGATCACAGGAAAATAAAATCTGTCACTGCCTCCACTTCTTCCCCATCAATTCTGCAGGATATGAGATTACCGTTTGCCATGATATTCGTCTATTTAATGTTGAGCTGCAGACCAACTTTTGCACTCTGTTCTTTCACCTTCATCAATAGACTCTTTAGTTTCTCCTCACTTTCAGCCATCAGAGGCGTATCTGAGGTTGTTGATATTTCTCCCAGAAATAATAATTCTGGCTTTAGATTGGTCCAGCCTGGCCTTCACATGATGTATTCCGTGTATAAGTTGAATAAATAAGATGATAATATACTTGTTGCACTCCTTTCTCTTGTATGATTCCATTTCTTCCATAATTGGTTCTCACCATGGCTTCTTGGTCCACATACACATTCCTGAGAAGGCAGATGCGATGGTCTGGTACTCCTATCTTTTTAAAAATGTGTCACATTTTGTTGTGATCCACACAGCCAAAGGCTTTACAATAGTGTATGAAGCAGAGGTAAACATTTATCTTGAACTCTCTTGCATTTTATATTATCTAGTGGACATTAGCAATTAAATCTCTTGTGCCTCAGAGAAAACCTACTTTCAAAGCACCATCAGACAGCCCGGTCGCCTTCTTAATTTTCTTTCTTTTGGAGATATTCTTTGTTGTTTTCTGGATGATGTCACAAACCTCTGTCCAAAGTCATTCAGGTATTTTATGCACCATGTCTGGTCTTTTAAATCTATTCTTTTCCGCCACTGCATATTCACAGGGAATATTATGTATTTGGTATCTGCTTGGTCTGATGATTTTCCCTCTCTTCCTCAGTTTACTTCTGCACTTTACAACAAGATGCTCATAATCTGAGCCACACTAATATCCAAGTCTTGTTTTTGTTGTCTGTATAGAGCTCCTGTATCTTTAGCTACAAAGTATATAGCCAGTCTAATTTCTATATTTTCCGTCTTGTGATGTCCATGTGTAGAGTCGTCTCGGTAACTGTTGGAGGAGGGTGTTTACTATGACTAGAGAATTAGCTTGACAGAATTCTACTAATCTGTGACCTACTTCATTTTCTACACCATGACCAAACTTGCCTGTTGTTCCAGGTGTCAGGTGGTTCCCTACTTTAGCATTCCAATCTCCTATGATGAGAGTAACATTTTCTTGTTGTTGAATTGACGAGGTGCTGAATATCTCGTAACTGGGCAACTCCAGCCTCTTCTGCATCCATGGTTGGAGTATAAACTTGGATCACTGTGATGGTAAATGGCTTGCCTTGAATTCAAATTGAAATCATTCTGTCATTTTTTGGGTTGCATCTGAACATTGCTTTGGCTACCCATTGATTGATTATGAGGGCTACTCCATTTCTTCTTTGGGATTCTTGACCTCAATAGAAGATCTGATGAATGAAAGGTCCTATTCCAGTGTTCCCTAATTCAAAGGATGACACTGTTTCCTTGGTTCATAGTTCTAACGTACCATGTTTCTATGCTGAATTATTGTTTGCAGCAGTGGACTTTCCTTTTTCCTCCAGAGACATCCGCATCAGGGCATCCTCTTGACTTTGGCAAAATCACTTCATTAGATCTGGTTCTCATCCTCTTCTTTTTTTGTTAGAGTTGCATCCAAATCTATTAAAGGGCATTGTAATCACCTAAACATCTTGTCTATTAAAATACTTCAGCAGTTTAATCCATTCTAGACAAGCCAGATCCTATCTTGCTCTTTTAAAATTATCAAATTTATTGTGTGTATTTCTGAAACTTTGCTTGAAGGCTTTAATGGCTGGTTACTGTGACCGGGAATACATATAGTTACTTAAAAATATTCTTTGAAGAAAAGTATTATGTGATGAAACATCTTTGGGCAGGAAAGCATTAGATAAAGTCATATAAAGGGAACTTTAATAGTTTTTTTGTAATCACCTCAAGGTTATATTTCAAAAAGAAGGATGTTTGTCCTTGATAACTTATTTTTACTGTTAAGTTTAATTGTGTCATGGCTCCCATGTTTTCACCTCCTTCAGCAATTTGATATATTCACCCCTAATAATATGGTCTGATAGTCAGCCAATCAAGGCAAGCAGATAAAACATCTCAGGATGTTTTTTTTTTTTTTCCCATCATGCCACTGCTTTTCTCTGTTTTACCCATGATTGGCTAACTAGGTTGGAACACGTTATAGGGTAAGGAAACCAGGAGAACAAAATATAATGCAAAACAGTTAAAAATACATTGTCAAACTTGTGCAAACATTTTAGTCCAGTATATATAAAATCCTCTGCTTTTTAAATATTTTCTTTATATAACATTAAAGTACAAAAAGGTTTCCCAGTGTTCCTTTAATATAATAACCACACCCATATAATTACTTGAAATGTTAAATGGAGCATCTTTTTACATCTCTATTTGGTATTTAGGAAATAACAATATTCTTTCTTGTACAGATGTAACAAATATTAAGAAATTCAAGTAATTTGTAATCGTATTATTTTATAGTATATGGGAAGCATGGAACTTCTGGTTCAGTGGTACAACAAACTGAAACAAACAGTCTTGGAAGTTGAATATCCATTGATTAAAGATGACATGATGAATATTAATGAACAACTCAGAGATGCAGAAGAAGTTTATACATGGAAGCAGGAGGATTGCTGGGATTATATTGTTAAAGTGAAGACCATCGTACATGACTTGGAAAAGAGGGTGCAAAAATCAAAGGACAATATACAAGAGATTCAACAGATCATGAAGACCTGGGCAGAACAGGCTTTATTTTCTCGGAAAGACAGCAAAAAGGAAGCCTTGATAAATCTAGAAGACAAAGCTGACAGAGTAAAGAAAAAGTGCAAACTAATTCAAGAAGGTGGAAATCGAATACAAAGCCTTGCTGAGGTAAAGTCCTATCATATATCGTATTCAGTGTTGTAAGCAGATGTTTGGGTTTATATTAAAGAACTACTGTTTTTCTGTACGTTCCTTTGAATAAATAAACTTGATAACATTTTTAAATTTTATATACAATTATTCTTTGCTGCAGGTTCAATTTTGTTTTCTCAACTGATCCTATTTGTAACATTTTCAGGAATGTATTTGCTTGTAAACTAATGCGATTTCTAATAGTCTCAGGCTCTGGCAGTTTTAGAAGCCACACTTCCATTGTGCATTCAAAGTCTCCTCCCATGTACTAAAAAAAATAAAATTTTGCCTGTTTTCAAGCATAGTTCTTCAAAATAGTGTTTGTTAAATATAGAATTACTGTGGTGCCTTAAAGAACCACTGCAGTACATTTACTAGTTAAGCTCATATGTTTGTATTTTTGGGCATAGACCAGTAAAACAGTATGCAATTAAAATAAGTAAAGGTTATTATGTTTTCTTACTTTTTTTTAATGCTTCCATTTTCTCACAATCAGAGCTGCCTATCTCTACCCGACAGTGCTTATCAAGGCAGTGGACAGCACTGCCTGGAGGCTGGAATGAAAAGCTTGTCGTATCTATTTTCTGGTTCAGACTGATCATGCTCAGTAAGGGGCTGGTGGGGCTATGATGGCTCATGCTCCGTCACTGGGCTGGGCCAATGGGATAGTTCCAATAGAGCAGGGGCAAATAGCCCAGCCTTCTTCCAAGCTGCATGATGGTCCGGCCCTAGGCAAAGCTGGCCACACCCTCAAACAAGGCAAAGGGAGGTGGAGATAAGTAGAGTAGCTTGAAGGCAAAATAGTCTATTTAAAAATGTATTCAACACTATTCTGTACCCATTTTTAATATTAGTAGTATTATATTGTTAGATTACTTAACGTAAATACATACATTTTTGCATGCAAAAAACAACTTTTGTCACAAACATATGATGCTCTTTAAAATAGATTTTAGACTATATGTGACTACAGCATTCCTTTAAATGTAGGTGGAATATTTGTACATCTTAATTTTTAAGTGAACTAAGTCATATCAAGGTTAGAAATAATGTATTCTTATGCATTTGTCTTTAAAATTGTCATTAATGGGTAATTAATACCATGAAGCTTTTGTGAGAGTTTACAATCTCAGTACTAGAGGTTGTAGATACGTTAGGCGAGAGTACTACTTGATGAAGAGAGGTTATAGGCAGAGAGAGGTTGTAGAGAAGATGACTACACACTTTGTTTAAAGTTGTAAGCTTCTCAGAACAGATACGTTTTCAGATAATGTTTGAAGATTAGGGGAGAGTATAATGAAGCCAGGCAGGGAAATCCAATGTGTGGGAGTTCCTCTTAAGAGGTAATTTAGGCAGGTATGCCAGGAAGTAAAGATAGGGGATGAGAGGGAAGATCACAGACAGAGTGGTAAGAGCAAGTTAGAGTATATTTGGAGACAAGGATTGAGATATAGGAGGTGCAGTGCAGTTGAGCATTTTAGGGAGAGGATTTAATTTTTGTTCTATATAACATAGGGAGCCAATGTAGGGACTGGCAGAGGGGAGCAGTAGATAAAGAGTTTTGAGTTAGGAGGATGAACCTGGCAAAAGCATTCAGAATAGGAGTGGGGATAGTTGGTTGTTTGAATTATAGCTTGAATTAGGGTCTTTGTTGTGTATTAGGAAGGAGCAGATGTTGGAGACATTCCACTTGTGGAGGCAGGATTAGGTGAGTGATGAGTTGTGGGGGAGGCGGAGGAGAGGTCTTGAGACAGACTTGAGATGTTTTGGTGATTGTATAATTGCTTATGGAAAGATAAATGGGTGTGGTTTGAGCCCACTTATAGGAAGAGAGAGATAAGGACTGGAATTGTGGTGTTCTGGCTTGTGGGGGACAAGATGTGAAGGAATTGGGTCGAGTGAACATGAAAGGAAGACATGATTTGGGAGACTTTGTCCTCTGTGATTGGTGTAAAACAGCTGACTGTCTGTGGGAATGGAGAGTAGCTGAGGTGATATGTGTATGTGGTGGTTCTTTAAATATGATAATGTCTTTTCTTTTTGAAATGCCTGATGAGGTCTTGGGCAATGAAGCTGGTGATAGGAGGTGATAATTTGGGGTTGAGCATGCAGTTGAAATTGGCTTTTGGAATTGGATGACAGTGTTGCAACAGAAACCTAGAAATGGTTTCTGACTGTAATATTACAAGTCTATTACACTTTGCTTTCAGTTGTGTATGAAATTATCAGGAATTCTAAACCAATAAAGAAAGTTTTATCCTGAACGCACACTGCATCTTATAAAAAGAATAACTCACAGCAGGGTAGCACAACACAATCTTACAACTTGCACTGTGCTGTGAACTTAGGGTCAAAAGGAATATTCTCCGGAAACAGCTGGACATTTTTTTCTTAAAATTGGCACTATATCAAACGTGTAATAATCCGGTTTGGATTTAACTGATTTACTGCCCAGGGTTAGTTTCAGAACCACTCTAGGAAGAATGCTAGGTTTTGCATCTGGGATTGAGGGATGGGAATAGACTGTGCAAAAAGTGTTAGTGTATTACAGTAAAAGAAAAGATGAAATGAAGATAAAGAGGGTTGAGAATTTTGGAAATAGGACATAGGGGAAATAAGGAGATTGAAAGGCCTGATAGGTATCGGTATGGAAAGAGGGGACATTGACAATAACACAGAAAACCAGTTTTTGTCAAAAAAGGAAATGTTTACATAAATGTTACAGGACTACTATGTTAATTTTTGTTAAACAGTCTTTAAAATAACTAAATGTGATATTGGGTAAAATATTTTGAGAAAGCAACATGTTTAATTGTCTGTGCTGTCTCTCTGTGCTGTCTCGGTGTGCCCTCTCCCTCTCTCCGTGAGCCCTCTGTGCTCTGTGTCTATCTCTCTGTGCGCCGTGTCTCTCTCTGTTCCCTCTCTCTGCGCTCTGTGTGCTCTCTGCCTCTCCCTCCCTCTTTCTCCCTTCTTCCTCTCTCCCCCTTTCTCCCTCCTCCCTTTCTCTGTCCCTCTCCCTCCCTCTCTCTTTCTGCCTCTCCCCCCTCTCTCTCCCCTCTCTGCCCCACTCCCTCCCTCTACCCCTCCCTGTCTCCTTTCTCCACCTCCCTCTCCTTTTCCCCCTCTTTTTCTCCCCCCCTCACTTTCTTCTTTTATTTTCCTCCCTCCCCCCCGCTTATCCCTTCCCTCCCTCTCCCCCCCTTCTCTTTTCTTCTCCTTTTCCCTCTCTCTTCTCCTCCTCCCTCTCTACCCCTCCCTCTCTTACCCCTACACTCTCTTCCCCCTCCCTTTCTCCCTCCTCTCCACCTCCTTCTCTTTTCCCCTTCCCTCTCTCCCCCTCTCTCTTGCCCCTCCTTCTCTTCTGTTGTGCCACAAATGCACAGTTGCGGCTATTTTGCATGTGCACAGTAGCATGGTTGCTCCGAGCATGTGCAGAATCGGCTCAACAGGCATTACACGTTATGAAAACTATTATAGTGATACAATATTTATTTACTGCATGGTTTCCAGTTTCTTTTCTGCATGTATATGCCTCTCATTTTAACGGAGTGGTCTTGTAAACCAGTAGTCCCACTGAACACTGGCAGTTGTAGTTGTCACATTCATGTAATGCTCATATAAACTTCCTGTGCATTCAAAGTTGAACAGCAGAAAACAAAATGCGGCATAATTGTATATAAAATATAATAAATCAGAGGCCATATTATTATTTTACATAATAAAAATGTTTCCTACTTTCAGTTATAACTCTTTAAAGCAGTACATTAAATATGTGCCTGTAGTGTCTCCTTTGATAAAAAATGAAAAGCGATCTTGTTTCGCTCTCTCCTCCTTGATGTACAGCTCTCCTAGGGTCAGCCTGGTGTACAGTATTCACAGAACATAAATCATGTATAAGTATATTTGTCTTGATGTGCAGATGAACTGTGGAAAAATGATCGCTGGTATTAAATTAATGTGTTGTTTCTTTAGGAAAACATGGAACTCCTCAAGGCAGATCCAGAATCTGACACCTGGAAAATGTATGTGGAGTATGTCGACGACATTGTAACCGATGGCCTGTACAATACAATTCTGCATTCTTTGGACTTCTTTGTGGAGAACACAGATGAAACACTAAAACCAGCCGCATTGTTTGAAGCACAAATGATTCTTAATGCTACTGAAATTGTATTTAAACCTTCCTTACAGAAGGAGGATGGAGATGGACTGTATGACCTCTTCGAAGAGCTCTTAGGTGACATTTTTAAAATGTCAGGGCAAGTGAGGAGAGTTGCAAAACATTACCAAACCACTAATTATCAGGTAAACGTTTACTTTAATATCCAACATGTATAAAGACAATGAAGTCATTCTTAATGTTTTGTGATAATGTTCATTTTACATTGAAACATGAAATAAATACGGACAGATTAAATGTGAATTAACAATGCACATAAAATGAATGATGGCAGTAAATAATGCGATTGTTGGAAGTAGAAAATAAGGGCTTTATTCAAATTAAATGTGGAACAGTTACAGAGCGATTCAATTGACCAAGACCGCAGCTACCTGGCCGAAAGTCTAAACCGTAAACCATGCACCCATAAGTAGCATTTCAGAGCATGATCATGATCAATTAAGCAAGGCCGTAACTACTGATTTAGAAACAGCCAATAGCAAATGAGACCGTCATCGTAACACCATTAAAACATAAAGGTTAAATGTCAATTAATTAGCGTTTCGAAGTCCGATATGCGATCAGACTTGCAATCCGGCAAAGTACAAAATATTAAAAATGAATGCCAATACTGTTCTAGTCTAAGTGGGTGGCCTGATATGTATTAACTTAAAAAAAATTTATTGCAGATTTGCGAGCTTGAGACTTGTGCGTTTAATTCCAATTTATTTCATCGCTTTCCCCGTATTTTACTATGCAGTATTGATTTTTATTTGCATTTACAGTGCTACGATCAGGTGTTTAATCCCCTTGTGAGTCCTATCTGGCAAATATAGAAGAAAATACTATGAGTACCATTTACGGGTGTAAAAACATTTACGGCTTGAGGAATTGTAGCAATTGAATAGCGATTTGCAATTGTAACAATTACGGGCTTGAAAGATCAAAGGCTTAGATGGGTTGGAGTTACGATTTTGACCACCGCAGGGTTTTTCCGCCTGTAACCCGCAAATCGTAGTTTATGGGCTACATTATGGGCTCCAGTAACCAACAACTACTCAATTGAATAAGGCCCTAAGTTTGTAAAGGTAGTTAATTATTCCAATATTACATTAGCTGTAACTAAATCCGTGGTAGCTCGCCTACTCATGCACTTAAGATGAAGAATAAAAACTACTGTTTAGTAAAGGATCTCAGTTTCAAACTATATTTTTAGATGCTAAACTTGATGTAAACCTTAATTTTATTAATTCATACTATATTTGTATAAGTCAGCATACCAAATGTTGTATTTAAAATAAATCTCTTTACACTTGCTTTAAATGACCATTTTACAAATTACTCTCTAAAGAGTAATTACCATATATACTCGAGTATAAGCCGAGTTTTTCAGCCCTTTTTTAAAATGCATGCGTTGGACTCATCATGGAGGAAACTTGAATGGAGGAAACACCACCATAACTGGATTGGATGTAGTAGTCTTGCAGACCGAGCCACCTACAGCCTCATTCAATTCTGGGCCGTAACTCCATCGCAGATAGCTGATTTTCTGCAATTGAGTTGCATGCTCACATTGCTCTACTTTTACTCTGCAAGTTAGGCACCGTTCGCGAGTATCGAATCCATGCTCTCGACAGTAGCATTTGTGGGCTTGAACATGATCCCGGACGCAAGCCGAAAAAATCTGAGCACTTGAAATGCAAATATAAAATCACTACAGCACTGTAAATGATGTGGAACACAATGGGTGACAATAGAATTAAAAGCACAACATGCTCAAGCTTGCACATTTCCAAAATAAAATACATTATTTCTTGTTTAAACCTCCCGTTATTCAATCCCATGGACTTCAATGAAATACGGAGGTTGGATTGCAAAGTCCTACAGGCTTGAAGGTTGAAGCCCGTCAGACTTTGGACGGAAATCAACATGAAATAAAGTATTTATTTATGCCGATTTGCGAGTTTGAGAATGTTGTGCTATTAATGCTAAGACCTAACATCACTTTCACTTTTATTAAAAGTACAGTATTGTTTTTTTATTTGCTTTTAAAGTGCTCCGATTTGTCATTAAGCCCTTTACGAGTTAGCGAGGGAGAATCGGAGCAATTGAATAGCGATTTGTGATTTTAGCAATCGCTACTCTTGCAGCCGTGAAAGATCAAAGGCCTTGAGGGAAGTAACTTGCCGTTTGACAAATCGCAATGGATCGCAGCTCGCAGCACGTAACTCGATCAGAACTTTACAGTGGTGAAAAACAAATTGTGCTCAATTAAGTAGACATTTCAATTCATTTTCACAAATACACATGGAACACTTTGGATTTTAGAACAATTATTTCACTACCCCTGCATAGCTAATATTGATAAAATATGTGCCTTAAACATTAACTCTAGGAAGTAACAGATTTAATCAATATCCTAAACTATCAAAAAATATTTTTCTCAGTATATGTGTTTTGGTGCTCAGTGATTCTATTTAATGAATGGGCTGTTATAAAACCATGTCAGGGAGGTTATTAAAATGTACTTTTTACTTTTATTTTATGTATTTTATGCATATTTTTTAATTTGTCCAAAAATAATTTTATGAAATGATCCCCTACATTTGATGATATTTCTATTCTGCAGAATGATATGGATGAGATGCTGGACCTATCTGAAATCCGACTGAGCATTATGGGAAAAGTAACAGGTGTTATCAGCAAAGTTACAGATTACAGGAGCACATTTGACTCTTACTCCTATTTGTGGACAGATGACCGGCTGGAGTTTATGAGGCAATTTCTCCTCTATGGTCATTTGTTAACATCAGAAGAAATTGAAGATGGAGTTCAAGAATGTCCTCCAACTATTGAACAGTTCAAGGAGCAGGTAAAGTAGAGCTTTTGTGTAACTTTATGGTTAAAATACAAAGACCTATTTACAGTAAATGACATTTCTTTTTGTTTTTAGATTGATGTCTATGAAAATCTGTATATTCAAATCAACTCTTCAGATGATACCAAAGTTTTTGAAAACTGGTTTCGTTTGGATATGAAGCCTTTTAAAATGTCTTTACTAATGACTATCAAGAAGTGGAGTTGGATGTTCAAGGAGCACCTCCTGAGATTTGTCGTTGACAGGTGATATACAGTACTGTTAATGTTATTTGCTTTTATACTTGTATGTATGTGGTGACTGGGTAAAGGAAAATGAGGCACAAATGGCAACACTGTCACTATGTAGAAATGATTGTAAAGTCCACATATGTGATTTTGGATGTGAATCAAGTCATGTTCTTAATAGTCTGTCAAGATGCCAAAACGTTAAATTTAAATCTGAATGCTGTTTATGTGAGGCTGTAGTTTCATATTTACATTATACTCCATGATAATAGTAAAATATGTTAATAAAAAGATAAACAGGTTTATTAAGTAAAATATACAATTATGTGCTCCCCACCAACATGGGTGTGTAACTGTCAAACTAGACAAGTTTTGTAACTATTACTACACTAGCGACTTGCCCGTCAAAAATGACGTCATATAAATTTGAAGCTTCGCAATGCAATGCAAGGCTCTCCCCCCCCCCCCCCCCCCTCTACTTTACGGGCCTCGCGATGAGGCAGGGAGCCCATAAGTGAGGTTGCAAGCTAATTTCTTATTCAATTGGCGTCTTTTGGTGGCCTCCCAACGGCTCCGAGTTATGGGCTTGAAAAATAAAATGGCGGCAGTTAAACACGCAATGCCTCCTGGGTTTAACTGTCACCTTTTTTTTTTAAGCCAGTAACCCGGAAGCCGTTTGGAGCCTCTCCTCCCCTCCTCCTTGCAAGCCTCGCGATGTGAGCCTCTCCCCCTCTAACTTTTTGGACTCCCAATGAGCACCTTGGGAACTTTACGGTCCAAAGCCGTTCATTGCAGCCCGCAGCATGCGCTCCATGCATGCACAAGCCCGTAACCTTGCAAGCATTACTGACAAACTTACAATTGCGACAACTATATATGTCATAGTCAGTCTTCTTTGATAGTGATATTTATTTAAACGCAACTTAAGTTTAGATGTAACTTGCTTTTTTTAGGATAACACGAATGTAGGGTGCTTTGGAAAAAAAAACACTTTCTACAATGATTTTAATTTTGTATTTTCCTTGTTCTTATCCCCTGTACAGCGCTACCGAATATGCTGGTGCTTTACAAATAAAACGTAATAATAATAATAATAATAATAATAATAAATACCTTATTTCAACAAAGATTACTGTATGTTTACGATGTTTACCTTATATACTTTATATTAGTAAATAAAGACTATGTTTATTTTGTTCCTGGGCAGTTTGACAGAATTAGAAGAATTTATTAAGGTTACTGATAAAGGTCTTCAAAAGAATGTACCTGAAGGAGATTACAATGCACTGGTAGGAGTCATGGGACATCTTCTAGCGGTGAGAGACCGGCAGGTAGCAACGGATGAGCTCTTTGAACCAATTAAGCAGACTATTGTACTATTGGAAAGTTATGGACAAAAAATGCCAGAACAGATTTATACTCAGTTGGAGGTAAGACAAAAACCACAATATTGTGTATAGTTTCAGTTACAATTTGAAATAAAGTGACAATCTATAGTGTTATCTGACTTTCTTTTGTTCCTTAAAGAATATGTTACATTTAAAAGACTATGTTCCAGTGATTGCTGAATATATTTTTGCATGAACAATTATTAAACGGACATGGAAATATTTGTTTTCCTTGTTGCATCCAAAAGAGGGTATATCATGTGTCTTAATTTTCTTTTTTCTAATTAACGTCTCCGAGCACAAAAACATATTGAGAAGTTTAACTACTCTTGTGAGCTTGCTCTCTGCCAACCAATGCTATCTACAGACTAAAGTATGCTCTCTGCTAGTTTTAATGCAGTTTAAACAGGGTTTACTTAATATTTTTCATGCAAAAAGCAACTTTTGTATTGTTTAAAACATACCCTATTAAATACATAGACAGGTATATTCTATGTCTCTTTAAGTAAAGCTCATTTAAACTTCATTGATATGGGTAACCTTTTATGTTATTTTCAGCAACATGGTAATTTTATGTTAAGAAACGTTGCAAACTGCCTTCAACATCTTTATGTGCTGCAAGTGTAAAGTTATGTTGCTCACACATTTTTTTTATACGCCTTAACAGGAATTGCCAGAAAAATGGAATAATACAAAGAAAATTGCAATTTCAGTTAAGCATGATGTTGCTCCACTGCAGATTGCAGAAGTTTCCATTATCCGGAAGAGATGTGTTGCTTTCGATGTAAGTATAGTCCATACTTAAATCTTTGTATGTACATTTTATAGATTTTTTTATATATTTATATTTTTGTTTCCTAGACAAAGCAGATACATTTCAGAGAGAACTTCTGCTTGGAAGGACCCTTCACTTATAATGCTGTAAAGCCATATGCACGTCTAGATAAGGTAAATAAAATACGCATGTTATGTTATAGTGTGTACCATACCTCACTTTAGTGAGCTACAGGACTAATGTTTTTTTGGAATCATCAATGTATTAAAGTGCATTACTACTACCATATAAACACAAAGTTATTGTGGCTTTCTCATTGACAATAGCTATACTTGTGTTGTAATATACTTGAGGTAACAATAGAAAGGCATAAAGATGGAAAGATGAAGGGAAATCAGGCAATCAGCTAGGACATAATCTAGTCAACCTATGAATATGATTATACATCCTAGCACTGCATAGCGCTCCTCTTGTGCTGGTAACCTAAGATGGTGGGGCGTCACCCTACTGTAGGAGACAAGAGGAAGAGAGCAAAGTCAGACTATTGCACAATTTAAGATAAAAGAAACTAATAATAATAATTCAAGATTTAAGGAAAATTCCTCTTCCATTAATCCCAGAACAAATAATTTTATGTTTATGAGAGAGAGAGAAAATAAATAGTATATCTGTGTTCACATTTGAATGTCTAAAGCAAATGCTTCCAGCTCAGAATTCCGAGAAATACAGTTATTACACTGCATTCTGGGAATCTGAGTTGGGACATGTAGATGTGCACACAAATGTGTATATATAGAAAGGAAGACCTATACACTAGAATATATGTGGAACCAATAGTTTGCTGACTTGCTGCTCATTAGTTAGGGCACTCGTAGGTGCTTTTTCTAAGATTAGCATGAGTGTATAGGAAGAGTTGAAGAGGGAGTTCCATAGAGTGATGCCTGGAGAATATTTGAAGCCAGGAGGGTGTTTGTTTTGCACATAAGGGCATAGAGAGGTGCTAGATGACTATTAATTAAGCACAAATATATGTGTATATAGCTGGAGTAGGCATACCATTTCTGGGGTACTGAACATAGTCATGGGTTCAGTATTTCGCTGCATGTGAATAGAAGAGAAATCAGAATATCTGAGAGTTATTGGCTAACCTGTACGCAGTAGGGAAATCTAGAAATCCAGGACCTGTATTGGCACTCCAAGACCAATGTTGCATACCCCATGCATAGAGATCAGGAGAGTATCAGTACTATATATGTGTATCGTGAAAGGAGAGTGTTTGTCCTGAGAGAGGTGAGTACAATGTGTGTTCTGCAGTATATGTAGCACAGTGTGTACATATTAAAGTAATCTATAAAAAAATGTAGATCGTTGGCTAACAAGCAACTTTTATATCTTTTTGTTTTCTAGAATATGTTTCTTTGGGCGGGTGGGGTGTTATTATCTTGTTCTGAGCCTGGCATATTTCACCCAGGTCACAAAATAACTTGTTAATATAGTTTAATTATGATACAAATTATTTTAATGGAATTCTGTAAAAATCCCAAAGGCAAACCAAAATCTTATTGCACTGGAGCAAGAAATGATACATATGCAAGAATCTGCAAACCTGTTTGAAGTGGCTGTTCCTGATTACAAGCAAATAAAGAAGTGCCGTAAAGAAATAAAATTACTGAAAGAGTTATGGGATATTATATTCAATGTCAGGGTAAGGAATCTTACATTCAGTATAATTGTTTGTATTGTAGTGATAACACTACTAACATCTGTAATTATTGAACAAAAAGTTCTAGCATGGCTATTTTATTGTCTTTATGTAGGAGAAAAGCATTTATATATTACATGTTTGATAAAATATTTGGGATCTTAATCCGTGTCCCTTTTAAAGACTAGCTTTAGCAGTGATGAATAAGTAATATTTGTTTAGTTTAAACCGCAGTAAAGTACCAGGTTTTCTGTTGTGAATTTAAACATTAGATAATGTTTTGCTTACATGACAACTATTGCTGAAATATTGAAATCTTACCACAAATCCTGCAAAACCGCTCCACTCTAAACATTGTGAGAGGCTGGTTATATAGTGATATGCAGTTATAAGCTTTTTGTAAAGCCATCTTGTGTACATTAATGGCAGCAGTAAGGTTGGATCAGCCACATCATTTAACTGGAGGATTCAGTATTTCCTGCTTAATCTTGCAAAAAAGAAAATATTAATAAAATTGTTCAAAGGAGGTAGAGCCTGAAATTTAGTAGAATAGTAATATTCTATATAAGACCCTTTCCCACTGTAATGATCCTGAAATTGTCACCCGATGTTGTGCAGAGACTCGCAGAATAGCAGAGCTCAGTGCAGCTTCTGTGATATTAGCATTGTGGTTATTCCGGTATATTAAATGGCGCAGGTGCAGTGATGTTATTCTCTTTGTATTTTCAGTGCAGCATTGATGACTGGGTTAAAACTCAGTGGATGCAAATTAATGTGGAACAGATGGATGTTGAGCTAAGAAGGTTTACAAAGGCAAGTCCTACAGCTGCTGTTTTTTGTTTTGTTTTTTGCTTATTTTCCAAAATAGCCATAATGCAGTGAAGCTTGTGACTCTCATTAAACTGCAAATGCTGGCATTTTTAATGAAAGTGCAGTTTCAAGTATGCCAACATATTTCTCATGCTTATGAAACAAATGCACTGCACCATTTATATTTCTGAAAGTGAGAGTATTACATTTATTTATTTCCTCTTTCTTCTCTAGCCTTGCCACTGGGACCACTCTTCAGTGTCTTCATCCCTACAATACCCCAGTGTTGTTTATTACTGACCTCATCTGTCCTCACCTCAATGCACATAGGGTTCCTTCTTAGATCTCTGCTTAATGCATTACCATCAGACTGATATTTTACAGGAAATGTCCATGTGACGGGCACAAGGGAGCTAAAAGAGGCTGCTCTCTGAGTAGGTTACTAGGCATATAGAGCTGAAAATAGATCTTAATTTTACTCGCTCCAATAATGATCTAGACATGTCCCGGCATTATCCTGATTCATGAAAGCACACAGTTCTTGACATGCTCTATAACATTGCTCTTCTCTGCAATCTGTCATCCTCCATCCAAAACTTTTAGATTTGTATAATTTTTGTAGGTCTGAAAATTGCCATAGAAATATATACATACATTACCTTTCTCAGACCAGATGATGGCCAATGTAATTGCTAGAAAATTGAGTTCTTATTCATTGTTTCCTCTGGTATAACAATATATATTCAAAATATGGCAATAATTAAACTTCTGGTTGATTTTGTTTTGCCTTATGCTATGAAATAGCTACTTAACCATTATTTTCCACAGGAAATGTGGTCTTTAGATAAAGAGGTTCGCTCCTGGGATGCGTATGTTGGCTTGGATTTAACAATAAAAAATCTGATCACATCTCTGAGGGCTGTAACAGATTTACAGAATCCAGCAATACGAGAACGCCATTGGAATCAGCTAATGACGGCAACAAAGGTCAGTTTATTCTCCCTTCTGATTATAAATCATTGTTTAGTTTGTACAACATGAAATAAAAAATGTTTGTTTTTAAAATAAGAATTCGACATTTACAAAAAACCAAACAATTCGTAAATTTATACACACTTAAAACTGCTCTTGATATTGCCACATATTCTACTACGCAATCTAATTACGAGCCCGCCAAAGCTGCAAAATCGGCCTTAGAGCTCCATTGGTTTTAGCACAGCTCAAATATTATGAGCGCTAACTAATTAAAGTTACACAAAATCAATATTCTATCAGACGCGTAGCGCTAGCTCACAAATAAAGTCTAACCCGCAATTGAAAAAAGTAACACGTTTCTGTCAAAAATATTACGAGTGCTAAATAGGATTTTTAAGGCATTTTTCAAACACTTATTAGAGCCGCTTCAGCAATTAAACACACAATATTGTACTTTATAAGCATGGGAAGGCATGGAAAGACATTATAATTAATTGCACAACAGTCTCAAACCACCAAAAATGTAATTCAAAAATATTATTTTTCACTGTTATTTCTGAGTAATATTGACTCCGGGACTCAAGGGGTTAATACATAACATGAAACCCACATTGACTAAAACAGATGATCTAATGCATTTTATAAAGTGCTTGATTGCGAGCCCGGTCGGCAAATAATAATTACGGTAAATTACGTGATTGCTTAAATATTGTCAGATGATATGATCATGCCCCTTGAGTTTAGGCTTAAGGAGGCCAAATTTACAAGTTCAAGGCATTTGCGAGCTTCTAATAGAATAGGGCCCAGAGTTGTTATACTGAATATTTAGATTTAGTCAGATTGTAGAGATTATTCTTTGATTAAACTAGAAACATCAAGACCCCAGCCTCTCTAACTTTGTTGGTGAGATGATTTCTCTATGCTAAATAGCGTTTTCCTTGGTTGTGTCAGCCACAAGTACAACTCATCCTCAAAGGTCTAGGCAGCAATCGGTCTCATATTCAATATTACATTTGTCCTTTGTAGTAAAACAAGTGAGGGGAAAATGGTTTGCAACATCACCCTGTGTGAATACACTACAATAGGACACTTAGAAAGTATTCTCAAGTTTGTATTACATTAAATAAATGTCACATAAATAGCCCGGTTTCATAGCCTTAACATAGGTTCTACAGCAGCACTGTAAATTGTATCCAGTGTAGCCCAGCCATTCTTTCTCTTCTTTATTTCAATATGTGTAGATAGTACACAGAAAATCTTGTGTTTAAATGTACCAACTTCTTCATCCCTTGTATAATAAAGTTGACATCTGTGTTGTAGCTCTTTGTTTGGACAAGTGCAGATTAATGAATAAAGTAATGATACCTCTAGAATTATAATATATTTCTTTTATTTCTGACAGGTGCAATTTATAATGAATGAACAAACAACTTTATCAGATTTATTGGCGCTACAGCTGCATAAGGTAGAGGAGGAGGTGCGAAATATTGTGGACAAAGCAGTAAAAGAGATGGGGACTGAGAAGGTATGTATCTGCCTCCTATGTATGAAGTAGTACAAGAGGGGAGGGGAGTAGTGAGGTGTAGTAGACCGACAGCTTTCATATGAAAACAGGATGGTCCCCCATATAGAACAAGGAGTGAGGGCTTTAGTGGCAGCTTCCCATTGTGTTCAGGAACGGCTAATGTTTTAGCATGTTTTTACAGTATCGCCTGATGAGAGTTGTGTTATAGCTAATTTTCTAAGCATATATGTCTAGAAGACTAACAGCCTTATTAAATTGTGATTTGGCCAATTGAATAGGGCTCTATATAAGCACACAGCATATTCTTTTTACAGAAGTTTTTAGTTAGTGAACTTCTAGCCAAAAGCAAGGTCTTCACTAACTAAAAACTTCTGTAAAAAAATATGCTGTGTGCTTATATAGAGCCCTTTTTAATTGGCCGAATCTCAATTTAATAAGGCTGATAATGTCTAGATCCATATTTTTGGACAAATTATATCGCTTAATCTTCACTTTTCACACAACTAAATAATGATTGGTATTCATGAATACATTTAAAACTGTGTTTATAACTCTATTATATTGTTTTTTAATCAGATTAACAAAGTATTTTTTGTGCTTAAGCATATGAAATGTACTTTTTTAATTTCCAAATGCTGTTCTACTCATAAAGTTTCATATACTTCAGACTAACACTGTATTCTATATGAACCTCTGTTTTTAGATACTTACAGAGATCAGCCAGACATGGACTACAATGGAGTTTGTATATGAACATCACCATCGAACAGGAACGCCTCTCTTAAAAATAGATGAACAGCTCTTTGAAACTTTGGATAGCAACCAGGTTGGTGCACATTTCAGATAAAGTTGTCTCCCAAACCGCTGTGTAGATGATGTGGAACAAGACTTTATACTGTATCAACTTAACAGGGGAAAACTAAAAGAAAGTGTGATACTCTACAGGTGTTTAGCAGATAAATAAGCGACTGTGATTATCAATGCACCTCAGAGCTCATAGTTGCCTTGTACAGTTTATTGTTGTTTTTTTTATAAACTCAGTAAAAATATTAAAAAAAAACACTAACTGGTTCACTGCATACAGGTCTTCTATCTACTGAGCTATCTGTGCAGGTGGATCATGTGAAATGTAACAAGTCTTGAATACTTCATTACATCTGTATCCAGTTATAAGAGGATCCTGACCACTTATATTATTTACTTTATCCCATTTTCTGCACCTCCTACCTCAGAGCTCTTTGGTAATAATAAATGTGCTATTTTGTAATCTTGTTATCTGGTAACAAGATTAACTAAGTTGTCTTATTTTTAAAGGGTTATGACACAGGGAAATGGAATTCCCAAATCTCCCCTTTTCTCCAATTTGTTATAAAGTGGATATCTCTGTCCTTCAAGGATGACCATCCTATAGCTATTTTGATTTACATACCGCAGAGGGCAACAACAACATGTCATCATTATAGTAATCTAGAAAAACTGGAAAATCCAAAAATGGTTGACGTGATAGGCTAGATAGAATCATTTTTTTCATATTCTTTTTGTTATATTGACTTGATCTCATAATAAAACTAAATGTTAGAAGAGTCAGTAGTTGTGAACAGACCAGCATAAGAACAGCAATAACTGTAGGAACATCAGGCAATGACAACAAATTGCTTCTGTTGTTTACTGCCACGTAGCTTCCCGAAAAGCACTTCTTTCTGTAATTTTAAACTTAATTATAGCAGTAACTGATATAAAAACACAGCTGAGCGGCACACAGACAGTACTAGCACAAAAATGAAGGGGTGGTGGTAGTTACATCAAGTACTTAGTTTTCTTTGGCAGACAATAGTAAAATGTAGGTCCACAATTGTTATAGCAGGTGTTATCTACTTTCACTCTGAATATATTTCTGGCTGCCTATATATATTTAAATGTCCGTTCGGTGGTGTGTTTTATTTTTAATTTAACTATTCAGAGCCCATTCAGAAGGAAGATCGGAAAACAGCAGAAACATTCATACAAAAGGGAAGAGAAATCTGTTTTATGACAGTGCGATACAAGTGTAGATACAACAGGCCTGTGCTGCAAAGTGTGTAAGATGTGCACTAAAGCAACATCAAAATGTGTTTATTTGCTTTAGACCCAATACATTATTATTATTATAGTTCATTTATAATGCGCCAACATATTCCGTAGTGCTGTACATAAGTTAAGTTCAGACAAAGATAAATACAGATTAACATTTAGCAAAGGAAGACGGGCCCTGTCTTTGAGCTAGGAATCCAATGTCCATGGTGAATTCCCAAAGTACTTGGGATAGAAACTTGCAGACTTACAATCTAAGGTATAGTGAGTGGTAAAAGAGGGTGAAAGAGGTAATAAGAGTGTTAGGGTGGAAGGTGATACGCTTCTTTAAAGAGATGCGTTTTAAGTGAGGTTTTAAATGTTTTGAGGCAAGAGCATAATCTGGTGGAGCAAGGCAAGGAGTTCCAGAGACTAGGGGCAGCACGAGAAAAGTCCTGAACTCAGGAGTGAGAGGAGGTGACAAGAGTTGTAGAAAGAAGAAGGTCATTAGCAGAACAAAGAGGGCGGTGGGGGAGTATTTGGAGATGAGAGCAGAGATGTAAGGCTGAGCATTATTGTTGAGGGCTTTGTAAGTTAGGGTCATGATTTTAAATGTTATTCTTGAGGCTAAGGGAAGCCAGTACATGGATATTATACTTTTGTAAATAACATCTGTCTGTAAGATTCTAAAAACTGTCTTTAAATTGACATTGTATTGAAGTAGAACATCATTATCTGAATTGCCCAAAGTGTTATGTTAACTTTGAGGCAAAGGTATAGAATTTGAATGTAGTTCCTAAACAAATATATGGCAGAATCTTAAATGGACTATTAAGCAAAGTAGGAACAGTAGAAAAGGTATTCACGGAAACATCTTAGATCATATAACAAAACAGTACACCAAGTAACATTTTTTTTAACAAATGGGTCTTGGAAAACTTTTATTGTTATATAGAGTTCATGGCTGTTTTCTGTCCCGCTTTAGGTGCAGTTACAGGGTATTATGCAAAGCAAGTATGTTGAATATTTTATTGAACAAGTGTCAAGCTGGCAAAAGAGACTGAACCTGGCTGATTCTGTGATTTACATTTGGATGGAAGTCCAGCGTACGTGGTCTCACCTAGAAAGTATTTTCATTGGTTCTGTGGACATCCGAAACCAGCTTCCAGATGACGCTAAACGATTTGATGGAGTGGATGCTGACTTTAAGGTACATCAGGAAAATGCATTAAAATATCTAATTTGAATAGGTGGTCAATCCTTTACATGGCACTTATACAAGCCCTTTAATCGAGAAACCTTTAGGATTTTGATAGCTTAGTAATTCTTCTATGAAGAATTGTTTAATCACATTGATATTCTCCAGGTAATCTGTAGTTTTCTTATGTATGGCTAAATAAAAAGTTTCAGTGAACTTTTTTTTTATTTTTATTTTTGAAAACTCTTTTTTTACCATGACCATATTTTCTGTTTAAATGCATTTACATTTCTGTAATATTGCTGGTTATTACAGCTATGCATTTTTTTCTATGTTTATGCCTTAAAAAATTCAACACATTTTGCATTCTAATAAAACTTATTAAATATTGTAATTTATGTAGTTAACATTCATTGATGGTTTTCAGTTCTTCTGGTAACAAATCAAGTTGACTTTCCAGATGCAAAATTTCTTAAATATTTATGTATTTAACAAGTTTTTCCTACAAAATTACTATTTTTATGGTGACTGTGGTCAAGGGTAAATAATGAAGTCAACATGTATTTATTATTTTACACAGGAATTGATGTTTGAAACTGAGAAAATAAAAAATGTGTTGGATGCAACCAACAGACCAAATCTTTCTGAAACTCTTGAAAATTTACAAGCCAGGTAAATACAGTTAATATTCTTCTGAACGTCAGAGATTACTGTATAAGATCCTACAATGTGATAGAGTGCTGCAGAGATCAATATTAATGAGGGTTATCTTGTTGATTCTGTAGATTAGGATCACTAAACTTGTCCATTCTACCACTAATATATTGATTGCAAACAATGGGATATATTCATTATGTTTTAAAATTAAATTATGCTTCTGTGGAATCTACCATTATAATGTCTGCTGATCAACTACCTAAAGTGGGAGAATACTTTGAACCTGCTCTCTAGGAATGAGACATCTAAAATGGCCAGTATTTCTAATAGAAGTACTGGAAATCTCATTAGTTTAGGACACACCTCCTGAAAAATTGATTGCAGAATCAGATGAGAAAATGGATTGCTGCAATAAAAATATTTGTATATGAAAGTTACAAATGTAAATGTTGTCAACCTTTTGATGTACACATAGGGCCTCATTCTATTAGCGGCCGTAAATCGGCCGTAAGGCTGCTATTCCTTGCGGGGGTTCTGTTAACTCGCGATTCTATTAAACGGCCCCGCAAGGATCTCCTCTTACGGCCGGCCGCATATCTTGGAACCGGCCGTAAGCTCAGAAATCTAAAAACGCAAAAATAAATTCAAGCCTGCACTGTACAGCTCTGTAAATGCTAGGGATCATATTGGGGGACATGAGGATTAAAAGTAACCCACTCTCAAGCTTGCACATCAGCCCAAACCCGAGTTCAAATTAACTGTTTATTTTCCTGCGGCGTGGGCGGGTCTGAGGTGCTCCAAGCACTCTGGACTTTTTACATGGATATTTTACGGATATTAAAAAATATATATTTTACGGATTTGAGTATAGGGTAATTATGTGCTATTTTTGCTAACACCGAATATCACTTTATAGACTCTGCAAAGTGCAGGATGGCTTTATTTGGGCTATTTTATGTGCTTAATTGGTGCTAGCGGGACCTCTTTCCTGCAAGTAAGCTGCGGCTCGGTTTTAGCCTTGCAGAGAGGTTTCCCGGAGCAATTGAATAGCAAATAGGAATTTCTTACGGCCGATTTCCTTGGTTTAAGATCAAAGGATTTCCTCCGGCGCGAGCGGCCACAAGAGATAGCAAGGCACCGGCCGCAAGCCTGCCGGAATCCCCGGCCGGAGGGGAATAGAATAGCAGAATAGCTTGCGGCCGGTCCTTGCGGCCCCGCAACGGCTGCGGCCCCTAATAGAATGAGGCCCATAGTAGGGAAAAAATAGCGGAGGATTATTAGGGAATAGGTGTAGATAGTCTGAATATGTGTTTTATAAATCAAGAAAATTGATGAGCTATCAGACTCTCTTGCACATCACTGTTGTATATAATCAAGGATGTTTTCATTGAATTGTTACTAAATAGCATTTTGAATAACTAAAGTCTATAATGGTCAAAATGTTAAAAGAAAAAAAATGGATTTCATTTTCTTTCAGCTGCTTTCTCTGCAGGGTATGTAACCTAATAAATCCTATTGAAAGCATTAACATTTATAGCTTCCATGTTACCATTGTAGCAGATGGAAGCTTTCTTCTCTTCATTTAAGTTTCTTTCCACTGGTATAAGCAGATCCGCAGAAAACAAAATGGTAGTTTCCACTCCAGCATATTTGCATATAAAAGAAGTAAATTAAAGGTTGTATTTGTTTTTACTTTCTAAAACGTATTTTTATTAATACTATTTCTTCAAAAGAATATATTTTAAATAAGTACCACCAGTCCTTTATCTCAACTGGTGGGTACTAAACACAACAGTAACTTTGTATTACTATTGGCGTTCTGTTTTCTGTTGAGTTTTGTGTAATGCTATGCCATGCATTTTGGGGGGTTAATATGTTTTATTAGCTCATTACTATTGTATTATAGTATTGCATATGTAATAAGCTTTAATTAATTAATTTCAGAAGCGTTAATTAATTGTCAGCTCATTAGAATAAGATCCATTGCAATTAAATGAAAGAACATTGTTCATCAATCTGGGCAGAAAAAAAAGCTCAGTTTTAATCGTTTGTATTTTAGCAAAAATTATTTTTTAAGTAAAGTTAATAAAGAGTATAATTTGTAAAGATATTTGTTTGTGGTAGACAATATAGATTAACCACAAAGGATGTTAATTTGTTTGTTTTCTCTTTGTTAATAACCTAACTGAATAGCTCATCTAAAACAAAAAAAATGCTAACCTTGTTTATCACCCTGATTGAGTAGTAACAATTTTCTCTTTTCTTTTTCTCTATTCTTTAGGCTCTCTCTTTGTGAAAAAGCGCTCTCCGAGTACTTGGAAACGAAGAGATTAGCTTTTCCTCGGTTCTATTTTGTCTCTTCCGCAGATTTATTAGATATTCTTTCAAAGGGAACTCAGCCAAAGCAGGTATGTATCCTAAAAAAGCACTACCCAACTGTACTAAAACTGGCTAGGATAAAATTGATGAATCATTTATATATAAATATTCCTGCATATGTAAGATACTTGCAAAATATTTATTAGGATTTGCAATATTTTCAGAAATAATCAGAAATATTAGGAGTTGCGAGTGCCAAGTAATTTTGAGTAACTCCTAATATTCCTTATGTGGGAAAATTTAATGTGAAAGCAGGTGTAATATTGGTAGTGGGGTTACTTGCAGGCATTTTGAGTGGCACCCCCCCAATCAGGCTGAGCGGGGTGAATAGAATAGCTAGGGGAAGTTACTGGGTATTTTTTGTTTGTGTATCTTTGTGATATAGGGAATTGAATGAGCCCCATGCAGCCTCATTAAATTCGGGCTACGTGTTAAAAGGTAGCCCGTAACGTTGAAAGTTGGACTTACGGCTATCAAATTAGCCCATTAAACGTCCCTGCAGATGACTTGCAGGGTAAGCTGCAGGACGGATGAAAAATGCCTACGGGACGTGAACTTGGAACTTCGCAGCCTGCAAATCCTTTCATCTGTCAAGCCAGTTACCGCTACAATTACAATCATGCTATTAAATTGCAATTAAGTCACCCGCGAGCTAGCCTGTAACACGCATATAGAGCCCAAAGCCCTACAAGGGCTGGAGAGGGCTCGCAAGGGGGGTAAAGACCAATACGTAGCCCCGTAAATACAAATAAAACCACACTACTGGACTTTTATTAAAAGGGATAGTGATGTTAGGTCTTAGAATTAATAACACAACATTCTCAAGCCCGCAAATTGGGCCCAAAAAATACTTTATTTCATGTTTAATTTCCGTGTTACATCAATGTGTTAATGCATATACTGTAACTCGCATGGACTCAAATATCATATTTACAGCTTTATTAATATTGTATTATTCTGGATGTGGGTCCAATCGCAAACTGTAATTGAAGCCTGTATGACTTTGAAATCTACCCTCCCCTTTTTCAGTGACGTAACGCTAACAATCTCTTTTTCCATTGGCTCCGTCTAAACCTGTAACTACGGTCTACACTAATTGATCGCCCGCAAGGCCGCAAATCCAACGTTTTATGAACGAGCTACAATTTACGCCTCAAGCACGTAGCTGGCAGCCCATTCTAATTTCATAGCAAAGTAACTCAGCCAAATTTCAAGCCTGCAGCCGTTGTGAGCTTCACGTTGGACTTGCGGTCCTCAAATTTAATAGGGCTGTTAGTTTGTAAGATCTAATTGGTAATGCTTTTGATTTGTCAAAGAGAAGTACATCTCTCTAAAATGTTTGTCACACTAACTAAAATGTGTGTCCAATAAAAGTCACTGTATACTGCAGTGATTTTATTTCTCATTTATGGTGCTATACATTTGTAAATACTCTAGTTTTCAGAATTGTTTGTGTATGCCATTCTATTCTAATATATTATATGGTAATCCCTTACTGAGGATGTAGAGAGGGGGGAAGGACAGTGATTGGTTGGGAGGAGCCTAAGCACTGAATGCAATACAGGATGCATATTATTTGTAGATAAACATGGCCATATTAAACCTGGGTGACAAATAGAAATAGATGTGTTACATAGAAATATTTTACAAATGAATGAAAAGATGTTACTCTTCCTGCTATCAGCAGGATCTCCAACTCTGGAAGAAGCAGCATTGTTAAATGATTTCAATCATACTGTACGTGTCTTATAATATAAATATGCACTATGCCTAGATATTCTTTCTCTGTATTAAAAAGGTCCTTCATTTAACCTAGGAAGTATGAACTGCAAATGTCCTTTTAGACACAGTTTATTCTAAATAACAGTGTTTGTTCCATATTTTCACTTTTCTTGTTTATCTTCTGACTAAGACGTGCTGTAAGGAGTGAGATCCCTTTGATGTAAAGTTGCATTATAGCAGCAGTGCCTGTCTGTATGAGATAGTAATGTGCAGTGGTGGCCCATATCCCTGATGAGCACATGACCTCTGTGTCTGACATGCATTAACAACAATAGAGACAACAGACAAAACAAGCTGGAGATCAAAGCTGGGGCGCATCTTATCTAGCGATGATAAGTAGTGCTAAGCGCTCAGTGTTGTTTTTCATGGTGTCACTGACCTAGCTTTTGACGATGGTAATGAGCTTTCTTGAGTTTCTTTAAATGTCATTGTGATATCCTCCCTCCTGCAATAATCTGCCAACTTGTGTGACAGCTAAAGACCCATTTATTCTGCAGCTCTTCAGCTACATAATTATGCACAAGATTTACACTACGCTGTTCATAAGCAGACAATAGCCATCCATCCAACGGGGATTTTGTGGATTGAGAAATATCTCTTCTCCAGCTGTACAGAGATCAATAATAAAGTCAGACAATGCCAAAGCTTACACTGGACAAGCAGCTCACTTGCGCTATTTCTCATGCATTTGTTTCTATTCCATATGTACTAAGCCCAGACTATAAAACTAAGACTCAAAAAACTTGACTGTAGTTGTCTTATCTTCTGTGCTGTTTTTTCTTCCTTCTCAAAGATTATTCATTCCATTACCTTATTTTATATTCAGTATAGCATAAACCTGTATTTGATCCATTGTATTGTGTGCACCCTAGTCTTATTATGGTCGGTTTATAAAGTACCAACCAAGTGTCATAGGGGTAGAGTTATTGCATGATAAGTAAAAAACGCCTATGCTTTTTTATTTTACTTTGTTGATCCATTGAACCCTTGAGGTTCCATTTCTTGATATCATGTCTTGGAAAAAAAACAATCATAAGTATAAAATTACAAAAGATTTAATAATAATAGCTATAAAAAGCTGCATTTTAACATGATTTCACTTGTTATTGGAAAGTGTTGCAAAAGAAATAGAAATTCACATTATTTGGATATGTAAAAGAAACATATTTCTTATTACATATATTTTACAACTATAAAATAACGATGAGTTTACAAAAATGTAATCAAATGCTGTGATTAAAGCAACATTTCTCAAATCCACACAAGCATGGAACTTTTTTTGTCTCCAAAGTATTAATGGAACCCCGGGACAACAAAAGGAAACACTGATAATCTGTCCTGTGTTTCCTAAAATGTTCTGTCAATGTCCAATATGGGATAAGATAAAATGAAAGCTCCAAAAGGGTTAATCTTATTATCTAAAACTATAGGTTGTAACAAATATTTTATCGAATGAAAGAGATTTTAAAAATAGCATTATCTTATGGTAAACTAATATTGAGCTGTGAATTGGCAAACAGAGAATCAAATCTTTTTTTATTTATAACAGATAATTGTCATTCATTTCTGATTAGCCTCTGAGGCATTGGGTCCATTGTCATCAGTGTAATTCAGTTGCATAGAAAAAGACTAGGCATGTTCCCTGGTTCTGAACAATTCTTGAAACATAATATATTTCCAGTGTAGAATTTAAGAATATTCCATTCAACACTTTTCAATCATCTGTAAGTTAAAACACATTAAGCAGTAATGTACGGTAAGTAGTTATGAACAAATATATTTTCATTACCTTTTTTTTTTGTGGTACTCATGAAAGTAAACTGTAAGGCCCAAGGACAGCACTGAAAATTTCAGAATCATCGTGAGGAATTTTCTCACATATTCTTTTTTTTTTGTTTTAGGTAACGCGCCATTTAGCTAAACTGTTTGACAACATTGCCGACCTTCAGTTTCAAGACGACGATGATGAAAATGAGAGCACGTACATAGCAACTGGAATGTACAGCAAGGAGAAGGAATTTGTACAGTTTAGCAGGAACTGTCAGTGTATTGGACAGGTAATTATTGTTGTAGCTCAATAGGATCATGCTTTTACTAAATAAATTCTGCTGTCATGTAGGGTAATACATTGTGATTCCCTCCTTATTGAAAGAAACAAGGGAGCTGGAACTTCCACATAAAAAAGGAAATATTTAAAATATTACAAATGTTTTGGGGGGTTTTGCATGAGAAAAAAATGATGAAAAGGTTAAAACATTTATACTTTTAAGCTATGCACAAAAGCAGCTTTAAGAAATACCATTACCTCCCTCATCTATTTATCATCGGTATGTTAGCTAGAGTCAATCACAGGCTGCACAGCCAATCTATTGATTTATATGAAGAACAATATAATGATACAGGTCATCCTCTAAATTAAGGGTCAGGAACCTATTTCTTTAGATATAAGATATAACTCAGTACAGATCAAAATATGGCTTTTCTGTCACTGACAAAATCAGCTGAATGAATTCAAAGCAATGTTAGCTGTGGACTCAAATCAGTGTCTATTTACTTAATTGATAAATAAATGCTAAAGTTATGCAGAAGTTCTTATATACTGGCTCTTTTTAACCACTTGATCTAAAGTGTGATATTATCCAAGGGTTGCAGAACCATGCTTTAAATAATGGAGCATGTGATTAGAGGTCATGAAATTCTAAAACATGACATTGTACAGTAATTAAAATAAAGTTGTTGTTTTTTTCTTAACCTTTACATCGTTAATTATTCAGACATAAATATCAAACATATAATTTTTTAAAACGTATTTCAGTGCATAATATCGGCTTCATTATTGCATTCCTATTTTTTTATTCATATATAAATACTTGTTTTGCAAAAATTGATCCTGGTCTATTGGGTTATTCTTAATTCTTAATATTTTTGCCTATAGTACAATCATTCTGAAATATAGTTTGGTTTGACTTAAGTGCTTCTTTGTTTAAATGGTAAGGTGGAGTACTGGCTGAAGAAGGTGGAGGACACCATGTGTGAAACTGTGCGTTATCACATTGCTGAAGCTGTGGCCAACTATGAGGAGAAGCCCAGGGATCAGTGGATTTTTGACTACCCAGCTCAGGTTGCACTGACTAGTTCACAAGTCTGGTGGACCATAGATGTTGGAATTGCCTTTGACCGCTTAGAAGAGGGATTTGAAACTGCTCTCAAGGATTACAACAAAAAACAGGTATGGTCCAACAGTACAGTAATTTTATATGGAGTTGTATCCTCTATTACATCCACTCTTGAACTTTTTGATCTGGGGACTGGCTGACTATTTTCCAGTACTGATGGGGACCACCTTTTAGATCCAGAATATTTTGAATAGGCTTTATGCGACATGTTGCACACTATATTTTTGGTTTTGTACTGATTTAAGTACATTTCAACTTGAGTCATGTACCTCAATAATCTGTATATGTAACTAATTACTGTTTTATGTTTAAAATGTGGGGCTCTCCTCAGCCTTCTTTGTTCCTGAGGATCACCAGATAAGGTCTCAGGGACTATCCACTGCTCTATTCTATACACCGCTAACACTGCTAGAGAGGACAATTACCTTAAATAGAATGCTAATTATGTGTGAGGATATCATCCTCAAGATACTAAACACCTTCACTATTTGATGCACTTTATTCAACAGTATTACAGAATGCAGGATTACATTTTTTATGACATTTTCTGAGTAGAAGGGATAACTAAAAAATAAATGTCCCACTGTCTTTCAGATCATCCAGTTAAATGCTCTTATTACCATGTTATTGGGAGAACTAACAGCAGGTGACAGACAGAAAATCATGACTATATGTACTATAGATGTACATGCCAGAGATGTGGTCGCAAAGCTCGTTGCTCAGAAGGTATGCATTGGGATGAAGGCTCAATATATGGGTGGATAAATATATATGTGTGTGTGTGTGTGTGTATATATATATATATATATATATATATATATATATATATATATATATATATATATAGTTGGATTGACATCCCCCTTCATACATCTTTACATTTATCCCCCTTGATTTCCCTTTAATGGGGTGGTATAAATATAATGCAAGTCCAAATATATAAATAATTGGAGACTGGAAATGATACATTACACAAGTTCTGTTATTTTAATAGGGGCAAATATTTGAGAGCAAGTGTCAATAAAGTTCTTCCATTTTTAAAATATTTTTTGTGTGTATGTATATATATATATATATATATATATATATATATATATTGTGCTTGTTGATATATGTGTGTTTATATAATATATTCTCATCTCATCTTTGTAAAGGTCAGTAGCTCCCAAGATTTTGCATGGCTATCCCAACTGCGCCATCGCTGGGATGATCAACAAAAACACTGCTTTGCCAATATTTGTGATGCGCAGTTCAAGTATTCTTATGAGTATTTGGGTAATACCCCTCGATTGGTCATCACACCTCTTACTGACAGGTAATACATTGGGCTTTTATAAAGAGCACTGAATGTATTAAACACTGTTTTCCTAGCTCTCTTTTAATTCTATTATTATGCAATAGTAACCTCTTCCAGTAGTTTTAAGAAACACAGAACTCCTTGTTTCTCTGCAAATACAGTATTTGCAAATGTCAGGATCTCCATATGGCAAAGATAGATATAAGTGTGTCAAGTTCAAATTCAAGAGGAAGTGAATTGTTTTTCCATAGAGCTTACAAATTGGCCAGAAGAAGCTCCTAGCATGTAGTATATCATTTAATAGATCAAGGTATATTATTTTTGCCTTTTCAGAACTTATTTTTAACACCAAAAAAATCTAATATTTAGAGGGATATTAAAAGCATTTTTTCTGTGTTACATTTGATTGAAAGCAGGTGTCTATTTTTCTTTTTTTAAATAATACTCTCAGAGCAGGAGTAACTGATTCAAATGTTTAATTGATCTGGGGACTTGCCAGCTACAAGTAGTGATAAAAATGTATCTGTCATACTCATAATCTACATAGACTACTAAAAATGGTTTTACTTCATTTGTCATGCAAAACACAACTTCAGTAATGTTTAAAGCGTACTCTTTTAACTGCATGAACAAAATGTATTATGTTCCATGTGACTTTTAAGTTCCTTGTCCTTTAAAATTGTTACTGAAAGTAAATGGCATAACAATTTTTTTTTTAAATAGCAAAGCAAATTAATTAATTAAACTTGTATCTATAAAAATATATTGAAGGCAAGTTTCATCCTCCACACATTATACTTTGCACTTCTAACAATTGCATGTGAGGAATCTATATTTGCTGATACCAATGATTAATTATTATTATTATTTCCTTTATTTGTAACGTGCCAACATATTCCGTAGAGCTAATTCATTATAGGTGTATGGTAAAGAGCATTTATGATATCTAAAATATGTATTTTTAACAGTATTATTTTTACCCGGTAAACAATCTTATTCCTTAGTAACCAATGTTGCTGAAACTGTTACATGAAAATATTTTCCTGCAAACAGAATCAGACATAGACAGACATGTTATATATACACGGCTGTATTGCTACTTCTGATTGGAGATTTCATCAATATTTAGGAATGACTCTACAGCGTTAGACATATTCCAAAAACAAACCTTCACATTTATCTGGTGCAGTAAAACCCCAAGAATTGCTAGAGCCACTATGATCAGAAACATATCTAAAGAAGGCCTGTAATGCCCCGATTTCAAAGCCCCCCAACACATGGGATAAAATAATTTAACTCCCCAACCCCCTTTCTGTACTATACACTTCCTCAAGACCTATTTCAAGGCAAACAAATACCACATCCACAATTTCCTTTAGGACTTATTGAGAGGGCACGATCTTGGAGGAAATCGAAAGACTTATACAGAATTGGTTCATGAGGTGTAGATAATTCCATACTATCTTGCACTACTCTTAAACATTCCTTCACAAGAACATTTCAGCTATTGTTAAATCAAGCACATTGTTTCCACTATTATTCGACAAATTGGTTGACCTGGGAAAAATTGGGTTACCCATACATGCAAAAAACACTCACGCGAGGCATAATAGATACACTTTATGACACCTTTAATATGACCCCAGAAGGCCACAAATTAAATTACATTATCAACTGGGAACGCAACCTCTCTACAATATGAGACCAAGAATTTTGAAATGAAGCTTGGTCGAACCTCTCAAAGGGGCTCATTAAGCTATAGTATTCTTGTAATTTCTTTAAAAGTACTCCACAGGATATATACTACCTCAGAGAAACATAACCCACAGTAAGTCCGCTATGCTTGAGACACTGTTATGAAACTGGTACATGTATCCACACCTGGTGGACCTGCCCTAAAGCTGAAATATTATGGAGGGATGTCATGTGCCTTGTCTCTGAGATATTTAACACACAACAAAAACTAGACATGGATTTTGTCTCCAAGGCTTTTCAAGACCTAATAACCCCAATCCCTGTTACAAACGTTTACATTTCCTATAGTTGGCAATTAAAAGCCACATTGCCAAGCAATGGAAATCAGAGTAACTGAACATCCAAACAATTAAAAAAATTAAATAAACTTTATATTAATAAATAAATATGTATTAGCAGACACCATGCCAATATTTCCTAAACAATGAGAACATTGGCTAGCCTCCAACTACAGTATTACTTTAAATTAGACCCCACAAATACATCATGCATTAAAAAATTCAAGAGTAAACTGGCCGGGGAGACTCGGGACCCGGGCACCAGACCCTGTGGGTTGAAATTGAGGTAAGACACAAAAATAAATACAGACATATTTATGCTTTGTGCTTCTTTTGTATATTTATTTATATATCTCATACCAAATATACTACCCATCTGGGGAAATTAAAAAGCGTGGCAATTCCTCCTAATACATTTCCACGCTTTTTAATTTCCCAACTGGAGGGATACATGATAACAACAGAGCCAAAAATATGTAGTATAACCTCACTATATACCCTATACCAGAAAAAGCAAGTCTTAAGAACTTTTCTCAAACTCCGAACATCCATTATCTACTATATTTAAATAATCATACATAATTCCCACATTATTGCCAAAATCCACCCTAATATTCCAACAGAGCTTGGAGGCGTGGGGATGGAGGTGGAGGAAAATGAGATGAATACGTTTCGATAACAAAAAAGAACAAAGAAAAAAAAATAATGTTAGAAGAAAAATGTATTATTATGGTTTGTGTTAATCTTTATTGGCAAATATATCAAGCAAAGAATAACAATTTTCATAATGTATAACTCTATGTACTAAGCCCTTTATGACAATTCCTATACATATAACAACAAATATTACAACTAAATGTTTTTGCAAATACTTTTTTCTAATTAAAAATTTAATGAGATTTTTTTTTTTGACAGAGAAGTGGAAAAGTGGGAAGAACTGTAAGATGAACTTAACTATAGGGTAGTCCTTAAACATTTCTAGAGATTATAATTAAAATTGGTTTCATTATAATAAACAAGAATTAAAGGTTGATGGTTGGGCCATCAGAATCTGTTTACCACGGACCATTGTCAACATTAACATATACACATTAACAAGAAACACTAGCAGAATAAAACAAATTAAATCTGTCATTCTCCATACAGGTATTTTTCTCTGTATACTTTTTAATATTTAAATTGTATTTTTTTATATTTTATGTATTTGTAATTTTTTTTAAATTTTACTTATTATATATCTTTTTTTTTGCAGGTGCTATATTACCCTGACCCAATCTCTTCACTTGACTATGAGTGGTGCTCCTGCAGGCCCAGCTGGTACAGGCAAAACTGAAACCACTAAAGATCTAGGGCGTGCATTGGGGGTGATGGTTTATGTTTTCAACTGCTCTGAACAGATGGATTATAAGGTAAGTTAAATTGGGACTTTACAATCTCTGCTTTCTAACATATCTCTTCTTCTACATGAAAAAGAGTCTGATTGCATTGCAATTTGTCTTGTAGTCTGTAGGAAACATATATAAAGGCCTGGCGCAGACAGGAGCCTGGGGATGCTTTGATGAGTTTAACCGGATTTCAGTAGAAGTTCTATCAGTCGTGGCAGTACAAGTGAAAAGTATTCAAGATGCCATTCGGAACAAGAAAGAGAGGCAAGTAGAACATCCATCCTGAAATGATAACTTATGTCAAATCAAAATGTAATCTTTTGCAAGGAGTGCATTTCATGGGCTGTCCCTCTGCTTCTGACAGATTTCTGTTCCTTGGAGAAAACATCACATTGAAGCCATCAGTTGGAATATTTATTACTATGAATCCAGGCTATGCTGGTCGGACAGAACTGCCAGAGAATCTCAAGGCTCTTTTCAGGCAAGCAGTTGGAGCTCTTGTGCCACCTATTGATACTTGTGGGCTTTGCAACAGCTTTTATTTTTATTTAGCTTAAATTCTATAATCTTGTAACTCGGAAACTGGCTTAAAAAGCTAACAATGTGAAATACATCCTAAGTTTTAAAGAAGGGTGCTGTATATTAGGCTTATATAGTACATTGCTTCATTATGTTGAAGCTGAAAGATAAAGCATTGCTGCTTTTACAATATTAACATAGTGTCTGCACATATTTTAGATCTATTGATCTGTAGCAAGTTTGTCTAAAACATTATAAAACCCTAAAATACAGAGAGAGCTGTAAACTCTGAAACAATTAAATACGTAAAGCATAATCATACCATAGCGATCAGTCAGTTGGCCTAAAAATGAAGTGCCCAGAAAAAATAATTAGAAAAGTAAGTTTTTTCTTTTTGCAGTCTCGAACTGCCGAATAGTGCCGTTTTTTTTAAAATGGGGAATTGATGCCGGTGCCGGTTGCTTGAGAGTCCCGGTTTATTTGGTGCCGGATAACCGGGATTCTACAAAAAAAAATTTATTTGTCTTGTAAACCCACAACACCAACTATACTTTGCCTTTCTTTGCTTTCCAATGTGTAACGATGAACAACATAATTAATATAGAACTAATATACCTCTTTACTCAGCTCATTATGTATTCTGTCGAGGCAGGGAAGAATAGAAGCAGCTTAAAAGCACTATCACCAAAAGTACATAACCTAATTAATTTAGCAATAATTTAAAAATGAAAGCACTTTTTCCATATGCCTTTTCATCTTTATCTGTTGGTGTTGAGTATATCTGGTGACTTCACTGTTTTTTTAATGTATCATGGAATTTGACAAACTACACTCAAAATATCCACCAAAATACTGCAGGCTTTAGCAATTTTGGAAATTAATTGAGGTAACAAAACATGTTGTACAAATGTAGTTTAACTCTTTGGCAAGTATCATGTTACACCTGCCTTCCCCATGTGTCTATCTTGTAATGTTGACATTCCAAGAGTATTCTCATTTTAGGCCGTGTGCCATGGTCGTCCCAGACATAGAGCTGATCTGTGAGATCATGCTGGTGGCGGAAGGCTTCATTGATGCTCGGCCATTAGCCAGGAAGTTTATTACTTTATACACGTTGTGCAAGGAGCTACTTTCTAAACAGGTAAGAATACCTTGGAGAGCCCTGAATATTTGTTTTGCTTCCGAATACGGAAACCCTGGTTCTGAGACTATGCATTTTCTTGTGAATAGAATATCAATCTTCCCACATATTTAGCCTGATTGTCTTTTAGTTTCCATCCAAGTGCTCGACTACTGTCTTATAGCTCAGACAATATTGAGCTCTGTGGCAGCCAATAAAGTAGATGTAGTCTTGTTGAAGAGTAAAGAGATTAAAAGCTGTTGGATTAAAGCTGTTTTAGCTTTTATGTTGTTCTCATTTTTGCATTTTGTTTGGTCTTGATCTGAAGAATTCATATTGCCATTCAAGTTTCTCTTTCACAGTAGTCTGCAACTTCTACTAAAATGAACTGTGTGTAGCTTCACTACCAATTGTGGCATAATCACCTAGTCCTTAATTACAAACCCAAAACCCTTTTTCTTGATGTACATGCCTGGCAACACTCGCCCACAATGTGATATCACTATCAGCCTAGGATACACTCTATTTGCCTTGGTCTATATCGCTCATATAAACAAAGCCATTTTCAGTAGTAAATGCAATTATTATTATTGTAATGCTTTATTTGTATCGTGCCAACGTATTCCGGAGGGGTTATCTATCAGCAAAGAGAGTAAAATGCAATCATTTCACACAACTATTTTCACACATCCAGTGCATTAATAAAAATAACGAGAAAAAATTAAATACAAAATAAAAAAAACTCTTTAAAAATATTTAATTTACTTAAGTTTAATGTTTTGCTTTAGTGAAATATTCATAAAATAAAAGAATAAATTCACTAATCTGAAAAGACATATGTGTGTTATGGTTACCAGTCCAAGTAGATATTATTATTACTATATCTATCATAATGTTATGAAATGAAAAAATGAAATATCCCAAATTGTGCTTCAGTGAAGCCTGGTGCCCTGTCGAGACATCTATGCAAACTGAGGTAATATAATAAAAAGCGAAATCCCTACTTGTAACACATAGAAATTAAAAGATTATAGACAAAGAAATGACACAGGCATGAAAAATGGAAATGCTATTTCTTGCATGGCATAATAATGTAGTGTGTATTTAAAAGTATTCCAGCCATGCATTCATAACTTTCTAATGTCTGAAGTATAAATGACTTTCAAACAATTAACAGCAAAGCATGTTAAAAAAATAGTTTCTTTGGATAGGTATATGTGCAATTAATTTTAGTGTGATACTATTATTCACACATTTTGCCTGCAGTCATTTTTGGAGCAGATAATTGTATATTAAGAAAACAGCACTATTAGCTACTAGTCAGAACATGTTATCCGTGGAATTAGTAAGTGCTTTTGTATCTGTGCCATAAGTAATAAGTACTCGATTATACAGCCAGTTCTGGCTTGAGACAGGTAATTTATAATAAAATATATAGTGCTGTATTACAATGGGTGTTTTAAGCTGTAAATGACATAAACGGCTTGTGCTTCAAGCTACGGTAGCATGTTACCACTTTAAATCTGCTGCAATTATGGCTCGATTAAATGCTCAATCCCCATCTGATGTTTATAAAAGAAATCTCACAAGGGAGACAATATGAATATTTAGGGGATTTTTTCTCTCTTACAGGATTTGATATTTTCTATGGCTTCTTAATAAAATACAAATTCTTGTTAACAGCTATATTTCAGTGACATTTGTAGGAATTGCGGCTTGTAAAATCATTAGGGAAATATGCTAGAAAAGACACTTCATAATGTAGTCAAAATTAGCGTACCCTTACAATGCAGTAGCTCAAAAGTAATGTAATACACAATTACATTTTGTTCATGTTGACACATAAATAATCTAACTATGAGTGAATGCTGTGTGTGTATGTAGGCATGTATATAAATAAAACACAGGCACACATAACCACAAAATCCATAACATCACCTTCTACCATCATCACTCCTCTGTAAAGATAAAGTTCTGTTTACATTTGTATTTTATTTATGTATCAGATTCTGTGCTGGGAACAGATTATTCCAATATTAGTTAAATCCTATAGAAAAAACTGATTATGTATTCATCCGATTCAGTATCTGTCCGTCAAGAACGGATTAATGATGAATATAGAGGTTCTACTGTAGATATATCGTTATACAGTGCCTTGCAAAAGTATTCACCCCTTTGACTTTTTACCTATTTTGTTACATTATAGCATTAAGTTCAATGTTTTTTTTCACATAATTAGTGGAATGATGTCCACCTGTGTCCAGTCTAAGTGTCACATGATCTGTCATTACATATACACACCTTTTTTGAAAGGCCCCAGAGGCTGCAACACCTAAGCAAGAGGCACCACTAACCAAACACTGCCATGAAGACCAAGGAACTCTCCAAACAAGTAAAGGACAATGTTGTTGAGAAGTACAAGTCAGGGTTAGGTAAAAAAAAAAATATCCAAATCTTTGAAGATCCCCAGGAGCACCATCAAATCTGTCATAACCAAATGGAAACAACGTGGCACAACAGCAAACCTGACAAGAGACGGCTGCCCACCAAACCTCACGGACCGGCAAAGAGGGCATTAATCAGAGAGGCAGCACAGAGACCTAAGGTAACCCTGGAGGAGCTGCAGAGTTCCACAGCAGAGACTGGAGCATCTGTACATAGGACAACAATAAGCCGTACGCTCCATAGAGTTGGGCTTTATGGCAGAGTGGCCAGAAGAAAGCCATTACTTTCAGAAAAAAACAAAATGTTTTGAGTTTGCCAAAAGGCATGTGGGAAACTCCCAAAATGTATAGAGGAAGGTGCTCTGGTTTGATGAGACTAAAATTGAACTTTTCGTCCATCAAAGAAAACGCTATGTCTGTCGCAAACCCAACACATCACATCACCCAAAGAACACCACCCGGGACTGGGAAATTGGTCAGAGTTGAGGAAAAGATGGATGGTGCTAAATACAGGGATATTCTTGAGCAAAGTCTGTACCACTCTGTGCGTGATTTGAGGGTAGGACGGAGGTTCATCTTCCAGCAGGACAATGACCCCAATTACACTGCTAAAGCAACACTTGAGTGGTTTAAGGGGAAACATGTAAATGTGTTGGAATGGCCTAGTCAAAGCCCAGACCTCAATCCAATAGAAAATCTGGGGTCAGACTTAAAGATTGCTGTTCACAAGCGCAAACCATCCAACTTGAAGGAGCTGGAGCAGTTTTGCAAGTAGGAATGGGCAAAATCCCAGTGGTAAGATGTGGCAAGCTCATAGAGACTTATCCAAAGCGACTTTGAGCTGTGATTGCCGCAAAAGGTGGCTCTACAAAGTATTGACTTTAGGGGGGTGAATAGTTATGCACATTGACTTTTTCTGTTATTCGGTCCTATTTGTTGTTTGCTTCACAATAATAAAAAAAAAAAAAAAACATCTTCAAAGTTGTGGGCATGTTCTGTAAATTAAATGATGCAAATCCTCAAACAATCCATGTTAATTCCAGGTTGTGAGGCAACAAAACACGAAAAATGCCAAGGGGGGTGAATACTTTTGCAAGGCACTGTATGTATATTCATATATATATATATATATATATATATATATATATATATATATATACAGCTAGTTAACTAGTTAAACTTTAACTTTTGTCATTGTAATATGTCCACAATCTTTCACTCTTAGTTCATGGACAGATTTGTTTTTCCTAATTATTTAAAACAGGGGTGTCCAAACTCGGTCCTGGAGGGCCACGCGTGCCTGGATTTGATGATAACCCTGCTGTGCATAGGTGAGTTAATCACTACTTCAGTCATCCTGATTAACTCACCTGTGCACAGAAAGGACATATTCAAATCCAGGCATGGGTGCGGCCCTCCAGGACCGAGTTTGGACACCCCTGATTTAAAACATTCTTTTTTTCTGCTTTATCCAAGCAATTTTTAACACTTTGTAATATATATATGTTTTATTTTATTTTTTATCAAGGATCATTATGATTGGGGCTTACGTGCAGTGAAATCCGTCCTGGTTGTTGCAGGCTCTTTAAAACGAGGAGATAGCAACAGACCTGAAGACCAGGTATTACACAGAACTAATTAAACAGAGTATTTAATCAAGAGGCACATTTTCACATTATTGCATCTGTAAATTACACTATAATGTTTATGGGTCTGTATTTAACATCACTGATTTAATATGAGGTACCAGTACCTTGCAAATCGTTTTCACTATGTAAATAAATTTGCAGGTTAGATGAAAATTATCTAGAAGAACCCATAGAATAATGCTTACTAAGCTTAATAGCACCCTGATGCCATTCATGTCAATTAATTTTCCTTTAACTCTTCAAAATTACTTAGAAAAAGTGTTTGGCCCTGATTTTGAGTTCTTCCGTATTTTCATAAAATGTGTTCATTTAAAGCATATCAAAAAAGGGCTGTGGTCAAAGTTTTTCTTTATGGTCGTATCTAAACTTAATAATGGGAAAAAAATGTTTTTAGAAATAAAAATAACAACAAAACCTTTTTTTTTTATGCAGTTATTCCTTACTGCAGGGTTCAACTTTCTTTTGTCAGCTGATTCCATCAGCTATTTTCTCTGGATAGTGTGTTCTTGTAAACCAAATATTATATATATCTATAAAATAAATATTTGACCACAGTGCTCCATTAAGTATATTACATTTTTACTGGTTTTATTAATATAAAAAGCTAATTTGTGGGTCCTTATTCTGTTTGCAGGTGCTCATGAGAGCTTTGCGAGACTTCAATTTACCTAAGATAGTAACAGATGATATCCCAATTTTCATGGGCCTGATCAGTGACCTGTTTCCAGCTCTGGATGTTCCAAGGAAGAGGGACCTTCACTTTGAGCAGATGGTTAAACAGTCCACCCTGGAGCTTCAGTTGCAGCCTGAAGAGAGCTTTATTCTCAAAGTAAAAACAAAAATCAATTTATTTTAATTACCTGCCATTAAAATAACTGCTGTAAAGTCACATTAAACCTGAAGGTTAACTTTTATTGCACATTTTGTTAAGTGTAGGTATTTCAGAGATGCTAAACTATAGCTATGTTCATTTTCATATGAAGAGATATTGAATTTGCTCTTTAACACATTTGATAGTTTGAGGTGTCTGTTAAATGTTCACTGTAATGGTCCAACATTCATAAAAATGTTTACAGGGATATGGAAGGCTATGGAGGTTCTTGAGTTACCCCTATAAAATGGGGGCCCTTAAGGACCCCCATCACATCCATCCTACCACGACAAGGCTCCATATGGGACCACAATGGACCCTTACCCCCCATGTGGGTCCATAAGTACATCCATAGTCCCTAAAAGTAAATGCATAAAAATACACTACTTAAACTTGGTGGGGGAATAAAGATTTTAATACAAGCAATCCATAAGGACCCCCATAGTTATATTTTAGTTTGGGGTGATACCTGGGCTTATAGGGAGTAGTAGATAGTAGTAGCAGATATCCAGTCTCATTGGGGGTAGTGGGTATTGAGGGGGATCCTGGGCATCCCCTGGCTTATACAAGTTAGAAGTATTACCCCATAATGTTGTCTGATTTAAGCAATGAAGCCTCAAATCTGACACAATTAAGCTATTCGTTTCTTCATATCGGCAGATTTGAGGTATCCGGGCTCCTTCGAGGTGTTTCTCTGCCTTCACAGGGGGTTTAAAGTAGCCATAGGCTTTTTAAAAATACTTTGAAGTAAACTTTAGTGAAAGCAGATATATTTACAGGAGGCATGTGGTATTGATTTTAACATAGTTATGGGAATGAATTTGGGGCTTAGGTTATGAGTAACATTTGGAGCACTCGGATGGTAATTCTCTTGGTACTTTTCTTAGGGGAGCCATGGAATGTAGGCCTATTGTTACTGTTTTGCTTGGTAGTTGAGCAGTGGAGGGAATATAGATATTATATGTAACTAAATAACACTATATTTCTTCAAACAGTTCTGAAGTTTTAATACTGTAGTACATGAGAGAATTCAGATGAAGATTGATTCTGTACTAAGGATAAACTGTAATTGTTCAGCCATTTTTACAGATATCTCCTATAATATATATTATTGAAATATTATTGGAAGGCAAAAGAAAGTATAACATTTGGTGATAGAATAATGTAATGAAAATTCACAATATACAGTGGTCCAAGAGCAATTTATGGTAAAGTACCACTGTCATGCTCATAATGCATTTTTCCCCAATTTTTTTTTTTATAATAATAAAAATAGCAATTAAGTCAGTAAAGAATAAGATATTTTTTAGATATCGGATATGTTTCTCCTTCTTCTCCTATCATTAAATGTTGAGGGGGTGGAAGAGGAGCTGAACAGGAGTCTGGCCAGATAAAATTGTATATCAAAACAGCCTTCTGTTCAGATATATCGACAACTGCTAAAGTTTAAATATACAATATGTTGTAAGTGCTACAATTGAAACCTTATGGTATGAGCACTAAAATGTCCATTTAGTGGTTACATTTTTCCAAATAAGTCCTATGCAGTTTTATTTATTTACTCTATATCATTTTGGGATTTAAAATAAATTAAATAAATGTTATTACTTTGTCATCCTTTTAAGTAAAAAAATCTCATTGACTAAAATGGAGTTTAGCAATCATTGCATGAGAATTATTGGTCATAGAGAATACTTGGTGAAAGCTATCCAAAAACATTTCCCAACACGTGTTTGTATGTTGCAGGTTGTTCAGCTGGAGGAGCTGCTTGCTGTTCGCCATTCTGTCTTTGTAGTTGGAAATGCAGGAACCGGAAAAAGCAAGGTAGCTAAGTAGTGCCAAAGGAGACATAAGGGCTAACAAAAATAATGTCTTGGTGTTGTATACTTTTAATCTTTATCAGTGCTATTGTTTGTTTACTCCAGATTAATGTAATTTGACTTTTCAAAATACACCTATATACTCATATATCATTTTCAAAATGCCTTGTAAAGATAATAATACATTAATACAGCCAATTTGCAGTTTTTTTTTTTTACTTAGAAATATTTTAAAAGCAGTTACAAACCAAAAGGCTTATCTAATCAGCTAATTCTTTTGAAGGCCTAATTAAATTTCAGTATACCCTTGTGCATTTTTTTATTTCATTTCAGTAAATGAATATTAGCCATAAATTAAGCTTCTACCCATCTTTAAATAATTACATATTTTTCTTACGACTGTGTTCCCTGTGTGCATGTTGAAACGCAGCATTTTTTCACATATTTCAGATTCAAAATGAATAAATATTTTAAAAACAGCTCACATTTTTATTGACAAGATCCACTATGTACTGAAATGTTTGAGAGATACCCTAATTCATTGTTTCACAACTCTAGTCCTCAAGAATCCTTATCAGACTAGATTCAGCATTTTTTTTCAACATGAGTGGGTTAATAAGAATGAATATTACTAATTTACCAAACTATGTTCAAAATCGATGCTGTCCCATCAGGATCTTTGAGTACTGGAGCTTCTAGTATGGATGAGATATGGATATTATGCAGGTTTTACATGCGTGTTGCTCTCTTCTTCAGGTATTAGTAGTAAAACACCTAACTTCCTTTTTTTATCCCCAGAATATAAATTGTTAAACAATTGAGATTATCAGGGTTGTTAAAAATAGACATTATTAAAGCTGCATAAATTTTCCGCTTAAGTGGACAATTACAATTCATATTTTAAGCCTTTTTTAATTTCAGATAAATTGACCTTGAAAAGTGTAAAATAACCTACCCTACAATTTGTGACTTCATTTTAGCTCTGGCTTTGTGACAGTTATTTGTATAAATCCCTTTCTTGCGCACACACAATACTTCTGTACTTATTCTCTTTCATCACAACTAATTACACTACATTCCGTATACTTAATTGCTTCCATTCTACTTGAAATGTCTTTGTAATTACCAATGCTTTAAATCAGGAAATGAATTGGAAATTAATATGTTCTTAGGAAAAATATAATTTTATTGGAATATGATGTTGAGACATTTTCCATTTTCCAGGTATTGAGGACTCTGAATAGGACATATATAAACAGGAAGCAGAAACCAGTATGGAACGATCTAAACCCCAAGGCCGTCACAACTGATGAGTTGTTTGGTTTTATTCATCCTTCTACAAGAGAATGGAAAGATGGTAAACTTTATTGTAGTCTGTAGGGCACATCTGTTATTTAATTTGTTTTTATTATTAAAATTAATACATTTATATTTTAATTTCACCAGAGAATTTTTGCATTTAAAAGAATATATTTGATAATGTTTCACAGGGTGTTTGATTTTTTTTTAATAAGGTACTGAAGCAGAATAAACTGTTTTGAATATCTCTGGTGGCTTGTCCCTGTCTGCTAATGAGCATAAATATAGCAATATGAATCATACTTGTCTGTAAATGAGACATACATGTTGTGTGTTCTGCTGGCCTGTTTTCCACCTCCCATTCCTTCACAAAGTATCACTGTGTGAGTCAAGTTAGCAGCAAGCTATGAGTTTCTGATGGTTGTCCATATTGTATTTCATATTTCATCTTCTAATTTACATAACGTGGCCAGTGGACTAGTATTGTTCTACATGGTCATGTGGTGCTGGTTCCTGCGATACTGCTTGGACCAAAAGGAAATCACTGACCATGATGTGTGCATTAAAATATGTAATATGTAGCCTCCTAGCTTTCTGTCTACCCACCATTATCATATCATGAGGGAAGTGAGGAGAGAAAGAGACCAACATGGTAGTCCCCTATAGATGTGCAGAGGAAAACTAAAGCATAAACATAGTCCATATCACATATTATAATTGTCGAACTACAAGACGTCGTCATGCGTTACGTAGTGCAAAAGCGCTCATCGCTTGCGAGCCTCGCAAAGCAAGGTAAGCCGAGCTGTTAACTCAGAGCACTTGGGCGATGCGCGCCGAAGGTGCTAATCGCCTGCTGAGCTGTTAAGTCGCAGCACTTAGGCAGTGAGTGCAGAAGGCGCTCATCGCCTGCGAGCCTCGCGTAGCGAGTGGAGCAGTTAAGGTACTTAAACTCGCGGCAAAGCGTGGCGAGCAGTGGAGGCAATATAACACACGGGACTTAGCCTCCAAACACTTAGGAAACACGGGGTCACCTTAGGTTGCAAGCACTTGACAAACGCAGTACTTAGAAAAAAAAACTACGAGACGCGGGACTTCCAAAAAAAAATAATTTTGACGGCCGAACCGCGCAAAGCAAAATTCACGAAACACACAAAAAATAAAAACAAACATACAACAAAAACATCACACACAGCACGGGGGAACAGCCAGGACGTCTGGGAGTGAGGTGGAATGCGAATTTAAGTCCATTTCGGTGACTTTCAGCACTCGAAAATTGCCTAAGCGAGAAAAAAAAATGGCGACCCCAAAAAATGAAAACAAGGCTACACGACCCTGGACCGCGCAAAACACCGCCAACCATGTACCACATTACGAGACACAGCACTTAGAAAAACAAAGTATGCCATAGTAAAAATACGAAGTTAACGGCTGAACCGCGCAAAGCACAAAACATGAAATACACCAAAAATACCAAAAAAATAATACATCTGGGAATGAGGTGGAACGCAAATTTTAATCGGTTTCGGCACTCAAAAATTGCCTAAGCGAGAAAAAAAAATGTGGACAAAAAAAATGAAAACAAGGCTACACGACCCTGGACCGCGCAACAGAACGCCAACTGTGTACCACTTTCACACAGGAACCTACGAGGTACAAAATACAGTATTACAAAGGACGGCAAATGCTCGTGAACAGCGTAACACATAGACAAACAACCCTATTTTACAATCCTAACTTGCCACTAACAACATTACGCATATGCTGTAGTGCTTTACACAAATAAACCAACGGTTTGCCCTCGCGCACAGCCTATTTCTAATGCACTGTTACAACATTCATAACACTATCTCCTCAGGCCAGCAACAGTCCAACTGGACAATATACGCTGCGGGACAATAAAATATGAATATGATGCTTTTTCAATGCAGTACAGCAAAACAATATTGTAATTGCAAATGTAAACAACATCATTTATACTGTATTGTTTTCTTTAAAGTAAATAATTCAAGAGAATGATGACCTAGACACATAGTAACATTAACATACAGCGTTTTGTAACTTTGTTCTTCAGGCCTTTTATCATCTCTGATGAGGGATCAGGCTAACCTAACACATGAAAGCCCAAAGTGGATTGTTCTTGATGGGGACATAGATCCAATGTGGATAGAGTCCCTTAATACAGTAATGGATGACAACAAGGTGAGTAGAAAAAACTATTAGACCACATGCTCTGGGAGATTTTGAAGAAAAATAACTATTCCTGTTGGAATCAACTTAATAAACACTTGCAGCCTTATTAAATTGCGATTCAGCAAATTGAAAAGGGCTCTATTTAAGCACACAGCATATTTTTTTTACAGAAGTTTTTGGTTAGTGAAGACCTTCCTTTTGGATAGAATTCACTAACTAAAACTTCTGTAAAAAAATATGCTATGTGCTTATATAGAGCCCTATTCAATTGGCTGAATCGCAATTTAATAAGGCTGTTAGTGATTACTAAATCTTGATACTCCTAGAAAACTATGATAATATATGCTAAATCGTTAAATATAAAGATAGTTATTCATAAAAAAGCTAAACTTCCCAGTAATATATTTCAATATATATATATATATATATATATATATATATATATATATATCAAAGAAAACTGAAGGTAAAATTGTGTCAGTTTTTTTCTCTACTTAGTCATATTTTACCTCATCTGTCATATTAACAGATATGATGGCAGCTATGAACCCAAAGTCAAATTTGTGTTAATGTTTACCTCTCTACCTCAAAACCTTGGACGAATTAAAACTCAGGATACCTTTATGCTTAACTCAAACATGCTTCAATTCGCTAAATGTGTTTGAATCAAATTCCTCTTCCAATACAGCCAAGCATCCTACTATCACTTATAGGTATCACTTATATCTCACTATCACTTATAAATAAACGTAACTAAAGTATAGTTGCGCACCACTTGTATGACAAAGTTAGCAGCTGTACTTTAACACCTTCAATATTCTTCACATTTGTCTTTCAAAAATGCCTTCTCTGGACATTGAATGCTCTCTTATTAAGACGTTGGGAAAACGGAGTTCTGGATAAGAGATTGATATTCTACCTAAGAGATTCTCAGTTAATATCAAAATCTGCTGTTTTGAGAGAATAAGATTCAAATTATTTTTAGCTGTGGCACAGAGCACAATATACATTACATGATGGTGTTTTTATTTATAATATTGTATATTGAAGTTTTCCTCTCTTTTGTGATTTGAATTGAGGTCCTGACACTTGCCAGCAATGAGCGAATTCCACTGACTCCTACTATGCGACTGGTTTTCGAGATTCATCATTTAAGGACTGCTACTCCTGCCACTGTTTCCAGAGCAGGAATTCTCTATGTAAATCCACAAGATCTTGGCTGGAACCCGTAAGTCATGCAAAAGTATTAAGAAGTAAATATATTTCTGAGCATATAGCTGAGATTATCAAAACAGCTCTGAAAATTATCCTTAACATTAAGAAAAATAATACTAAAATATAGAGCAAGAATGTTGTATGATATAAGATATAAAATCTACACAATAAGAATATGGAAGTCATTTCAATTCTTACTTCATCAGGAACCAGGTAAGTAGCTTTTTGTTGTACTGTATTACATGTGACTGCAGTCTTCTGGCACAGTACCCTGTTATGTTAAGTGGTCTAGAGGTGAAAAAGGTTGTATGTTTTGAGCCTCATTTGCATGTCGTTACCCAGAATCCTTTGTGGCAGTGAAATCACTGTTTGTTGAGACATTCTGTCGGAAAAACAGGTATTCTGAACCTGCTTGAGACATGTAAGTGTACTTAGAATTATATTTTCTTTCCTTACTTTATGTACAGTGGAGTGTGTTTCAATCACTTTTCTACCCACCATAACATATTTAGTATCTGACATAAGCCACAATTAAAGTGACACAAGAACCCATTTCTTGCAGAAATTAAAATTACAATTATCTGTTATTAACATTTTTGAATGGAAGTGTTAGATAACTGAGCTTAAAAGGTGAGTATTTTTAAGCATAAATAAAAAAAAGTCTTCTTACTCTTTTAATACATTTATTTTGGCATGCTCATATGCTTTATCACCCCCACTGTGAGATATAATTTATCATGTGAGGTAAACTTATTAGGGATTGAAATAACTTTTTCATGGAATTTTATGTTTAAACTACCCACTTTAATATTACAGTTTCAGAATACCCTGTAAGAATAATATCAGCCATGGAGGTCCTTGACTTGTATTTTACATTATGTGCTATGTAAGTCGAACCTGATACAGTGAAAATGATCACCCATTCTGTTTACTTGCTTAGGTATGTGGCCAGCTGGATAGAAACAAGAACTAATCAAACCGAGAAGGCTAATTTGACTATTTTGTTTGACAAGTATGTGCCGCCATGTTTGGATCAATTTAGACTCAGTTCTATTAAAACCATCACCCCTGTTTCAGAGAACAGCATGGTACAGGTGGGTTCAGTCGCAATCCGTTATTCAGTATAATGCAGCGAATTTGTGCTTTTGCTTTTTGAATATATCAGAAAAATGAGTTATTTTGTGTGAGGGAAATAAAGTTTTAAAGATAAAAATAATGACAAGGATGTTCTGCAACTACCTAAAATTCTAAAGTAAAACAGAACTTTGAGAGGGGAAATTTGAGAGAATGGAGGTCTCTGGGGATTCGTGGTTTGGAAGGAGGAGCCCTTTAAACTGTCAAGCCCGGGAGTGAATGGAAGGAAGTGGCTAGCTGATGGTGGAGCCCAATATAAGGATGTGTTGGCGCTTCAGCACCATTTTACATGTGGATGTCCATGTCTTTGGCACCATTTATAAAGAGTATTACAATGTGTTCTTGCTTTTAAAATTAAAAAGATCTAATCAAGTCTTTCTTACTACACACTAAATATTCTGCTAAATTCTCATTAACCATAAATGCAGTGCTACCAGAAGAGTGAACGTTGACCTAAGGAACCAATGAAGCAGCCAAAACTACTAAATATAAACATTTTAACCTATATTAACCTTTATTTTGTTGTCTAAGATAACATCTAAACATTTTTTAAATGTTCTATAAAACCTTAAATTTGTCTATCTAGGATACCCATGGGATCTTTATCTATTCATGTTAAGTTGTATGGCTGCTTTGTTTTATTTGTTAATATGTTTGTCTTGTTTATTGTTTTTATAGGTCTTGTTAAAATTAAGGAAAATGTATATAAAAATTTAAAAACAAATAAAAGATGTTTATTTTTATAATATTCATTATTTATGATTACTATGCCTTTTGTGATACATTGTTATGTATAGTATTAACGTGTATATTCTTTATTTTTGATCCCCTGTAGACATTATGCTCTCTTCTGGAGTGTCTCCTAGTTCCGGAGAATGTGCCACCAGACTCGTCCAGAGACCTCTATGAGTTGTACTTTGTCTTTGCTTGTATCTGGGCATTTGGTGGAGCGCTACATAAAGACCAGGTTGGTTTTCACAATGGATTATTTTTCTTTCACTTATATAATGGTGAATTCTCTTGATGTATGTATAACATGATATCCAAAATAGGAAGTTTGCATTAAAAAGACTCTAATAGATCTTCATTCACCTTCTTGACTGTAATAGCATAAAATAGTCATGCAGATGACATGCAAAACACAAGATCTTTATTTCTGATCCTCACCCTCTAATTTTCCTTCATTAGCTTCCTTTTCCTCAACTCTTGTGTAATTGCTGTGTCCTTTGTGCCTTTTCTTTCTTGAAATCCCATGTTCATTTTGATACCCAAGAACAAGGTCATGAAGCACAAAGGAAATCAGAAATGACTGACTTAAAATGAGATCTTTTGTAGAGTTTTCTCAAATTCTCTACATTTCATGGTTATACATCCTATTAATAAATAATATTTTTATGTTTACTGAAAAATACAAACTGTGTATTTAGCAGTATTACAAGTATGTGTAAAATTACATTTAATTTTATTATATTGATTTATTTTTCAACATATTATTAAATATATATTTTACTTTGAAGGTATAGCTGCTCAGTTAAAAGCATTTTCCTTTGTCTTTTGAGATTTTGATAAGCAAATAGATTAGTTTTACCTATACATTTACTGCATATTATCAGCCTTATTAAATTGTGATTCAGTAAATTTAAAAGGGCTCTATATAAGCACAGAGCATATTTTATTTACAGAAGTTTTTAGTTAGTGAAGACCTTGCTTTTGGATAGAAGTTCACTAACTAAAAACTTCTGTAAAAGAAATATGCTCTGTGCTTAATTAGAGCCCTTTTAAATTTACCGAATAGCAATTTAATAAGGCTGTATGTAAACACTGATATTTCTTATTTTGTGTAAACCAAATCCTCTTCAAAGAGATTTAATGTTGAAATACTTTCTTAGCTTACAGATTATAGAGTTGAATTCAGTCGTTGGTGGACCAAAGAAATGAAATATGTGAAGTTTCCAACGCAAGGAACTATATTTGATTATTATCTTGATAACAAAACACGAAAATTTGTCCCATGGACAGACAGAGTTCCAAAATTTGAAATGGAACCTGACACTCCCATACAGGTAAAAACATTCATAGATTTATTAAAATTAGGAAATAGTTTGCTGCCATATTGTGTTACCCAATGACAGTGCATCATAGCACCACCCATTTACTGAGCATGCTCAATCTGAAGCAGAATGTACACTGGTCAGCACAGAGGAAAAGCTGACACAGGTAGGGGGATACACAGGTAGGGGGATACACAGCTCTGCTTGAGGAGAAAATACATAGCTTAAAAGCTAAGAAAAATGTCAAGTAAATGCACCACAATGGTCCTTTAACACTCCTTAATAGAGTTTTGTAATATTGATATTTAAGCTAAAAATAATCAGTAAAGATAATACAGTAGGTAAGTGTCTACATAAGGAAAAGTAGTCTGAACATAGACCAGTGAGTTGTTTTACTGACAATTTATTCAGTAAGTAATGTCCATAGACATTTGTAATGGTTATTCCGAGAACTGGATAAATACAACAATTTTTTAAAATGTAAGTGAAACATGTTAGTAGTAGAGAACTCACTAAGCAGTATAATAACAAGACCAATGTGAAATCGCTCCAATATGAAATATGATATTTATTGGAAGATGTGTCTAGGATAATGCTCTAACAAGGATCAATCTCTAAGTTGACCCAAGTCAGAGCTCATTTGGAGATGGACGATGATGGTTTTCTTTGACACTCACTTGTAGTTCATTTTGTCACAACCTTATGGTATAAAATGAGATGAGGAATGTAAAATGACCAATTATGAAATGCAACTTAGGTATCATAAGTCTGTGATGCGTTGTGACTCTTTATCTTTACTATGTATGAACTTTTGCAGGCAGTTTTCGTTCATACTTCTGAGACCACGTGCCTTGGGTATTTTACTGATTTGTTGATACAAAGAGCCAAGCCTGTAATGCTTGTGGGCACAGCTGGAGCGGGAAAGACTGTACTTTTGAGTGACAGACTAGCCTGCCTGTCTGATCTCTACATGATTTCCAAAGTACCTTTCAATTACTACACGACGTCCGCTGCTCTGCAAAGTAAGTGTTGGCATGTTATGGAGGCCTCTGTCATTATGCATCGCACATTTAGTGTAGACAGACTTCACTGCATCTAACTATCACAGAGCGTAGCCCTATAGATGCTCTTGTTTGTTTTTCACTATTGAACTCATATTTAATTAATAACGCTTCAGAGATGCAAAATATATACAAATGGGTATTTTACAGCATATTCAGATGTGGATCACAAAAGATGCAAAGAATATTAAAAACGCCTAGCACGGCAAAATATGTATTGATCTTGCAGTGATTTCAATTACAATCCTCAACACTAAACAAAGCATAACATTATTATACACCATGGATTGCATGAAACAATAAAACAATATATATTGTTTTAAATGAATGTTTTTAAGATTATTTACAATTTATAAAAAATATAACCATTTTTTTTTTTTTTTACATTTTTCTTTAGAAAACTAACTAGCCTCTCTATTGTCACTACAAATTTGATTCCTGGTTTTGTTTTATACTTTAATTTTTTTTTCCAGGAATTCTTGAGAAGCCTTTAGAGAAGAAAGCCGGACGTAACTATGGTCCTGTAGGAAACAAAAAACTTGTGTATTTTATTGATGATATGAACATGCCTGAGATTGATAAGTATGGAACTGTCCAGCCTCATGCTCTCATTCGACAGCACATTGACTATGGACACTGGTAAATCCTTATCTTTAGTAAATCAGAAATATATTAATAATTCAGTGATCATTCAAACTACATTGTTTTTGCTAACCTTAAATGTTATAAAGGTGCAGTGGAAAATAAGCATACATAGAAGGCATTTCATTGAATGCGTAAGGAGACATGGAATGTTTCTGGATTTTACTAGCAATATAATATACCTAAGTATGTATTTACTTTTATGTACTTTATTTTATTAAGAAGTGATTAAAAGCTCTATTTTTGTTTTGCTTAAAATCATACAGTTTGTACCAGGATTTATTAAATATCCCGGATGACTCTGAGATCTCGAATGAAGTCTGTGAGTGCTTCTGTTCATAACACACTGACAATAATGTCTTTATTGTAATCAATGATATATTTGTAGGTATGAAAGGCAGAAGATGACATTAAAAGAAATTCATAATTGCCAGTATGTGGCCTGCATGAATCCAACCTCTGGAAGTTTCACTATTAATCCAAGATTACAGGTAATATTAATTACTATTAATCTTACTAAATCATTTAGCAGCTGTATAAACCCAATATTTAAAGTTTGCTTATATTTCTTTGTCTTTCTGTTTTGTTTAGAGGCATTTTACAGTATTTGCTGTTAATTTCCCTTCAAGTGAAGCCTTGGAAGCTATTTTTAGCAAAATCCTCAGTTTTCATTTTCACCAACATACATTCAACCCATCTATACTAAGGACTGGTCCATCTGTGATTCAGGCGGCGATGTGGCTCAATCAGAAGATGGTGCAGAACTTCCTTCCCACTGCAATTAAATTTCATTATATTTTTAATCTAAGGGATATTGCCAATATATTTCAGGTATGTAGGTGAGATACAGTATTGTATAGGAATGCCCAGCACTCCTGTGTTTTTTTGGAGTAAATTTGCTGTGTCGTTAAATTATTAATGATGATTTTCGACAAACAAAAATAAATGAGTTTTAGAAAATCTAACAGATGCAAGAAATTAATAATCACTTTTTGCATAGTGTATACAAACTTAAAAGTATTCTATTTCCTGAATATACTAGAAAATAATTTACTACTAAATATTTAGCCTGTTCTTTTTATAGGCTAATAGTTTTTCTATTGCATTTCTATTTTCACTAATGTCTAGCCTTTAAACATATTTTTTTACAAAAACCATTGGGAGCCCACTTAACATTTTTTTTATTGTAATTTGCTAATGTTTACATGTGGCTGGCCAAAAGTTACTGAATGAAATCAAGCAAAGGGCCAAATATAACCCTTGGGCAGGATGTTCCCCTCTACTTTGTTAAAGGGAATCTTTAAAGGATATTTATTTATTTGCAATCCTCTAAAGGTAATATTAAAAAATAGAAAGGTTACAACATGTATTGGGGAAAATCTCAACAACTTACTTTTATGATTGTCTTACTCATTGTCATGACTTCCCTGCTTTCTGCTCCTCCAGTAATTTCTTATTTTTTCACCCCTTATCAGAAATTACATAGTAGGTAATTTTTTTCCCATGATGCCACCGTTTTTCTCCATCAGGGAAACTGTCTCAGTTGTAAATGGGTGAATAAATCATGTGATTAGGCAGAGAGTAGTTGCTAGCGAGAGAAACATGAGGAAACATGAGGCAGAATAAGACAACTGAAAAGTTAGCTAGCAAACTTTTGCAAGCATTTTACTCCAATACATGGTACAATCCTCGTATACTTACATCATTTCTAGATGGTTGTAAAAAAAAATCCTCTCCAATCTCCCTTTAACCCAATATGCTAATTACTTATGTGTACATGTATATGAATGTTGTAACATAACCTTTATATATATATTTTAGGGTATATTATTTGCAACTCCAGACTGTCTCAAGCAGCCAAATGACCTCATCCTCTTGTGGCTTCATGAGTCTTCACGGGTCTATGGAGACAAATTGGTGGATACTAAAGATTCTGATATATTTAAAAGAATGCTTCTAGATACTGCTCGGAAATATTTTGAAGTAAGTGAAAGCATCAAAATGCTGACATGGGAAAGCATATACTTTTCTATATTTCCAGTGAGAAAAAACATATTGAAAGTTGACATAGGTATATGTTAATATAACATATGTAAAGATGTTGTTGTTATATGTTCATATACCATTGTATATTCATACAATTCTTGTAAGAATATGAAAAAAAGTTATAAGATATTGGTCATTGATAAAAATGTATCTTTCCATGACACTGAACATCTTAGATATCTAGAAATCTTTGTAAGAGCCGTTCAATATTGGACACTAGTTGGCTCATGTTAATAATAAACAGTGATTGTCTCGTTTAAACTACTCTAACGTTCTGTGTTTGAACCGCCAATTTTCATTTCAACACTTTGGTTCATTGATGAATTAGAAGAGCAGTTATCACATTTATTATATTAGGAATTTAATACTAAACTCATTTTACTTGCACAGAATATTAATTAATGAAAGTATGCAATGTTTTGTAGTAATTAAACATGGTGTGTGATGTGACGTTATGAAAGTAAATCTGAGACAAAAATACAGACATCATACATGTAATTTGTTTATTTAAACAAAAAAATTAAATATAAAAGTAATCATATTGCTTGATTACTTGTCATTGAGGTATCAAGTTATTTCATTACTATTTATTTATAAAGTGCCAACATTTCTGTAGTGCAAATGACAGAGGTAAAACCAAATTAATACAAAGAAAATACAATGCAGTGAAACAAAGCTGATGTTCCTACCACAGACTGCTCACAATCTAGAAGTTATTTCTCAAGTTTTCTTGCAATCAACAGGTTACAATTATAAAAAATGTTGTGTTTTGTGTGGTATGTAGAAATGTAATTGATAGAGAGCGCTAGTATTGTTATTAACTGACTTGTGGTTTGGAAGATGTACGACTTGTCTGACGGGATAAATCAATCCACTCTCACTCTTTATTTTTCTTCCATTTATCCACAGGGAGTAGAAGACCATGTCTTGCTTCAGCAGCCACTCATATTTTGCCACTTTGCCAATGGCGTTGGGGCTCCATCCTATATGCCAGTGAAAGGATGGGATTTATTAAAGAGAACACTGGTGGAGACCCTAGACAGCTACAATGAATTAAATGCAGCTATGAATCTGGTCTTGTTTGAAGATGCAATGTACCATGTGTAAGGAATTCTGATTAACATATGTTAAAAAGCAAACATATATATATATATATATATATATATATATATATATATATATATATATATATATATATATATATATATATATGTTAAAGCTGTGTAATACAGCATGCATAAGCTTAAAGGAAGCCATGTTTGATAATGGCTATGGATTGAAGAGTGAGGCATTTGTGGGCATATTTGCATGTCTCCGCTCAGCTTCCCAGAATGCAGTGTAATAACTGTTTTTCTCGGAACTCTGAGCTGGAAGCAGGTTTTTTAACTTGTTTTAGACATTCAAATGTGAACACAGATGTACTATTTATTTACTGTACTACTGTACGGTGGAGGGCTTCTATCGCTCTTTTGCCCATCATATTATAAATGATTGTTGTGGTGAACTACCTACTCATAAAGTCCACAACACAGGCTGAGATCCTGATCCATGCTGATGATAGCCAGTAAGCTTGAAACAGCTTTACAGGGATAGGATACTCAGCTTGTGTTTAATCCAACCTTGGCTTTGCATTAAAGCTGTGTAATACAACATGCATAAGCTTAAAGGAAGCCATGTTTGATAATGGCTATGGATTGAAGAGCAAGGCATTTGTGGGCACGTTTGCATGTCCCAGCTCAGCTTCCCAGAATGCAGTGTAATAACTGTTTTTCTCTGAATTCTGCAATGTGAATACAGATGTACTATTTATTTACTATTTATATATATATATATATATATATATATATATATATATAAATATATATATATATCACATATTATAATTGTCTAACTGCGATTCGTCGTCACGCTTCAGACGAATCGCAGTTAGACAATTACAAACTGCTGCGCATTGCGCAGAGCGCGCCGCGAGCCGCGCATGCGCAGAGCGCGGCGCGAGCCGCGCATGCGCAGAGCGCGGCGCGAGCCGCGCTTGCGCGCAGCGTTGCCCGAGAGCAGAGGAAAGAGTGGGGAAGAGGGGGGGTAGAGGCACAGAGGGAGAGTGGGGAAGAGGGGAGGGAGAATGGGGAAGAGGGGGGGGGAGAATGGGGAAGAGGGGGGGGAGAGGCACAGAGGGAGAGTGGGGAAGAGGGGGGTAGAGGCACGGCACAGAGGGAGAGTGGGGAAGAGGCACAGAGGGAGAGTGGGGAAGAGACACAGAGGGAGGGGGGAGAGACACAGAGGGATAGGTGGGAAAGAGACACAGGGGAGGTAGAGGAGGGGGAAAAGACACACGGGAGGGAGAACAGGGGGAAGATACACATGGGAGGGAAATGGGGGGGGGGGAGAGGGGAACAGACACAGGGGGAAGGGGGAAAGAGACACAGGCCAGGGGGGAACAGGCACAGAGGGAGAGGGGGGAAGAGGCACAGGGGGGAGAGATACAGAGGGTGAGGGAGGAAGAGACACAGAGGGGGGGGGGAGAGGTACAGAGAGAGGGGGAAAGAGGCACAGAGGGGGGGGGGAACAGAGGAAGGGGTGAAGAGACACAGTGGCGAGACACACAGAGGGAGAGGGTGGAAGACACAGAGTGGGGAGAGACACAGCGGGTGAGGGGGAAGAGACAGAGAGGAAGAGGCACAGAAAGAGGAGGGGGAAGAGACACAGGGGAGTGAGAGGAGGGGGAAGAGACACAGGGGAGAGAGTGCAGGGGGGAAGATACACAAGGGAGGGAAATGGAGACACGAGGAAGGCCGTAACAGACACAGGGGGAGGGGGAAAGAGACACAGGCCAGGGGGGAACAGACACAGGGGAGGGTTGGGGGAGACACAGGGGGGGGAAGAGATGCATGGGAAGGAGAAGGGGGAAAGAGACACAGGGGAGGGGTTTAGAGACACGGGAGGGAGAGGGAGGTAAAAACACAGGGGGGCAGGAGATACAAAGGAGGTAGACACAAGGGAGGGAGAGGAGGGGGGAAATAAGACACGAGGGAGGAAGTAGACAGAGGGAGAGACTCGCAATGAGCTCCAAAGGGGCTCATTGCAAGGCCTGTGATGAGCGCCAAAGGCGCTCATCACAAGGCCAGTAAAGTAGAGGGGGAGAGGCTTACATTGTGTGGCAAACAGCATTGCCAGGCTTCAGTTTTTATTGCCGTCATTTTTGACGGGCAAGTCGCTAGTATATATATATTAATATATATATATATATATATATATATATATATATATAAAAAGACCTTTATAGAGATGCATTATACTTTGGAAAAATATTTCCAAGCCAGCCATGCAAGGAGTCCATGCTGCTTGGAAGTTTCTACACCTGTATTTATACTGTATATGACTATGGCAATTCCATAGACTCTGTGTCTATATTTATTTGTAATGTATTCCTTTCGTTTTATGAAAGCAGGCTATTAAAAAGGTCTTTAATTTACTTCAGTATACAGGCAAGAAATATATAGCCTTATTAAATTGCTATTCGGCCAATTCTAAAGGGCTCTATATAAGCACATAGCATATTTTTTTTACAGAAGTTTTTAGTTAGTGAACTTCTATCCAAAAGCAAGGTCTTCACTAATTAAAAACTTCGGCAAAAAAATATGCTCTGTGCTTATATAGAGCCCTATTCAATTGGCCGAATCGCAATTTAATAAGGCTGTTGGTATTTGGAGAATTTAGTTGCCGTTGTATTTTTTAATATGTGAAGTACTTGTATTTTACTGGTAAAGAACACAGAACATGAATGTAATAGCCACACTGCTGCTATAGCTTGATTGGCCCTTGAATTGGGTCCTTAACTTTTGACCCAATCAGATCACACAGCTCAGCATTTTAAGTGTCAGTGATTTTTAATATAAAATAAACTTAGGTTTAGGTACAACTCACCCTTTATTATTATTATTATTATTATTATTATTATTATTATTATTTGTAATGCGCCAACATATTCCGTAGTGCTGAAAAGGGGTTAAGTAGAAGGTAAAACAAAATTGACACATTGCAAAGAGTGGAGAGCCCTGTCTTTGACTTTAGAATCTAGTGTCCATAAATAAACCAAGCAAATCAATAAACGCTATTTAAAATAATAATGGCTGTCATTTCCTGAACATATTGACATAAGACTGTAAATCCTACCACAGTTTATTCTTTTTTTAGTCCGTATGATATGACATTAAAGCAAACCTGATCTTACTTAAAGTGTGACACATTCACTTTGCTTTAAGTAGTCGCTGACACGCACACTTTCATCTTCTAGTGAAAAATGGTGATGATAAAAGATTGCCTTGAAGAGAGACGTACATTTTTGTCTTGAATGATAGTTGAGTTGCTGACTCACACTAGTTTTGCACCTTATACTTCTGGAAGAAATGTCAGTACAGGATTTAAGATTGTTTTTAAACCTATGTTATATTTGTTAGCCTAATGAACAAGATGCTTGGTGGACATGCATTTAGAATATGTGCTTATTTTTTTATTTCATGTTTAGATGTCGAATAAGTCGTATTATGGAGGCACCTCGGGGTTATGCTCTACTGATTGGCGTTGGTGGCAGTGGCAAACAAAGTCTGTCCAAACTAGCAGCATACATTGGATCTATGGAAGTATTTCAGATCACACTCAAAAATGGATATGGGATCCAGGATCTAAAGGCAAGGACAATATTGAAGATTATTTTGTGAAAAATCTTATGGAAATATACATTTAAATACCATTAATCATACACAAAATAACTTTATAGGAACAATGGAACCCCAAACTTACAGCATACTGCTTTAGTTAATAGTGGACGAAATCATTATAGATTTAGAAATGTAAAAAAATGCTTTTTAAGGGGCAAAAGAAATCATGTTTCACCTTGTTGAATCAGAAAGAGGGCAATTGGTAATGTTTCACAGTGCATTTTATTTTTAAATGGAAGGTTCTGGCACAGAATAAACTGCTGTGAATGTATTATTGCTCTTTAGGGCTGTCTAGTAGTGTGCAGGAATATAGTTGTATCAGTCATACTTGTCTGGGAGCAGGACGAGAAGGGACATTTCCAGAAATCTATAGATTGTTAGCCAGTCAGCTTCTTAGGAATATGAAGGGTAAAATTTTATATGAACATTATGTTGAGGAGGATACAGTTAATTAAAGAAACATTTAAAACAAACAAAAAATAAATAAAGTTAACTGCTAGATAAATAGTGACCTTTCTGTTAGTTTCTGTCCCTGTGTAATCTTCCTCCATGTGCCCTTTGAACTCTATTTTATGAAAATATATGTATTTGTAAACTAGAAGTAAATTACATTCCAGACTTTGATGCCATTTCACATGTGGTCCTAGCAAAAATGAATTAGCTACATCTATTGTTTTCTTTTCTAAAGAGCATTCTGTAAGCATGACATTTCACTGTCAGTTCAAGTCACATCTCTTTGTTTTTCTATCTGCATCAACATTTACACAAAGTACAAATGATCTTCTTTCTCTTCTACAGGTGGATCTTGCCAATTTGTACATTCGGACTGGAGCCAAGAACATGCCCACTGTGTTTTTGCTGACAGATGCCCAGGTTCCAGATGAACGCTTCCTCGTTCTGATTAATGACTTGTTGGCATCAGGTGATTACACCAACACATTTCTTGAAAGATTTTCCCATTGACAAATTATCTGTGGTTAAAATGAACTTTCAAGAGAAAGAAATAGTTTAGTTGAAATATTACACTGAGTACACAGATAAAGTAATCTCCAAGACTAGTTAACTGTGTGGGCACTGGTATTGATCTAATATGTAAGGTTTCAAGTTGTAAATGCCATATACTTCTTCAGATCTATTATATTTTCAGGTATCTAACATTCGGAGAGCATAATAAATGTTCTTAAAATATTACAGAACATCATAATTCAGGGATAGTAGTTTTCATTATGTTGAAACATGCATCCATAAATTCTGAGCCGGATAATTGTAAAATTATACTATCTACAATTCTTCACATATCTCTGCCTTCCATTGTCTCTACTTTTCCTCACCATGCAAATCTTCCTCTTTCAATCTCTTCTTCCTCACCATCTTATCTCTACTTTCTTTTACAATGCCCTTTCTACTTATCCTTACAATTGTAGTCTCTACTTCATCGTGCAAGGCCTGTCTTTACTTTTCCTTTTTATGCCATATCAGTCGCTGCTTCTCTTGGCTAGGTTTTTCTGTACGGCCTCTTACAAGGCTCGCTTTACTTCCTTTTCTTAGCTGTGTGTATTTTTTGCTACAAGCTATAAAGTATCTCTTTTCTACGTTTTCTAATTCCTCTTACCATTACCTTTCTGGTGTATTTTTCACAACATATAGAATAAAGCTGTCAATAGTTCTCAATTCAAGCTTATGACAAATGCTCTTTTATGTATAAGAATATTATTCTCATACTCCTTACGCCTGCTTGCTTATAGGAGAGGTTCCTGACATATTTAGTGAAGAGGACATTGACACCATTATATCTGGCATCCGAAATGAAGTTCGTGGTCTTGGCTTGAGTGATTCCAGAGAAAGTTGCTGGAAATTCTTTTTGGAGAGAGTTCGGCTTCAACTTAAAGTAAGAGATTACACTGTAGTACATGGATGAAACATTTTTGCAATAACTTATAACAGACAATTCCCTGTGAGCCTAATAAAAATGATAATTAATTAGTTTTTAATGAAAATGGTATTACAAATACTTAAACTTGTCTGTTTTTTTATTTATTCTCATAGAAAGTATGTAAGTACTCCTCATACCTTTCTCTCCACCTTTATGTACTCTCACCTGTTTTATATGGCTGTATACCATTTGCTTCTCCTTTCATTAAAGTGTCATTCGTACCATAGTGGCAGCACTGAGATTGTCATTAAATGTTTTTATATATATATAAACATATATATATATATTATAAAAAAAATGTTAGTTCTGGGTGCAAAATTCAGAACTATTCTGCTGGGTAACATTAGTGTGCTTAGAGATGGTATAATCTGTTTAAGCCCTATAGAGACTGTATTGATTGTGTCCCTTTACAGTACAAGTAGCCAAAGTACAATTAGCAGTACAGACACTCCTGATGTTTTATAAATATAAGAAAATAATAATTATTTGATTATTCTAAGAGAAATAAAATGTTATTTTATTCTGTTCCATACTCTGCTGGCTTATTTATTATCAATATCTTTTCTCAATATATCAAATGATTATACAAAATATTTTAAAGGTAAATTCACATCTCTTGCTGCAGATTAAGGGTATTGTGTATGGTAAGGTTGGTCACACCACAAAGAAATATGCAGTATCTGAGACAATTATGTCTCCAAGTCATTAAAACGTTATACCTATGTTTTAATTGGTAATGATTTGAATGCTGGCATCTAGATAAAAACTGTACCCGCCATGTTTTACTAAATAAATACATTCTTGAAATGTACAGCCTTTTCCCTCAGTGCCATGATAAGCCATACTGTAAAGCCCACCCCTAAGCACTCTTTGTCACTAATTAGCATGTTATGCCATACAAAGTACCGGAAAAATAAGTATATCTCAACAAGTATTTTCTTTATTCAAAGGAACCCAGATCCACTTTAATTTGAACTGGAAGATCTAAGTAATTAAAATATTGAAGACTGATGATTAAACCCTGGCATTGATTTGTGTTCAGAATTTGTCATTGGGGTGTATTTATTAAGTGGGAATAAGTTGTGGTAAAAAGGTAGAGTTTAATATGTGGAACACAACAGCTTTTTAAAGAATTTAAAAGAGCATGTTTTAAAGTATATTAATCTGTTTAAACTTCACTGAAACTAAGAGGAAATGCAGAGCGTAGATCTTATTGGCTGACAGAGGACAAGCCCACAAGTACAATTACATTTCTAAAAAAGTGTTTGTGCTGACACGTTTATTTTGGAAAACAAGAAAACACACAATATTGTTTCTGATGCAACAACGAAAAAAATATTTCCATGTCCCTTTAAAGTTTATCCAAGCTTGATAAATTTGCTATATAGAAGACATAGGAAGTGAACATGTTTTATTTTTTAACTCTCGTTATCCCCACATTTAACCGTTTCTAAAATATAACAATTGTTTACCGAGCAATTTTTAATTCCCTCGCAAAGATTGCAGCCATTCACCACTATTTTATTAACATGATGTTTTCTCACATAGCTGACTCCATCCTGTAGAAGTCTACTTGTATTTGTATATTTCTAAAATATCTTCCTTCTTTTGCATAATATAAAGAGGAACCTGAGAGCAGCCCGTGTATATTATATTTGATGCATTGACCATGAGGATAGGCACATACCTCTCTCCTTGGATGATAGTTCTCGAGAACATTGTCACACACCACAGGAGATGTAACACGCTAGGAATGCGCTAAATCTCACTGACACGTAGATAAAATTGACAAGTTTTCATAAGGTATATTCTCTCATATAAACAAAAGATTAAAAGCTGACTGGTCAAAGATCATTTTAACTTCATTATTGCTTCCTCCGTTGCTTGCCTTCCTTCCTTTCATCAGGTCATGGCTTTATTCGTCTTTTTCTCTTGTGTCCTTGCAGGTCATTCTGTGCTTCTCTCCAGTCGGTTCCACTCTGAGAGTTCGCGCTCGGAAGTTCCCAGCTATAGTTAACTGCACAGCTATTGACTGGTTCCATGAGTGGCCGCAGGAGGCCCTGCAATCAGTCAGCAGGAGGTTCATTCAGGAAACCGAGGGGATTGAGGTAAGAAATGCTGGATTGTCAGGCACACAAAGAGCAGCTGATTCCTAAAAGACCCCTCAATTGGAAACAGATTTAGAAGCTTTTGATTTGTTGCCCTCTAAAATTTAAAGAGATGAGCTGTATTACAAAATCCAGCTATGGCACCACTGTCAGGTTATGAAATGGAAACATGCAAACATTACATTCAGCATTCAGATATCACGCATTCAACAACCTATTCTACCGCATATTGTTATAGAAACAGAGATTTTGTTTCAGATAAGAATTAAAAAGCCTGTTTATACTGTCCATTCTTTCTACCTACAAATATTATTCTTATGAAACCTTAAGATAACCTTATGCTTATCCTAGACATGCTTAAGTTTCCTAACTCTGATGTGCTAACCACTGGAAAACGGTTTCACTTATATTGTTCGCTTTTAATCTAGACAAAGCCAATAAAATGGAATCATCTGCAAAAGGACCTATGTTAATTCCTTGTTCACTTATTGCACATCCTCTTATTGGGGGTTCACCCTCCCCTATGTCAGCTGGAAAAAAACATATTAGATTTAAGCTGTCTTACTATCCCTCTCAATGTTTTCCTTTTTTCACTGATTGTGCCATTTATTCCTTCTGCTTGGACCTTGAAGTGTTAAGGGGTAATATTATATGTAATGTCATTTTAAAAAATCTATATGTTTTTCTTTATTTTTGTCCTGCTTGTGTATGTGTATTGACTCAAATACCCCCCTGACAACATATGAGGTCTTTTAATAACAGTAACTTGAAAAATGTGTTATGTATCTGTGAGATATTCCCACCCTTGCACTGGCACACACATTAGCGGGTGATGATGTGTGGGGGATAGGACTTCCCAGTATCTTTATTTCTAATCAGGCTGTTCTTGATATTTATATTGCGTCTAGATCTGTCAGATGACCTCAGTAGGGCTTGGAATATCTCTTTAGAAAGGTGCACGTCATGTATATAGGTTTGAATTATTCACTCTGAGAGTCTTTTTTAGTGTTATCCACATAAAAAAATATATATCTATATATATATATATATATATATATATATATATATATATAATTGTAAAATGGCTGTGTAGGAGGATTGACACCGATTTACCAAATTGGAGACCTGAAAGGTATGATGGTAGAAGTCTTGGTAATAGTCAGAGTGCCCTGCTATTTAATGACAGTTTCAAGAACTATTAAGACTCTGGTCAACTGTAGAGCTCTGCTGAATCCCCGAGAGTGCTTGTTATTTATAGACACCTCAGTATGATGTAACTTCTTCTTTCTTAACAAACAACACAGTAGTGGGTGTACTTTACACACTTTGTCGATCCTCAGAGAGAGGGTTTCTGAGCAACCAAGCACCACTGAGGCTGGCAGATTGTTGTCAGTGCAAGAGCAGCACTTTACATGGGAGAGACTGTGCCGGGAACAGTGATGTGCTAGCCCCTAATCTGTACTAGGCTCACTACTGTTTAGATCTGGCACTATTTAGCTCTGTAAGAAATGCATATTTATAATTTGGTGGGTATTTTATATTCAAGCACTAAAAGTGTAATAACTTTTCTGTGGGAAGCCATTGCTTTATTTGAGCTCTTTGATTGAGCTGAGTTTCCAAGAAGTTGGATCCTGGTAGACCGATTAGTCAGGACATTAGTCCTGATGAAAGTACCAATAATAAGAAATTCACATTTTAATTGATGCATTTAATTGCATCAAATAAGGAAAAAAAGAAGGAAAAGCTATAAAATGATATTAATCTTCAAATGTATCAAAGATTGTAATGGCATACAGGAAAGAAGAATCTTCCATAAAAAGGAATACATGAGCAAGAGATCATGATTTAAAAATGAGCGGTGGAGATTTATGAGTAATGTGCGATGATATAAATTTGCAGAAAGGTTAGTTTAATAAGTGAAAACAGCCTTCTGGAGAAAGTGATAAAGGAATGCGGACATGCCTGGGATAAGTATAGGACCACTCTGAGGGCTTGTAAAGCTAAACATTCTAGGCAGACATTATGGACTAGACCGATATGTTGGTTCTTATCTGCCTTCAAATATATGTTTAATATATTGAAGAATGTATTTGCTTATTGCTTGTTCGTTTTTTACTCCTTTTAGATTTTGTGACCCTTATCAAGTGCAGTTATTCAAAGGTTCATATTCATAGTTTGGCAAATCGGTGGTTCTTCTACTAATTAGTAACTAACTAGCGAATTGCCCGTCAAAAAATGACGGCAATGAAATTGTAAGGTAGCTAAATTAGTAAATGAATATAGTGTACCTATTTAGAAGCATTGTGATGAATAGCTGGCAATCTGTGTTGATGTTGCTGCAGCATTAGTGGTGTGGAGCTGCTGTATAAGCATGCTGAATGTGTGCAGTGTAACACTGTGCGTGCGCGAGACCAAACCGTTAGCGTAGTCGTGTACTTCCGCATTGGTGTAAAATGGCGAGTAATGTGTGGTATAGGTCTGTATCGGAATATCCGTAGGTGTTTTGTGGTGTTTTGCGAGTTTAGAGTGCTGTAGCCTCGTTTTCGTTTTGTTCGGCGGCCATTTTTTCTCTCGCTTATTTTTTTTTTTAGTTTCTAAACTGTTTTATTTCGAGTAAAATCGAGGTGTAAGTTGCATTTTTGAGGTCCTGGGTGCTCCCTCTTGGTGTAGGTAAGTTTTTTATGTATGTGCTGTGTGTATGTATTGTGTTTTAAATGTTTGTATGTCGGCGTGTTGCGTCCGATGTTTGCGAGGTCGTAATGTGTGGTAACGTGTTTCGTACGTTGTTTCCGGTCTGTATCGGAATATCCGTAGGTGTTTTGTGGTGTTTTGCGAGTTTAGAGTGCTGTAGCCTCGTTTTCGTTTTGTTCGGCGGCCATTTTTTCTCTCGCTTAGCTTTTTTTTTAGTCTCTAAACTGTTTTATTTCGAGTAAAATCGAGGTGTAAGTTGCATTTTTGAGGTCCTGGGTGCTCCCTCTTGGTGTAGGTAAGTTTTTTATGTATGTGCTGTGTGTATGTATTGTGTTTTAAATGTTTGTATGTCGGCGTGTTGCGTCCGATGTTTGCGAGGTCGTAATGTGTGGTAACGTGTTTCGTACGTTGTTTGCGTGCCTCGTAAAATTTAGCGAGTGTCGTAATTTGTGTGTCGTGTTTTTTGAGTAGCGACGTGAATTTTGCGAGGGTTTGAGGCCCTTGCCCAGTGACCTCGCCAGCAACTGAGTCCCTCGCTTCGCGAGGGGCCTCAGTTGCTGGCATGGAGCGCCTTCGGCGCTCCATGCCAGCAACTGAGGCCCTTGCCCAGTGACCTCGCCAGCAACTGAGTCCCTCGCTTCGCGAGGGGCCTCAGTTGCTGGCATGGAGCGCCTTCGGCGCTCCATGCCAGCAACTGAGACCCGTGCCCAGTGACCTCGCCAGCAACTGAGGCCCTCGCTTCGCGAGGGGCCTCAGTTGCTGGCATGGAGCGCCTTCGGCGCTCCATGCCAGCAACTGAGGCCCTCGCCCAGTGACCTCGCTACGCGAGGGCCGCGGCTCGCTACGCGAGGGCCGCGGCTCGCTTCGCGAGCCACGGCCTTCGCTTCGCGAGGGCCGCGGGCTCGCTACGCGAGCCCGCAAGCGTGAGCAACGACTCGTACGCTCACAACTATATATGTGATGAGATAACAACAGGTTCAAATTCTAGTAGTTTTAATATAAATAATCTTATATTTTTGGTACTCACTTTGTTGCCTCATTATTAAGTAGTAATTTAATACTCCGATAGATCAAAAGCCATCCTAGTAAATAATTAGCTAATGTATAATTTAGTGCCTCCAAACGCTACTTTATCAGCACAGTTTTACTTTAGTGTTTGGATCATTATTATTATCATCGTTTATTTATAACACACCAACATAAGATAAGTTCCAGGCAAAGGTAAATACAAATCAAAAAATAACAAAGCAAACTAAAGGCAGTTGGGACAAATAAGCTTAAAGGACCACTGTGGTCTCATTTGTAAAAATGTACCATTTGCAGCATGTTTTTAAAATGTAAAAAGAAATATAATCATCTATAATTTATTATTTTTCTACACCGTTATGCTGCTTTAGTATATATAATTTTGGCTTAAGCAGTTCAGCATCCTGAGATGAGAGGAGACTTTCAGTATGTAGAAACTCTCTGGGAAAGTGGCAGTTATGTCTGCCAGTGCTCTCAACAGGACCAAACAAAACTACATTACTTTACAAGAACATACGCACCTGAGAAATCAAAAGGCAGCAGCAGGGAAGGACATAAAATGGAACCACACAATACAGAATAATTGCATATAAATGCTGCAAAATTATAAAAGTTGACCACAGTGGACCTTTAAATACATATCAGTGCATTATCTATTTAGTTATTATTTTATTACACACAAAAGATCAGTTAGATAAGGAAACCACCTGTCAAATAGACCTTGAGATTATAATCTCGAATCTCCAGAAAGACTAAGTGTAATAAGTGGTTCAAAGTCACTGTTTTCTTATCCAACTAACCTTTTGTTGGATGTGGAGGAAGGCCGTGGGCAGGAATTACTGTATACAAATTATAAAGTTAAAGTTGCAATACATCTGCAGGACACAAATAAATTGAACAGCTTAATTAAATAATAAATATCACGTGCTGTCACAATACAGGGTATAATGCCATCTACTGGTTTAAATTGGGTTTACAGCTACAGTGTGAAGTCAGAGAGGCTGTGCCAAACTTAGTCATTTGGAGAAGGGTTTCTAATTTGTAACCCCCCGGAAAGAAAGTTATATGCAGTTTAGGACAGCTGCATTTAACTGACAGTTGTGGGGTGATTTTATATAATTTAAAAGAGTCCGAAAATCCTTAGGAATTTATTGTACGTCTAGAACCAGTGGTGGAGTTGGTGAATGGAGGGCCCAGTGCAATAATTATATATATATATATATATATATATATATATATATATATATATATATATATATATATCCCCTTTCTGCTTCCCTGGCCCTGCAACCCACCCCTCATGTGAGCTTCTTAGCAGGTATCATTAGGGTTTGAATGATAAGAGTCCCTCCCCTTACGGCCCTTCTTTTTGCTGGGCCAGGGTATTCTAAATTACTTCTCCCAAGCGAGAAGAGGTAATTCCGCATTCCTTGCCCATGCGAGAAGACGCACCCATCAGGGAATTCATAGTTACGCTAATCCACCAATGCACCCACAAGACCTTGTTGTGGTGAAGGGGCTTGTGTACTTCAATGAGGATATAACCTCATGGACAAGCACAACCAAACACAGGATATGTCTGGCGTACTGTGGCCCATGGGGCCACAGAGAGTCAAACACAACTGAACAACTAAATATCATGCATACTTGTTGATAAGTATATTTTTTGGTCCTCTGTATCCTAAACTGGACCTGTAAAAAAAAAAATCAGGAAAGTGAAATATTTAAAATTGCCATTTTATTTATTCAAGCATCCTAACAGCATAAAATAAATACGAAAATATTTGAAGAAACTTGTGGTTTTCTTATAGCAATGATTCAAGTCAGAAGAAATGAGGCAGAATAACCATCATTTTATATGGAAATCTAAAAGTGCTATATTAAGGATAGATCAGCACTTTTATAATCCAAAGAAAATAGTCACTGAATGATCTGGGTTCTGAGGGTTGTTATCACTACACATTTTCAGGATATTTTCTTTAGTGTAGGTACATCAGTCAGCTCAGGCTTTTCCTTGTGCTAACCCAGGAATATCATGAAAATCTGAACTAGTAAACAAAGTATTTTTTCTCTTTTAATTCTTATAGTGTGAGAATAACTATAAGACGAATGTAATGTTCTTCTCTTAAAACTTCTTTAACTTGATTATTTTAATTTTATTCACAGCATGTATAATTTTGGGTTATTTTGCTGCCTGTGTTTAATTTTAAACGCTACATTTTGACTCTTAAAGATGAATGTTATATGGAATAGCTACAATCATTTTCATCTGTTACCAAGATTATTGGAATTTAATGTACGCATGATGCATGAAAAGAATATATAAGCATTAGGTGTACAATAGATTTCTTGGCACTGTTTAGATGAACACTCACATTTTTATAGTACATTGTTTATATGTTTCCAGGTTTCTTAATGTTCATGATATGAGATAATAAAAATTAAATGTACACAAAAAAAAATAGTGTGTACAATAATTTTCATGGAGATTCATTTCCAACACTTAAACAGAACAAACCGTAAGATATATATATGTTAATATAAAAAAAAAAAAAAAAAAATATATATATATATATATATATATATATATATATATATATACACACTTTCAAATTGCCCGTCAAAAAATGACGCCAAACAGACATACATTTTTTGTGGGGTCCGAGATCCTTCGGCGCTCATTGGGAGGCTGTTGGCTGTTTTTTTTATTTTTTTTATGATAGTCGCTTTTGCTGTTATTGTTTGGTTGGCACTGATCTGGTTTTTGTGCTTATTGCAAGGCTTTGTGTGCTATGAGCAGCGTTGGCGCTTGTTGTCAGGCGCGCAGTGAATGGCTTTTGTGTTTATTGCAAGAGTGTTTTTTTTTGTGTGTATATGTATTTTTGTATGCTAATTAAATGAGTAATGAATTAATAACTGAATATACTTTACCTATTTGGAAGTAATCTATGCAGGAAGCATTATGCTGAAGAGCTGACAATCTGTTTTGATGTTCCTGCAGCATACAATGTCGGTTTGCACTGTTGTGAAGCTGAGGTGTAAGTGTGAGCAATGTGTGCAGTGTGTAGTGTAAATAGGCTGCGTGCGCGAGGGGAAGCAGTTAGTGTTGCTGGGTACTTCCGCATTGTGTAAGTTAGTGTTGTAAAATGGCGGCGAATGTGTATGTGGTAGGCGTGTTTGTATGATTTAGCGTCCTTGCTAATGGTGTATGTTGTAGGTCGTACAGGTTTTATGTAAAAGCCGTATTTGCTTTGTGTTATTTAGCAGTTTTAGGGGTCGTGTAGCCTTGTTTTCGTTTTTTCGGCAGCCATTTTTTCTCTCGCTTAGGAGATTTTTGAGTGGCTAAACTTTGTAAATTTGACCGAATTTGAGGTTTAAGCTGTGTTGCAGATGGGGTGTCCCCCCTTGGTGTGGGTAAGGTTTTTATTTAATTTTTGGGTGCATTTTCGTGTTTTTTAATGTTTTATGCTGTGTGCGGGTTGTACGTTAAGGTCGTATTTTTGCAAGTCCGTAATGTTTTTATTCTAAGTCCCGTGGGTCGTAATTATTTTTGTGTAAGTCTCGCAGCTGGTATATTTTTGTGTAAGTCCGTAGTTAGTCATTGCGTGCTTATGGTTTTTTTTTTGCAAGTCCCGCTTGTGTGGGGGTTTGTACCCGGTTGTGAGGTGCCGTAGAGCCTCCACCTCCGCAAATGCGGCCCCTCGCTTCCGAAAGTTGTAGGGGGTTGTAGGGATGTGCGCCTACGGCGCTTATCTCCACCAGCGCAATTAGCGCCTTCAGGAGCCCGCAAGCGTTAGCCACAACCTGCATGCTCACAATGCTCACACTATATATGTGGTATACATATATACAGTACACACACAAGCCGCATAGGAGGATTGGTACTCTATCTCAATTGTGAGTGGATTGATAGGGCTAAAAGAGATCTGCAAATTATACTGTAAAAGGGGAGGCTATGAACTATCGATTTACACAACAAATAATATACGGAAGAAGGAGTAGGGTGATAAATTAAATGGTGATTAGAGAGAAGAAGCTTATACAACACAAAATGTTGTTCTTTGGGATAGGGCTGTCTTTGATTATCACTGCTCTAATGTTTAGTCGGCTTCCAGGGTCGTCCAGTGGTTAGGATTTGGCTACAGATTTGCTATGTTGCTGCCATACATAAGTGAGTTTGATGCGTTATATCTTCTATCTTACAAAAGTATATGTAGTTTGTATTTAAATGTTTCCGTAGATTGGAGTAATACATGTGAGCAATAAGAGTATTGCAATATCAAGTAATATCCTATTGGACAAATTGCAAAATCAAGTAATATCCTATTGGACAAATATTTTATTTAGAGTGACAAGCTTTCAAGAGGTGTACCTGTCTTTTTCAGGTAGTAATAACAATATAATTATTGAAAATGATCAAATACAGACACAATATGTGCAGTACATTTATATAAACATGTACGCATATTCCTATCTTTCAGTTTACTATATTATTGTAAGTAATGAAGAATAACTAAAATGGCATAATATAGAGAACTAAAGATAAGTGATTGGCAGAATAAATAATTTATGCTAATGAAATTACTGCAATTAGTAGTTGCACAATGACCCTTTTAAAAGCCACAGCTGTTAAAGTCAGGAAGTACTGTCACTGCTGACCTTATCATAAGAGAAAGTGACAAATTACGAATGCAAAGAAGGCCAATCATCAAAGAAGCCTGTTCTACAACGATTAGTGTTTTCTGAAAAAGCAGCGTGAATTACAAGCAGCTGCTCTCTGGCTCGACATGTCTCCCATGCTGTGCCATTTTGTTAAGCTTGATAACAATAGTTATTTTACCCCACTGTGACAACTCGTCTCTGGCCACTTCCAGCTCTTGCAGAAAACACTTCTGCTGGATGTATTTCTGGTTCATGCTACCCTGCTCTAGAACATTCCAGAATCCACTTCATACACTGTCAAAAGCCACTTACATGCACCCGAAGAAAGGCTAACAACACTATCATGTGTCATATGTAATTTATGAGTAGGGATGTCACAGCATTCCTAATGGAGTTTTCAAAGACCTTGTGGCCGATGTAACTGCCATAAAAAAGTGCATGACTGTAGCAAATTCTTAAAGCAACTCTGTGGTCACATTTTGTATATTGATTTTTAACAATTAAGCATGATAATGGCCTTTTTTATTATTAGTATTATTATTATTATATTTTAATAAACAATGGATAGATTTTTACATACAGAAGGCAGGAAAAAAACAGGAAAGCACTTTGTACATACATAGTGTTACATGAAGCAATGAGGGTCCTTCTCCCAGAGGTGCTTACAATCTAAGAGGGGATAGAAACATGAGGTTAGGGGGCTGCTGGTGAATTGAAGATGGGTAACTTAGTATAAAGTTGGGGATGATTTAGTTAAGGAGGTGGGTGGTAAACTTCTCTGAACAGATGGATTTTCAGACAGTGACTTGTATTCTCTACATCACTCTGTAAGACTCTTCCCCAAAGCTGATCTTGGGAAGTCCTGCCAACAGAGAGGGCGGTATTAAGTGGATCTGGAGGCTTTGTGAGGCTTAGAATTTTTGAAAATTATTCTTGAGGAAATGGGGATCCAGTGTAGGGACTGGCAGAGGGGGCAGCAGATGATGAGTGTTGGGGAAAGTGGATGAGTCTGAAGGAAGCATTCAGGATGGACTGGAGTGGGGATAGGCAGTTTAATGGAAGGCCAATTAGGGTAGAGTTGTCAACCTTGATAGTTTTTTTTGAGTGAAGAATGGACGAATTTTGGAGATGTTCCGGTGGTGTCGACAGCAGGATATGGTTAATGATTGAATGTGGGGGATGAAGGAGAGGTCTGAATCAAGTGTGACACCAAGACGCCTGAATTGAGATGCAGGGGTGATGTTTGCTTTGTCTACAGGAAGACATATTTCACGTTTAGATTCTGAGGAGAAATGGGGGATTAGTGACAGCTAAGTCTTGGAAACGTTGATTTTTAGATGTCGGGATACCATCCAGTGAAAGACATGTTTTGCAGTGGGTTATTAGGATGGAGAATAGGTATGGAGAGGAAAGATATCATGATATCCTTAGCATAAAGGTGGAAGTGAAACCGATATAAACTGTTGAGTTAACCAGGAGAGGATGTATAGAGAGAGAAAAGCAATGTACCTAACATATAACATTTTGCTGTTTTTTTATATGCACTTATTATATATTGGCTTTATGCTGCATGTTACATTGTGGGGTGGATCTGTCCTTGTGAACTAATGAACTGCCATTTAATCCTACTGAGAATATTGACATATGCAACTGCCACATTCCAGTTGTGAAGCCAGACTCCTGCATATTGAAAGTATTCTCCCATGTTAGGAAGTTCAACAGCAGAAGACATATTGATAGACTCCAGAGAAGTATAATTGCATTCAAGGCTGTATTCTTTTAATACTAAAAATACGTTGCTCTATAGTAAGTTCATTGAAAGCTGTTTTGAAAGTTGTTCTTCTGACAACACATTAATTAGCACATAGCGTAGTTTGTAATGGCAGACAGAAGTACAGGTCTACGTTTAAACGTATTTGTATACAATACTCTATACCAGACTGTGCTTATTGCCTTGTGATGACCATGTCATTTCCTCTGAGCTACTATACATATTTGTATTATATTGTGCTTTGAAATTGGTACTTTTCAAACTAAATCTGCATATGGCACTTTTAATAGTGAAATATAGATTTATGATAGCTAATATTTCTTAATCGTGTACAAATTCATGTATGTAACTGGATTTTTCAGTATAAAAGTGCCATTATATTATGTTATATAGTTGTGAGCGTACGGGTCGTTGCTCACGCTTGCGGGCTCGCGTAGCGAGCCCGCGGCCCTCGCGAAGGCGCTCCATGTCAGCAACTGAGGCCCCTCGCGAAGGGCCTCAGTTGCTGGCGAGGTCACTGGGCAAGGGCCTCAGTTGCTGGCATGGAGCGCCGAAGGCGCTCCATGCCAGCAACTGAGGCCCCTCGCGAAGCGAGGGACTCAGTTGCTGGCGAGGTCACTGGGCAAGGGCCTCAAACCCTCGCAAACTTCACGTCGCTACTCAAAAAACACGACACACAAATTACGACACTCGCTAAATTTTACGAGGAACGCAAACAACGTACGAAACACGTTACCACACATTACGACCTCGCAAACATCGGACGCAACACGCCGACATACAAACATTTAAAACACAATACATACACACAGCACATACATAAAAACCTTACCTACACCAAGAGGGAGCACCCAGGACCTCAAAAATGCAACTTACACCTCGATTTTACTCGAAATAAAAGACTTTTGAGACTAAAAAAAAATCTAAGCGACAGAAAAAATGGCTGCCGAACAAAACGAAAACGAGGCTACAGCACTCTAAACTCGCAAAACACCACAAGAAACTCGCAAAACGCCACAAACCACCTACGGATATTCATACCACACAGTGCACACATTCAGAATGCTTACACAGCAGCTCCACACCACTAATGCTGCAGCAACATCAACACAGATTGCCAGCTCTTCATCACAATGCTTCAAAATAGGTACACTATATTCATTTAGTAATTTAGCTACCTTACAATTTCATTGCCGTCATTTTTTGACGGGCAATTCGCTAGTTATGTTATATTGACCAGATTCCCATTTTTAAGGAACAGTCTCCTAATTGATACATTCTGCCCCCATAAAATATTTCTCCCCAGTTGGTAGGAAAGGCAGACAAAATAATCCTTAGGGGTGTTGAGATGTGCTGCAGTCCATGTTTTTTTTTATGTAAACGTTATCCTGCCTTGAAATGTGGGCCAATGTGTGTGTCCTGGCAATGTCCCATGTACTGGTGATGTTTTAAATGGTTGATTGTAAATAATTTGTCTTTTTAGGTATTATAAACATTCTTATTATTATAGTAGTCATGTGATCATTACTGCGCCGCCATCTATCTCATGTAGACTCATCTCATTCTCAGCATACATCCCTACAGACTTCAGACAAAATGCACAATGCTTTGCAATGATTGCACGTTTTCTTTTACTGAGGCTGCAATGGCGTTTTTCTATTAAATACTTTCACACTATCCCTTTTATGTACTTATAGTCTCTCTTCTAAAAGCAAGGCCATCTTGTAAGTCTGACATTCTTAAATTATATATCTATTTTGGTGTTGCCTTCTGGCATGTTATGGTGCATGTTTCCATATCTCAACCAGCAGATTCACTAAGTATCACAGGGCCTGCAAAGCGGATCACTGAAAGCTGCAATGTCTATGGGCCCTATTAAATTTGCCAAATCTCAGTTTCCCGAAGCCCGTAAAGGAGTCCGCAAAAGTTATGGCTATTAAATTGGCCTCTTTAAGCTACACGCAAAAGATCTGCGGGTTACAGGTGGAAAATCCCTATGGGCTGTCAAAATCTGAACTTTGTCCCAGCTAAGCCTTTGATCTTTTAATCCCGTAAATGTTACAATCGCAAATCACTATTAACTTGCTACAAGTTCTCAAGCCCGCAAATTTTTTCACACTTGTAAATGGCAAATGTAGCTAAAAATCCTACGAGTACTAGAGAGGACCTGCAAGGGGGTTAAACTCCTGTCGGTAGCACTGTAAACACAAATATAAACACACTACTGTATTTTAAATTATAGGGAAAGTGATGAAATGTATCAAAATTAATAGCACAACATTCTCAAGCTCGCAAATCTGCAATAAATAATAATAAAAAATAAAAAAATGTTTCATTTACTTGTTATATCGATCCCAGCAATCAGTGTGTTAATTCATATAATAGAACTCTCATGGACTAGAATATTATATTTATTCATTTTTTCATATTGCTTTATTTCTGGAATGTGGGTTCGATCTCAACTTGGACTTCAAACCCGTAAGTGATTGAAATTTAACCTCCATGTTTTAGTGACGTAATGATGACGGTCTCTTTTACTATTGGCTCAGTCTAAACCCATAACTACGGGTTTGAATAATTTATCATGTTCACGCCCGTAAATGCTACGTGCTGAAGCAGTCCATGTCCCTGCAGGCTTTTCTAATTTAATCTTTCTGTAACTCCACCAAAATCCAAGCCCGCAGACATACAGGCTGCACGACGGCCACTGAGACTTGGCATTTAATAGGGCCCTATATCTATATCCCTTTGCAGTCCCTGTGATGCTTAGGGAATCAACCCCATGTATACCACTAGTATTAATAAACAGCCTACATTGATAATAAAATTGATCAGCTGATACTTTATCAATTAGTTTGTCAAACATTTGTTTTAGCCAGCAGTACATAGAATAAAATACTATTTTTCATGCAATAACATATAAAAACTTGTTTTGTAGCAAAAATTATTAAACTAAAATTTAATTATTTATTTTTAATATTTAATAGAATAAGATCCTCATTCTCCAACACAGTAAACTAGATAATATATTTACTTAAACCAGAACTCATTGTGTCTGCATAGTTACAGATTAAAGTAGTCATATTAGAATACAATGTCAATCCATAGATTTAAAACTCAGGTTTTAAAAATATGTGGTCTGAGCTGTCAGTTAGAATCTCATGTTAGTTTAGTTAAAATACAATTTCTATCATTTATCTAGGAAGCAAAATATTAAAATGAAATTAAGGAAATTAAAATGCCAAATCCACAAACATATTAACGGTGCAGGTTTTAATCATTTAACTGCATCACTGAACACTCAGATTGGATTTTTCAACACATTTTATATTGCAACAATTATTGACAATGCTTTGGTAAATTATGTGTACCTTTCCTAAGGCTAGGTGCACTTCATTTAATTCATATTATTTGATTTTGTTTGATTAATTATATAGGGTTAATATCGTACAGAAAGCAATGAATAATCATTAAATTAGGGAGGCTCTGAGTCCATAGACTGTAACACATACTTATTTGTAAGTCAATGATGGGGAAAAGGACACAATCAAAAAAATATTTTTATAGTGCTATTTGTGAATAATTTTGCGGTAAAGCAAATTTACATTTGGTAGCTGCAGCTCTTGGTTCATCCAGACGTTAGTGCCGGTGTTACCAAGGAGTCACCATGTTAGCAATCACAGTGGCAATGTATCTACATGTTTCACCCACTATATGGCTTCTTTTGGAGGTATATATCTGTCTACATGTATGAATACTAAGGGATTGAAAGGCTGCATTTAACTTGCAACTCCCTTCTTCTTAGCTTTTTTTTTAGAGCATACAATTAGTTAGGTAGTAGTGTTTCTTATATTAACATGGATTCACATTTTAGGAGATAAATCAATGAAAGACCGGGAGGATATTTTATCTACCGCAGTAAAAACACACACTGCAGCCTTAAACTTATAATGTAACTCAATCAACGAAAAACAAAAACAATTAGAATTTCAAACCCTATAAAACTTCTATTGTCCAAGTATTAGTACCCTCTCCTCATGCTAAATGTCCTATTTATCAAAGGACCCTTAAGTTAACCCATCCATCCTCCCCACAGTTATAGGATCTTGGACAGCATTTTAGTTTTTAATGTATATGTAAGACTTTATCACAGTGTTATTTTTTTTCTGTGATTTAAGGTTCTGGGGCAGAATAAACTGCTTTGAGCATATAATTTCACTTGAAGTATTGATCCTATCTGCCAATGTGCAGGAATATATCTGTCTGCTGACACATGTACGCTCTGATAATTTTCCTGTTATTTTCAATGATATTTAGACACATTGTACTTAATATTTTCCATGAAAAGGCAACATTTAAATTGTGTAAAACATGCGCTTTTAAATGCATGATAGAAAAACATGTGTTCTGTGTCCTCTTAAATAACAATAAGTGGGCTCCATTTATTTCCTCACCCCTAGCACTAACCTCAAGGTGTTAGGGCTAGATTTTATGACAATATATTTTGATAACATGCATTTTTGTTTTTCATTACAGCCAAATGTGAAAGACTCAATCAGCCAATTTATGGCATTTGTGCATACAAGTGTCAATGAAATGAGCACAAAATACTTTCAAAATGAAAAACGGTACAACTACACCACCCCAAAAAGCTTTCTGGAGCAAATTACACTGTACAAGAACCTGTTAGACAGGAAAAGGAAGGAACTGACTCAGAGGATGGAGCATTTAATGAATGGTTTGCAGAAGCTGAAGACTACAGCATCACAGGTAACGCTATATTCTAATTCTGGAGTTCAATTACACCGGAAAATGATATTTTCAGATGTAGTATTTATAATGTATATCACTGTATGCAATACGTTTGCTTTCTTGCATTATTAAACAAATTCATTGGATAGTTTTTTGAATGACCCAAATATACTATTACATCAGAATTTCTTCCGAAATGTGAGAGGTGTTTTGTTTAGTGAATACTTTGTGATATAAATATATATGGTGTCAATGCTGACAAGGATTAGAAGATTAATAATGTTTTCAGTAAAAATAAAGTTGTTGGAAATTAAAGCTTCACAATCAAAAACAGTTGAAATAAAAATGTACCTAAAGTCATGTGTCCAGCTCATGATGTTTGTATAGAGCTTACTTTTTGTGAAATGTATGTATAATATACAGTATGTTTGTACAATCAGCTATATAAAATAGCTGTCTTGCTGATAAACATATAGCAATAAATAAAGAGCAAAAATACAGTCATGTCATCAAATGGGTACACACAATATTTACGTTTTACATTCTTATTTTGTGCTCTTTAGGTGGAAGATCTAAAAGCCAAACTTGCTTCTCAGGAGGCAGAATTGAAACTGAGGAATAAGGATGCTGAAGCTCTCATCTCGAAAATAGGACGTCAGACTGAGAAAGTGAGCCAAGAAAAGACAATTGCTGATGCAGAAGAGCAGAAGGTCAGTTTAATGCATCTATTTAGACTTGTTGGGTTGTCTTAACATCACCTTTATAAATGTCAAATATTGCAGGTGGTTGTAGGTATGTTCTATTTAACTTAACAATTTTTGTTACTATAAGCAGTTAGCAGTTTACTGGAATTTTTGGGGCTGTGGGGTGATTCTCTGGGGTTGGTGGAGGTCACGGGGCAATTCTCTGGGTCTGAGGGGCAATTCTCTGGGGTTGGGGCAATTCTCTGGGTTTGGGGCAATTCTCTGGGGCTGGTGGAGGTGATGGGGCAATTCTTTGGGGCTGTGGGCCAATTCACTGGGGCAATTCTCTGGGGCTGGGGGAGGTGATGGGGCAATTCTTTGGGGCTGTGGGCCAATTCTCTGGGGCTGGGGGATGTGATGGGGCAATTCTCTGGGGCTGGGGGGGAGTATAACCTGGGATGTAGCTAAAACAATCAATGAACGAAGGGGCAGAAATCTAAAGGAAAGGAAAGTGTCTGACATTGTGTGACTTCCCACAGTAGGGCAGACTTCTCATGCTAACTGAGCATGTCTGCAAAATCCCCAGGCAAAAAAGAAACATTGTATAAGATATGCTAATTTTCCCTCCGAATTTCTGTGGTGAAAACATCTGCATCCTAACAATTGTGCCACCAGGGAACCCCTCTTCTTGCAGTATAGACATTAAACAGTATAAGAGCACTGATTTAGGTACAGATTCAACAGCTTTACAACCAAGCCAAAATTAAATAAGTGTGTGTTTCCCTTTAGGTTGCCTCTATACAAGAAGAAGTGTCCGTGAAACAGAAGGACTGTGAAGCTGATCTCACCAAAGCAGAACCAGCATTAATTGCAGCAACAGTTGCTCTAAATACTCTGAATAAGGTAAATGTCCTACACACAGTGTAATTATATCAGCCATTTTTCATCTTTGGTATAGAAAGATTATATTTTGTAATAAAAATTATTTATGGGTTGCCTGATAAAGCTCAGATTTAGTTTCTTGTTTTACATGGCATATTTATGATTCCTGTTTTCAGACATGAGAATAGTATTGCACTGGGTATCACTTGTAGAAGATCCAAGTAAGTTGTGACACATAAAGCAATGAGCTTCTTTAATGTAAAAATTCTCAATTTTAGGGACATATGCTTTTATATACCTGTATGTAAAGCTACATACTTCCTTCTGGATATATATATATATAATCAATGTGTTTTAATACATAATACACAATTTGAAGTATCTTAGTTTTAAATAGCAAAGCAGTCTAATCTATTGAAATATACACTACATAAATTTATAGGAGTTGGAAAAAACACATAGCATTACAAATTGATACAAAAAGAACTCCTAGATCCGTAGATATATATGTTACTTACTGCTGAGTTTTTTTGTGTTTGAAGAGGAATACTTATTTAATTGATAGCCTGAAATCCATACAATAGCTCTCTTTAGTGAATATTTCTTAACATGATAGTTGACATAACTCACATCCTTAAAAGAAAACGACGGGCTTTGAATCACAGTAGGAATACTAAATTAACACGGTCTGAACAGACAAGATAATGTATGGGATCTAAGGGCATCTAACTGATGTTTTACAAGTATTCAATTTTATCTTCCCATGTAAAGCATTTTCCTTTATTTTGCTCATCAGGGAGCCATCATTCACAGCATTTTGTATTTCCTCTCCCACTTACAGTACTTGGCAAAAACGGTAGTAAATTCTGTTGCCAAAACGCAGCTTTATTTGAATACATTTCATTTCTGCAATATAAAAGCTACAATTCTTGTATAGTAGAGATTGCTACCTTCTATAGATGCAGGAATGTTTCTGAGCACAAACATATGTTAGTGCTGGGCTTTGTATTCTAGAATTACATAGAAACATATTTACATCCTAAGCTTGATGATTCTTATTCTTTTGAAGACTGCAAAGAACTGTGGTTGACTTAAGAAATAGTAACTTAAAGCCACATTAAATTCCAAGCCAGTAACTCCAACGTGAAACTTGTGGCGGTTGCGTGCTTGAAATGTGCCCGAGTTACGTGCTATTCAATTAGAAAGGCTACGAGCTGGAGACGCAAAACCATAAACCATTTGTCGGCTGGCGGCTTTGCGGGCTAGAACATAATCAATTAAGCAAACCCGTAGTTACGGGTTTAGATGGAGCAAATGGAAACAGAGATTGTCACAATTGCGTCACAAGAAAATGGAGGATGTCTTTCAAAGTCTTACAGGGTTCAATCACGATCTACGAGCGAACTCACATTCCAGTTAAAATGCAATATTAATAAAGCCGTAAATATGATATTCTATCACATGCGAGTTACATTATATGTATTAACACATTGATTGCCGGGACCAATATAACACAAAAAATATACATAAAATTAAGTATTTTTCTGAGCCGATTTGTGAGCTTGAGAATGTTGTGCTATTAATTCTAAGACTTTATATTACTTTCACTTTTATTATATGTACAGTAGTGTGTTTTTATTTGCATTACAAGTGCTACGTATTGGACTTTACCCCCCTTGCGGGTCCTCTCGAGCACACGTTGGCCTTTGGGCTCCATTTGCATTTTACAGGTTTGCTCGCGAGTGACTTTGTTACAGGGTAATTTAATAGCAAAAAAGATCTATGTTACGGGCTACGTTTTTACACGTAGCCAGAATTTAATGTGGCTGTTAGGTTGTAGGTTTTAAGCTGCAGTCAAACACAGAAACACAGATTTTGACAGAGGATAAACCTGTTTCCTCTTTTGCTTTATTAGTCCTTGGGATAGCCTTATAGATATGCCAAGCATTTTCGAATCCCCTTACTTTGTTTGCCCCCTACTACTCACTCAAAGGTTGTCCCACGTTTCTACTCTCCTTTCTCTACAGGATTATTATTTAGAAGGTAACTTTTTTATCAACCTATTCTTTACAAGACTGGCCTTCTATTCTTGTAGCGTCATCATTATGTCCTGATATTTATTCACTGACCATTAATCATTAGCTATATTAGAGAGACCACACAACCGTGTTTCTAAAATGTTTTACTCGTGTACTCTCCAACTTCACATAATTTCATTATTGCAAATTATTCTCCACTATGGGCATCCATTGCCTTTTTTGTTTCTCTGCAAGACTGATTAAAAATCTGATTCGTCCCATTGAAATAACTGCCATAATTAAGTTGAAACCGCTAAATGCTCCTTTGGATTCACGGTTCCTTCCTACATATAGCAAAAGATAAACAGAAACAAAAATGGCAGAGCACTTAACATGTCATAGTTCATAAATTAAAAGTCTGTATATTTATAAAAATATATTTTTCTAAATTCTATTTAATCATTAATAAATATTTGGGTTTTTGTCGTTGTTGGTTGGGAAGAATTAGGGTGATTTTGTGACTAAACATGAACATATTAAATAACTATTTTTTTTTAGATTTATTTTAGATTTAGAAACATGTAAAGTTACTGATGCAATTAAGAGACTAATTGGTTAAAAATACGTGGTTTATTGTAATTTCATAGATTAGAGGTTAAAAATTGTGCTGGTGCATCTATGGAAGCCATTCAGGAAGGTAATATATTTAAAAATAATGGATAAAAGTTGGAATGTCGAGTGAGGCTTGTGAAATGAATGATATATCCAACTGAAGTAAAGATGTGGGGCAATGGCTACAAAGGGGTAGTAGGGAAGAAGGTTGATGCTATTGGTGAATTGTGTCTTAGCAGGAAGTGAGAAGAAATGGAAAAGGAAATGTAGATAGTTACATGATGGGGTGCAGTTAGTTTAAGAATAGAGAACGATTGATGGTCCTTTTAATAATATGAATATGTTGTATATGAGTTGCATAATGGAGAGTGTCAGGACAAAATAAAGCAAAGTACATTGCTCAGGCCAACTTCATGCTGACAACTATTTTTTGATCATTTGTAGTGTGATTAGCAATTTTTCATCAATTTATTATTTTTATCATTTTTTTGTAACATATTCCATAGCGCTATAAAGGGATTAAGTATAAGGCAATCAGTATTAACACATTGCAAAAGAATGGAGGGCCCTGTCTTTGAGCTTAAAATCAAACATTCATAGTACCTTTTCCCAAAGCACCTTACAAAACTAAAAACTTGCAAACTTACAATCTAAAGGGGGATTTAGATTTGTGAATAATTACTTTTGATTCCCTTAAGAGTAAAGCAGGTTAAATAGTTTATATCACTTTTTTTAGGCTGTCTATATCCATGTACTTATCGTATCCATGTACTGCCATATCTAAACCTTTTTTTCTCCATACAGGTTAATCTCACCGAACTGAAAACATTCCCAAATCCACCAGTTGCAGTCATCAATGTTATTGCTGGAGTTATGGTATTGCTGGCTCCTAGAGGCAGAGTGCCCAAAGACAGAAGCTGGAAAGCCTGTAAAATGTGCATGGGAAAGGTAATATCCGCATCAGTGGTCAATAAGGTCTTTTTATATAATGTAAATCGTATGAATAAGGCATATAAATGACAATCATAAGATAATTGTAAAGAGAATCTTTAGTAGTGTTCCATTCCTTAGCAAGTAAAAAAATATGAAGTTACAGTAAAACCAATTTCTTTCCTTAACAAATTACAGTTTTTGAGGTCAACAAATTCTTAATGATTCAGTGGCAAGGCGTTATATTGTGTTCATTAAAATATTTTCTAAGGTAAAGAGACATTAACAACAGTGATAAAATATATATGATAGTGCATGCATTATTTTGACAGAAAGTAGTCCAATATCATGTGACTCAACGTGGTAATTATTATTAGTTTATAAAAAAAAGTATAGAGAAGGGGGGCAAGAAGATCCAAAATTGGAGAGGGGAATAGAAGACTAATACATGGTATGAAAAATGGGGTAGACAAAAGGTAGTTAGATATTTCCAAAATTACTATGGTCACCAATCCTACAATCTTTATTTGATATGTTAATTTGAGATTTCCTTTAAATTATGTTTTATTTATATATATATATATATATATATATATATATATATATATATATATATATATATATATATATATATATATATATATGCACAGGTGTAAACCTGGAGTTATGAGAGGGTCCCTCCTTCTCAGTGAGGGCTAGCTGAAGTGTGCCTGAGGCTACCGAATCTTAGCCTGCTTTACAGGGCCAGATAGTCGTGATGTAGACAAGACATGTCCTGAAAGTGGGGAGAAAATGTTATATATGTAACCGACATCTGACATGAAGCTTTCTATAAGCCTAGTAATGATGAAGTGGCGTATATTTGAACAGCAGTAATCAGGAATGTGATGCTTATTGAAAACTGAAAAACAAGTAGAAATGAGCCGAAATGTGTAATGAGGGCTTGTTGAAAGCTGCATGACAATGAAAAAGTGTGACCTGGACGTGGGTGGGTACATAGATAGGGTTGCATTTGGTGTGAGCAATATATGGCTAGGACTTATTGAAAGCGCTTGGTGCCATGGCTCTCCACCGATTGGTAATGCCCTTAGGAACATTTTTACTTAGTAGATATGGCCCAAAATGAAATTGAGTAAACTTGGTGTAGGCAAAGTCACTATTTAGTAGACTTGTCTGGATTTTTTGATAAAATGTGCCAGAACTATGTATGTAGGCTCGGGAAAGCCCTGCTGTAATGAAACCATGAAACCATGTCATTATTTAGTGGATAAGGCCCAAAATTCTGATACAAACACAATAAATCTGTATATGTAGGCTTGGTAAATCCCTGTGGAATAAGGACTGACCTTGTAAATTCGCTGCTTAATATATATGTTTGAAAATGGGGCAAAATGTTGAATGGTAGGGCTTATGGAAGTCATATGACAATGAAATGGTGTTGCTATGATATAAGCAGACTTATTTAGTAGCCATATTTAGATAGATAGATAGATAGATAGATAGATACCCCATTTGAATGTCTAAAAATACATTTTAAAAATTATTTCCTGCTCAGGTTTCCCGAAAATACCGCCATTGCACTCTGGGAAACTTGCAAATGGGACCACAATGCATCTCACACTGCAGTAGATGTTGTGGGGAGATAGTTTACCACAACAATCATTTAACTTATGTTGGGCTGAAGAGCGATAGAGTATACAACTAGATTGTGGAATTTGGGACAACCTGCTACCCCCATGAAAAAGTGTTTGCCTGGGCATTGTTGATCTAGGTAGAATACAACACTGTTCAAAATATAATTTTAAAATGATACACTTCTAACACGCTTATAGCAAAACACTGCTCGTAACTTACTCTGACATTAATTTTGTAATTTTGTATTTTGCAGATTGATGATTTCTTACAATCTTTAATTAACTACGACAAGGAGCATATTCATGAGAACTGTTTGAAGGTGATAAAGGAGCAATACTTGAATCATTCTGAGTTTAATCCTGATCTAGTTCGCACAAAGTCTTTTGCAGCAGCAGGTCTCTGTGCTTGGGTGATCAACATTGTGAAGTTCTATGAGGTATGTACATATTTTATTTTAACTCCTATTTCATATACTGTGAAGTTGCTATTCCATGTAAGAGATCAAACACTAACTTTTTATCATTATAACGTGAGCTAGATTTTATTTACTTGTATCACTGAACTTGCATTTATTTAATATGTTAAAATCACAAGCTCAACTGAATATCTAAAAATATGTAAACTAAATGTATGTGTAAATTTATATATATATCGGTTTCATCTCTATTCAAGTTTCACCATAAATGAATATAATGTCCCAACTTATGAATGAGTTCAATACCACCCTATTACAGTAAATCTAATATATGGACAACTTTTTGCAAAGCGTCTCATTTACTTTTCTTGCTAAAACCTATTTTTAGTACACCATGAATTAACATTAAACATATATGTGTAAACAGCAACAAATCAAATCTTTAGCCAGAAAATATTTTTAACAACACAGTTTACCTCATTAAGCACCAATGCTGTACCCCTCCCCACCTCTTTTACGGTCTTGAGTGCTAAAGAAAGGAAGTGAAAGATTTCAACTGATATGACATGGATTAGACTGTCTTGAATAATGTTATCTCAGTTTAAATATTTAATTTCCTTTCAGTAGTGCTCAGGACAGTGAAAGAGATGAGAAGGGGTACAACTGTGTCTATTAATCTGGTAAACTGTGTTTTAATAATATATTTTCTAGCTAAAGCTTTGATTTGCTGCTGTTTGCACATGCAATTTTATGTTTATTAATGGTGAACTAAAGGATTAGTTTAAGATGGGAAGTGCTTACACTGTCCCTTTAAGCAACCAATAGACAGTAGCAAAATTCCACAATAACTTTACAGTCCTGTAGTATCTAAAATGTAATTCTGCTTAATCTATTTGTGCTAAATTAGGTATATTGTGATGTGGAGCCAAAACGTAGAGCATTGGCCCAGGCCAACGATGACCTCAAGGGAGCTACCGAAAAACTGGAGGCTATCAGGAAGAAGCTTCATGTAAGTTTACCTTAATAAAGGTTCAATATAGTACATGCATTTTGCCTGAATCATAAAGAGACATTAATATACAGCACATCTCACACAAACATGCTCATAGTTTGAAGACTGAGTTTACATTTGCTTTATATCAGCTTGATATAAATGAAAAATTTGCTTGTGCAAAGCTACATGGGCATAATTTTGCATTATGCATTTTGTGAACGGTTTCAAATATTGGCAAATTGAGTTCAGTTAAATATTGTTTCTCTTCCATTGAAGGACCTAGATAATAATCTGAAGAGACTTACTCGTTCTTTTGAAAAAGCAACAGCCGAGAAGCTTCGTTGTCAGGAAGAAGTCAATCGAACCAACACAACCATTGAACTGGCAAACAGGCTTGTGAAAGGACTGGAGGTTAGTGATTTAATTTATCAGCTACAAACGATAAAGGAATTCTGTAACATAGCTACGCCTAAAGGGCTTCTGTAGGGCTTCTATCAGGCGTTTAAATGATCATGTATTAAACATGGAAAACGAGTAAAATAATGAGGCATGGAAGGGAATTTTATGCTAGACTTGTGAATCTCTAAAATGCAAGAGTCTTGTACTTTTTGAATTTATAATCTTTTATTAGAAGGCATACAAACATTTGGTTAGCATCTTCATTTAGCATCCCCCTAATATAACACCTACATTTTGCTAAAGTGATCCACAGTTTACACCTCCTGGTTAACATAGTGCCCCAAGTGTGGTAAAAATATACACTACAGACATTGTCTCATTCAATTAATTCAATTGTCGCTAACTCGCAACTGCCCTCTCACAGCCTCCACACCAAACCATGCACTCGTAAGTAGGATTTCAAGGATATGATCATATAATGTGGCAATACTTAAGCAAGCCCGTAATTTACTTCCTAGACACAGCCAATAGTAAATGAGACGATCATCATGACATCAGTAAAACACAGAGGTTATACTACAACTAATTAGTGTTTAGAAGTAAAATTTGTGATCAGACTCGCATTCCAGCAATGCTGAAATCAATAAAAATCATTAAAGCAACTGTTCTAGTCCATTCAGGCTCCATGTTATGTATTAACCCCTTGATTCCCGGGATCAATATAACACGAAAATAAAAGATAAAAATGTTTTTTTTTGCATATTTACGAGCTTGAGACTGTTGTGCAATTAATTATAATGCCTTTCCATGCTTTCCCAGTATTTTAAAGTACAGTAGAGTGTGTTTATTTGCTGCTGCAGTTGTCAGAACTGGTGTCTAACCCCCATGAGAGTCCTATCTAGTACTCAAAATATTTATTGATACATTTTCGAATTGCTGGTCAGATTTCATTTGCGAGCTGCTTGATAATCAATTTTGCATCTTTAACACTGTCAAACACTGTGCTTGAAAAATCAATGGAGGAGATTGGACTATGTTACGTCTTTGGCTAGCCAGAAGTGATTGTGGGCGGGTAACTCGTAATTGGAGTGTGAGTAGATAAATGTAGACAATTGAATATCTGTAACCTTTACGAGCTGCTTTTTGAGTTCAAGTAATTGCGATTTGGCCAATTGAATGGGGCCCACTCTTTGGTGTTGTTTCCTTATTAAATTTACAATTCAGTGTGGATAGTTAGTGCTATATTCCTTAGTAGAGACTTGTTACCTTTCCGTTTCTCTTTTTTAATTTTTGTGCACAAATTTTCCTTTTTCTTTGAAAGTTTGTGTTTTACATTTTACAAAAACAAAGTATTAACGGTAACAAGAATATACAATTGATAGGAACCAACAAGTGTCATTAGAAATATGCATAGTATCAGCTTCATAAGAAAGGTGTTGCACAGTGCTGTGTATAGGATCAGTATTGTACGCCTGGAACAATATAGTTCTATGCACCGTAGTTGCTCAGCCTTCTTGCTTTGTAAATGGTAACTTCATTGTTACTGTCAGAGTGCAGGGCAGTTACGTGTAACTAAAGGACCACAGTAGTTCAAGGAAAAGCTGCATGTGTGAAGTATGTAACAAAGTAGCAACATTTGCCGCTATGTAAGATGTGAGCATAAAATATTTTTAGAGAAAATCAGAACAAGACTGTTAATATGTAAAGTGTTTCATCTGTGTTGGTTCTTGGCAACTTGAAATGTGAGGGATATCTTATGTTTTCTTATCAGAGGTGGAAGGGAGAGGGAATTGGATTTAATAAATACATTTGACACCTACCCATTCCCCCTGCATATGCTTAGCAGCAAGCAGCTTGCAAAAATAATTGCAAGCTTTCCTCCTGCTGAAATGTAAACATCCCTTGTACGCTTATAAACTTCACCAAAATATCATGGAAACGTCCAGGATCAAGCAGAGGCATTCATATTTTATTTTTTCTAACCATTATATATATATATATTTTTTTGTTTTTTAAATTGGCAATATAAATTTTCCCTGTCTAACAATTTTCAAACACACATATTTTGTGATTGTACAGTTGTCCTTTAAAAATGACAAGGAGATTGAGGTTTATTTTCAGTAGATGATACAAACTGCAAGTAGAATTATGCAATTCCAATACACCAAACAATTCAAATAAACATAGTCCATCATATTATGACCTATGAGAGCAACATGAAGGCATAATCTACAATTATTTCTTGTTTGTAACCTTTGTGGTGACGCTCTCTTGAGTGATAGTCATACAACTACAAGTTTGACAGCAAAATGTGTGAAAATTGTCTCACACAGCGTAGCATTTTTCTTGAAGATGGCATATTGTGAGCTTGGCAAAATAATGCTTAAAAGGATTAATTGAGACCGTCAAAGCTATTTCACAGCAGAATAAATACTTTTTGACTAGACGTAGACAAGTGGAAAAATATGTAGAGTGATGATTCCCCCCATATAGCTTTGACCTGGAAGCGCACGCAGCGGTCCAATAAATCAGGCAGTTTATATTTAATCATTAACTAACTCCCAAGCTGAACAGCTGTTAAAAATTAGAAATGGGTCATCCCAGCCAAGATGACATTACAAGCAATCTATAATGCATTAGAATAAAATTATAGTGATTTTTAACTGTCTGGAAATTTATTACACTGCATGTTCCAACTCTTAAAGTCTTGTTAGCCAATGTCACTTGTGATTTATGGTACACAGATAGTATGGTGAAATTATTGAAGATTTAAACAGATGATCAGCCCACATTTAGAAAATCTTCAAGTTTTAAACTTCTCATGGAGATTAAAGCATTGCTTTGCATTGTTGTTTATGACTTATTCACAAGACTCATATGCAGAGAGCTTATAAATCAAGCATTTTTTCCCTTCTAAATGGACAGAGTTTTCTGCATAACTCTAATAACTTAAGATGGCAGACTGTTTTAGAAGCAAGTTATTGACTAATACTTGAAGGATGATTATTTCTAAAAAAAATAAAATAATTGAAAATACAGTATTTACTATAGCCTTGACTAATCAGCTGTGGACTTTTAATCACAAATCATGAAATTATTATTAACGTATGAGTAATCTTGTTGCAAGAGGAATGCTACGTGCATTGTTAGTTATTATTATTATCCTTTATTTGTAATGCGCCAACATGTTCCGTAGCGCGCTGCAGGGGTTAAGTACAAGTCAAATACAATTTTAACACATTGCAAAAGAATGGAGAGCCCTGTGATTGAGCTTAAAATTAATGTTAGTTTTATTATTAAACTGTTGCATACTACAATTTATTTGAAACCTTCAAATATATTAACAGTTCATGGAATTTATCAAATCTGCTCTCATCATCTAACAGAATACTGAAAACCAAAAACTTTTTGAATTGTGATGCACATTCCACTGTTTTATAAGAGTTTTTATATAATCCAGTAATTCCATGACTGTTATCTGCAGCTTCCTTGACTCTGCAGATTTCTGAAGACCAAAAAACACAAGTTTCCTGCAAATCCCAAAGTACTCTGCAAAATGTCAGCTCTTTCTTTGGTTTCTTCAGGCGTATTCACACCAAAAAAGAAAAAAAAAACGTTCTTGGTATGTAAGCAGTTAGGGGGCTTGTAGTTTATGATCCATGCAGGAAAATACTCAATGTATGCAAACAGCCTGAATGCTCGAAAAGCTAAAGCTACACAGTATAAAAACAATTATAAACAATTGAAAAGAACTTCAAATAAAAACAGTGTCTACACTTGATTTTTAAAGGATTATTATTTTTAATTATTATTATTATCCTTTATTTGTAACGTGCCAGTATAATCCTTAGTGCTGGACAGGGGTTAAGTACAAGGTCAAAAGCAAAATTAACACATTGCAAAAGAATGGAGGGCCCTGTCTTTCAGCTTAAAATTAAACATACATAGAGCTTGTTTACGAAGCGCCTTACAGGATTGAAAAAAATAGCAAACTGAGGCCCCTATTTATTTGTCCAAATCACAATTACTGGAGCCCATAATGGAGCCTGTAAATGTTACTGATATTTAATTGGCTACTTTTAGCTACTAACATTCCAATTGCAAGTTACAGGCTCAAAATCCCTTTGTTTGTCAAAAACATAACTCTGTCCTATCTCCTCCTTTCAAGCCCGTAAATGTTACCAGTGCTAAAGATGCAAAATCCATATTCAACTGCAACAATTCAACAAGCCTGCAATTGCCTTCAAACCCGTAAATGGCAAATGTATCAAAAAATCCTATGAGTACTAGATAGGACTCACAAGTGGGTAAACACCTGTTCATAACACTGCAAAAGCAAACAAAAACACAGTACTGTACGTAAAAATACTGGGAAAGCAATGAAAGACATTAGAATTAATTGCACAACAATTGAAAACTCAAAAATCTGCAATAAAAAAAAAAAATGTTTAATGTTTTATTTCCGTGTGCCAGGAATCAAGGAGTTATTGCATGTCATGTAACCCGCATGGACTAGGACAGGTGATTTATTGATTTTTATTGATTTCTACATTACTGGATTGCGAGTCCGATTGCAGATTGAACTTCTAAACACTAATTGATTGTAGTTTACACTCCATGTTTTACTGACGTCATGATGACGGTCTCATTTACTATTGGCTTTGTCTAAATTGTAGCTTACGGGCTTACTTAATTGATCATGATTATGCCCCGAAATGCTACGTACAGGTTCATGGTTTGCATGTGGTGCCTGTGAGTGTGTAATTACGGGGTTGAGTCAATTAAATACATCTGTAACTGTAACACATTTCTAACCCGCAGACGTATGAGCAGTGTTTAGGTAATTACCGGCTTGGAAATGAATAGAGACCTTAGTAACTCAGCACCTATAAACAGAACTATTTTCTTTTCTTTTTGTCTACCTCCATAAATGAGAGGGGACCTTAAATGAAGAATGGTTGTTTATATTAAAAATGTGGAAATATAGTAGTGTCACTGCTTTCAATAGGTCTGATTGATGTGTCATTAAGAAAATAAGACAATGGCTGCTCTCAGTAAAGAATTATTGCATATAGATAAAAACTTTTTTACTTTCTAAAAACATTTTGTCTACTAGTTATGTAGAAAAGTATATAGTGATTATTGGAGTACAGTGTACGTTTAAGTTAGAAATAATTATTTGTTACATTATTAATATGGATGATAGTACGAACACTGTGCCATTCTGATCTTTTTATTTTGGTATTTCAATATACTAGTTGTTTGTCCAATTGTGAAATGCATTTTGTCAAATAATATATACCATTTGTTTTTCAGATATTTTTAGACCGATTTTTACTATATGATTAATATATCAATTTACTCTATATCCAGTCTATTGCTGTACAATTTTAAAGAAATATTTCTAAATGTATTTTTTTTAGTCTGAAAACATACGCTGGAGTGAATCCATCAAGAAGTTTGAAGTTCAAGAGCAGACATTATGTGGAGATGTCCTGTTGACAGCTGCCTTTGTATCTTATGTTGGCTCCTTTTCAAAACGCTATCGGCAAGAATTGATGGAACATATGTGGATTCCTTTCCTGAAATCACAAAAGGTTAATCTTACAATACTAAATGAGCAACACCATTGGCACATTTAGGGTTTATGCTGCCATAGGTCCATTTATAACTAACCTCTCCCCACAGCCCAGTTATTACTACTCCTATCCCCTTGCTATATACCAACTCATAGGTTTATGTGTATTTCTAGAAAGTTCACTGCAAATAGGCATTTTTGTGCCTCTGCACCCATTATTCTAAGGTACTGAACCGGCATCTTCAGGCAGTCTGCTTTCCCATTAAAATGTGCTGCCCTAGAACTAGGCCTTGTGGGCCTGGGCCTAAACACACCACTGGGCAACAGCTACAAACAAGAACGTCAAACACAATAGATTATTTGATAAATAACATATGAATCCTTTGCTTAATATTATTTTTCTTTTTATAGACCATTATTTCTACTTATTTAATTGAAGTACAGATTATTTTCATAGTTTTTAAGAACATAGGTTATGTTTTCTATCATGTGTTGTCCAGCATTGCATAAATGTGATAATCTTTGTCCATAACACTTCTTTTCTTCCCCTAATACACACATATTTTCTGTGTAATATAGCTCTTATTTTACTTCAGTTATAGTATTGATACAAGTCTTCTTAAGTAATAAATATAGGATTCCAAGCAATATTGATCCAAATTATAATTATATATGTGATTCTGATAATTAGCATAAAGTTAGGAACTCAGATAATATTAGCTAGATAATATATTTTAATTGACAGCTTATTAGATATGTTAAGATGAAAAGAAAGAAAGCAATACAAATATTTCTTAATTTCATTATATTCACATACCTTGTGTAAGTCATATTCTTATAGTATTTCTGTACTGATTTTTATTTATTTTTTACATTTTAGATTCCTATTCCAATAACTGAAGGTCTAGACCCAATTTCCATGCTTACTGATGATGCTATGGTGGCAGGTTGGAATAATGAAGGTTTGCCGGGAGACAGGATGTCAGCTGAAAATGCCACCATCTTAACCAACTGCGAACGATGGCCTCTCATGATAGACCCACAACAGCAGGGAATTAAATGGATTAAGAATAAATATGGAGGTGCCTTAAAAGTTATACATCTAGGAGAGAAAGGGTATGTTTTTACTATAAAATATAACTATTCTATTTTAATAGCTATTTTTCACATTTTATGCAAAGGAACAAACGCAAATGTATGTAAATTGAGAACTACATTTTAATATTGTAGAAGAGAAGGACCCTCAAACAACTGCAATAACTCAGTCTTTGTTCATAACAAACTAACAGACTTTTTAGTCAGAATACTTACACTGCAAATGAATAATTATAAAGTGGACACTGTAATTATTGATCCAAAAATAGAGGAATCTTCTACTGAGTGATGTCTTTTTGCAAAGACCAACAAGATCCAAACCGAAGGAGGTAATTAATGAAAAGCATCATGTAATGGGCTAGGCCTGCCAGCATATAAAAATCACTGTGCCTCTTGCCAGTTTTTCTATCTCCGCCTTAAAGGCATATCTTAGTTTCCTGCATTATGAATGCATCTGATAGAAGAGAATTAGTAGTATATGGGAAAAAAAATTTGCATGAAAAAAATCCCCAAATAAATATTAATTGGCTTACCTTTAACAAGGAATTAGATGGAGGGGGGAATTCCAAATAGTGCACAATCTTTACGTATGGGTGTTCCACAGGCCTCAAACCTGGGTCCCTCGTGTAGTATTGCGCATCTATTGGACTGAAGTCTGTGCCTCTTGTGACAAAATAAGAGTTCTCATATTGGTGATTTAAAAGAATGTTTCTTTATTCATAAAATTCAAATCCAGATAGATACAATCAGTTGATAAGTGCAATAAAAAGTATATCAAACGCGTTTTTCTGCTGATAGTCTGCAGCTTTCTCAGTGATTTTAACCTCTATGTGCTCAAAGACCAGCTCTGACCAATGTTGAGAAGTCCTAGACTTCAGTCCACACGTGTCATAGACACGCAATACTACACAAGGGACCCAGGTTTGAGGCCTGTGGAACACCCATACGTAAAGATTGTGCGCTAATTCCTTGTTAACTTCAAGGTAAGCCAATTAATATTTATTTTGGGATTTTTTTCATGCAAAAAATGTTTTCATATACTACTAATTATCCTCTATCAGTTGCATTCATAATGCATGAAACTTAGATATGCGCCATTTGGAATTCCCTCACCCCCCTCCATCTAATTCTTTGTTTACTTTTAAGACACAGGTGTGAACAGTGTCTAGGGGAATAGCTGCACATCAGAAGACTAAGGAATTCACTACTGTAATAAGGCAAATTAGCCTGGAGATTGACCCATCTTTAGAACATTCCCTGGACATTACTACCTTCACGCTTGGGAGTACCTGATTGGGACACCACATCTCCCAATCGCAAACCACCTAGCAACTTCTTAGTGTTTACCTTGAAGTTAGCAACATTTCTTATGGTTTTTGGCAGTTGCATTTGATCGTGTACGCCACTAGAAAATCTCACCTAAATTAGCATAAAATTCATATTTAGTTGTGCCCAATCAGAATCAGGCTAATACATTGTATAAATCTTCACCTCAGTGGCTTCTGTACAAGAACTGAGGTTGTAAGGGCAGATCTCTGCCAGCAGCTTTGTCTGTGCTGATCTCTGATGGGGGCGGGGCCAGTAACACTGCAGACACTGCAGCATGAAGCAGGCGGGCGGGTCACATCCCAGCAGTGTCTTTAGGGCTCACATTAGTGCTCTTCTATTGGCTGAGGAAGACAGGGCAGGTTAGTAAAGAGTAAAAATTGATTCCCAAATGCTCCATGCTGATTGGATGCTTATCAGATGCGTGTGTAGACACCCTTGGGGGCATCAACATAATCATTAGATGGATTGTTAGATAATAATAAAAATAAAGCGTTTTATGAAATGTGCTGCATACATCAAGGATGGTTTTTGGCTAAGAATTGCAGAAATGTATTAATCCAGGAAATTTAGATATGCCTTTAAATCTACTATTGCCACTATGCCCAGATTGAGTCGCAGAGACCTTGTAACGTTTTTCTTGTATCCCTGATGTTTTCTCTACCACTTGCCAGTTCTACTTTACCATAAGATTCTTGTTATCTATCTCAAGTGATATGCTTGAATGTTATTTCTCCATGACATTCCATGATTTGCCTAAAAAACTAACACGGGGTTACAATTTTAAAAAAGAACTGAGGGGGATGAAAATTACCGGTACTTATTTGTGAGAAATTTTAGGTGATTACTTTCAACATCTTTAAAGGGGCATGGAAGGTTTATGGTTATCACTAGGACTATAATATACTTATGTTTCAATTTACTTTTGATTACTTCATTTTATTAGGAAGTGCTTAAAAGCTCTGTTTTTTTCTGCCTAACATCTTCTGAATAATTTGTAATTGGTTTTCCCCTGCAGCTCGTGAAGACAGTGTATTTCTCATAGTAACCAATCAGTAGCAACATTCTGCAACATGCTACTTGAGCAGCAGAACTTGTTTTCCTTCATAGGTAGTGCGCCCTTAATGCTCTGATTGCAGTAACATTACATTAGGCCATTCAGAACAAAAGCAAAGTAATTGATTAACTTGAAATTATAATTTATTTGTAAGAATGAAAATACCTTAGAATAATTTAATCGAATTACCATTATCTTTATAGCCTCAGTTCATTATGCTTTGTTTTAATTTTTATTTATTGTATCATTTTTTACCAGTTCATTTTGTTGAATCAATAAAAGTTAAGTTTTAGTCACGCAGACATATGTAAGCCAGTGGTCAATTTATATACTCATTATTGATTATTTTAACCTGTTGTCCCATTATCTGAGCTAGCATTACACTATATGTGTGTGGATTATTTATTTAGACTTCTTCTATTTATGCCTGTCCATATCCTCGAGGGAGTCTTTTTAATAAATTGAACACTTAAGGGCATTTGTTTTCATAATAACCAAGTGAGTCTATTTTCAAGGATATTTGATAAATGCAATGCCCTTTATATTCTGGGTTATAATTAGTTTCTAATGGACTAGTTTATCTTTGTACACACTGACATGTAAATATATGTCAATTTATTGCAATTAATATCCTGCGTTTATCACATAATGTAATTGTAATCACACGAGAAAGCTTCAGGAATACATATGTAATTTTATGTGTGTGACTTAATATGAGTTAGTTTTTAAACAGTGTTTACGACTCTGGAGTATGTATCACCATTCACGATATCTTGTGTTTGTGTTTGCGTCGTTCAGTCGTGTCCGACTCTATGTGGCCTCATGGACTGCACCATGCTGATCCACTTGGTATTCATGGCAGAGATACTGAAGTGGGTTGCCAGGTCCTTCTCCAGTGGGCCACAGCATACAGCTCCTAGTATTCCTAGGTGGTCTCCCATCCAAGCACAGACCAGGCCCAATCCTACATGGCTTTAGGGTGGTGTGACCTCTTGGTCCCCTGACTGGAGTCAAACCCAGGTCTCAGCGGGTATCTTAGTTCAGTACAAATGTTCAGTTAGAGGCACATTTTGATTTACTTACTATTACTCAAGCAGGAATATCCTGAAAATATGACCTAGTTCTGGCCCTTAATGACTAATTTAAAAAATGCTAATAAAAATATTTCTATATAGTAATACATTGGTCTTTGACATTCATGGTATTGAAATCTCTATATATAAAAACTCTTTAAGGTACAAAGACTATGTTTTAGCCAATTAGTCAATCAATTCTACCTCTTAGACAAGTATCTTGGAAACTGGCATTAACTCTACAGCAGATACACATTTACTCATTTGCCATATAGATATCTACCCTACCACTGCATTATCCAAGAGCTTCCACCATGATTTTACTTAAAGGTGCTCCAAAGTCACAAATTTATTAAAGGAGAAAACTAAACATTATGAAGTTTTTACTCCACTATCAATTATATATCTAATATAATGTAATTATCTATTTAGACTGTTGCAATCCATAATATATGAAGTCCAGCTAGATACATAGTTGCTCTTTCTCTTGGTTTCTAATTGAAGCATTTACTTTGCATGAGGGAAAAGTGCTTTACGACTTAAAAGAAGAATTTTCCATGTATATTTATTCTTCTTTAAGACAGAGGTCAGGACCTCCTACTTTTTATTTGTCTTCAGCTCTAACACACACCACCAGTAGAGGGAGTAGCTGTTTTTTCATAGAGCTCCATTACTCATCTGATGTAGTGCCCTGACACACCCAAATTAGAACTGGTCAGAAGGTTCTGATATCTTGGTTCCAGAAGCAGTTTGTAAAGATATTAAAAGAAATGTTTAGCCCCTTCAGAACGCTTTTTTTAAACTGTAATTTATGTTTGTGACATCAGAGACTATTTAATACACACTACCATTAGAGCTTGATATGTACATTTGTTTCATTGTTTCTCAGTGTTTTAATCAATCACAAGGAGCACTCACTAAATAATTGTTTAGAATCCTATCAGTAGAGTATTTTTTTTCCTCTACATTTCTAATCGTAAGAGAATACAGTTTGTTTTGTAATTTTACCTAGAAAAGGAAAAGTAATATTTCATTGAAAAACGAAAAAAAGACTCCTGTTCTTTTAAATAAGAAAATACATTATAACAACAATGGTGTATGAATTTAGAAATGTGCGAATTTGCCACGCTTCGTGCTACCAGAAAAGTTGTTTCTGCAAATAAACAAAAAAACTTTTAGAAAACCATGCAGAAAATTTAAATAAATGAAACAATTTGCTGTTATTGTCAAAAGCGACTGAATGTGTAATATAATATAAGAAAAAGGATAAATATTCATAAGAACACATGTTCAAGACTAATGCCAGGATACATGCTGGCACATTTATCCATGCCCACTGGATATATCTTAATGAACTGTACATTCTATTTCTTATTCCAGATTTTGATAACCTTAATAACACATTTTATCAGCTTCAGATTGGAAGGTTATACTCTTTGGATAGGTTTTGATGAAATATAGGCCTGTGTGGCTTTTTTCACCCATTAAGCTTGCAAAATAAATGCACCCCTCTGGATTGCTGTTGTGTTACAAACAAGATTAACTGCGTGTAAACCATTTTACAGTAATTCACCATACAAACAAGCAGGTCGAGAAAACTGCAATGAAAAGACAGCATTTAGATTAATGTACTAGAAAATATATCCATTTTTTAATATAAAAATATAAAATTCTGTTATATATATCTTTTACAGACCTTTTCCCAGAAACCTGTACAAATAATTAGTGATATATATATTTTTTATTTAAGATAAGGTATATATTCTACTCATAACACTTTGTTTAAATACTCCACATTTTTTATTATTATTATTTTGTCATTTTTGTTGTAAGTTTAGAAACTTTTCTTGCTTAAAAGGACATAGCAGTGATTCCGAATATCATGTAATTTACACATCTAGGTAGTGACCAGTGTTTTATGAATTGAATGTTATTGAAACAAATGCATTTTGTGCAATTAAGTTTATATTTCTCGCGGTCAGTCAGTCTTTGTGATTTTCCCCTTAGCAGTTATTTGTCTTATCTTACAAAGATACACAGCATAACTAATCACTTTTACACATGGTCAGAGTGATTGAATTGCAGCATGCAGATAACATAAAGGGCCCAAACTTTCATTTTATTACAAGAAATATATTTTTTAAATAACATTTTATTGATAAAGATTATTATGTATGTTTTTAAAATATACCATATTTCTCATTTTTAATTATTTTTATTGACACAGGTTACATAACAGTTTAATCAAATAGGTTGTTGAAGTTAAACATTTATATATATAGATAGATAGATAGATAGATAGATAGATAGATATAGATATACATTGAAGTCTAGTTGTGACATAAGCATCCAATAGTAAATTTAGGTATGATATAATATGTCTTCAATATAAGTTAGAACATATTATATCATGATATCAAGCAGAATGTTGGTTATCAGGAAGCATTACATAGAAAATGTATTAAATACATTTAAATTAATCAATGACAAAATCTAGGCCTCAAATATTTTTAAAGAATATTTGATCCTCCAAAATTCCATTGTATACCATTATGTGTGTTGCATGTTTCTTTGTATTGGGTTTATGTTTTCATAGTTACCATTTTAATGTAAATGATCCTTTTGGTATTCCAGTTGTAATATTTAGAAATTTGGTGTAGTCCTAGTTATAGAAGGTAAATAGAGAATGTGACATCATAAATGGTTTATTTATATAGTAGTTTAGAATGGTCGTTCTCCACATGTTTTACCTGGGGACCATCAGGATACCTTCCAGTGCTCATGGGGACCACTTGGTTACCTTCCAGTGCTCATGGGGGACTACCTGGTTACCTTCCAGTGCTCATGGGGACCACCTGGTTACCTTCCAGTGCTCATGGGGACCACCTGGTTACCTTCCAGTGCTCATGGGGACCACCTGGTTACCTTCCAGTGCTCATGGGGACCACCTGGTTACCTTCAGTGCTCATGGGGACCAGCTGGTTAAATTCTAATGCTTCTGGGGACCAGCTTTGAGATCCTTCACATGTTCCATCAGATAAGGTCTCATGTACTGGTTCTATGTTCAGAATCACCAGTCTAGAGGGTCTACAGATCTGCTGGAGTTAGATGTTGTGGTGTATTATGCATGATATGTCAGCATTGTAAGTGAGAGAAAAGATAAAACCAGGGGTATTGAGTAATTATTTGTAGTCAGGTTTTTAAATTTTGTGTAATAGGGTCAGTTAAATCAGATGATTCCTGGATTCACATAGAAATTGTGCTTCATGTCTTGGAAATTGGAGGTTATTGGGCTGCTTGATAAATGTTGATTTTGTGGGTTTAGACCACCTCGCTTTCTAAGTTGATACAATGATTAACAAGTCTTCCCTAACCATGGATTATCTTTGATTTGTGTGAATATATAATATTTCTAACTTTTTCTGTTCCTCTTTAAACATTTAATGTGTGTTGCAGTAGGAGTGATATGTTTTTAATCGGTGTCACCTTCTTGCTATAGATACCTAAGAACAATTGAAACTGCATTGGCTTCTGGGGAGACAGTCTTAATTGAAAATCTGGATGAAACTGTAGATCCAGTCCTTGACCCACTTCTTGGAAGAAACACTATTAAAAGGGGAAGGTAAGTACATTTAAGACTTGATACATTTTATAGGTCTACTGTATACTAAAATTACCATATTTATAAAATTAGGGCTAGAACCTTTTAGAAGCTTTTCAGACATTTAGGGAGAAAGGGAAGAGGAGTGCATTCATTGAAAAATATTTAAGAGGTTTCATTTTTGTCTAATTCAGAACAACTTACCTTTATATCACTTTGCAGGATGAACTCAGTGGTGATAATTAAAATGTCACGTGGAGTCATAATTTAACAATCTTCAATATCATTGTATTATGCAGTCTAAACAAGAACTTGTCTGTCATTTAGTATATATTTTAATATATATATATGTCCAGATTTAGACTGTAAAATGTCTTGCTATCAAAATAATAAAAATATTTTTGAGACCAATATCCCTTAAAGTGACATTATTATTATTATCTTTTATTTGTATTGCGCCAACATATTCCGTAGCGCTGGACAGGGGATAAGAACAGGGGAAATACACGTTTAACAAATTCAAAAGTTGAAGGGCCCTGTTTTGACATGGAAGGTTTTTTGGATTCCACTAAAAATGTAATATACCTACAGTATGTACCTATTTATTTACTTTTATATTCCTTTATTTTCTTTATTTTTTAGAGAAGTGATTATAGGCTCAATTTATTCTGCCTAAAATCATACAATTTGTATCTGTTTGTGCATGAAGCACATGCAGTCCATGAATACACAAACTTTGAAGTACTGTGTTTTAAATTATCCTGTCAGTGACTTTTGTCAAGTAGCATGTTGCAGAAAGTTGCCACTGATTTTTTTAAGTACACTGTCTTCCTGAGCTGTAGAGGGGAGACACCATTTAGTAACTATTTGTATTATATTAGGTGGGGAAAAAAGCAGAGTTTTTAAGCACTTCCTAATGGAGTAAAGTACACAAAAATAAGAAGATATATAGGTATATTATTTTCCTAGTTACATCAAGAAACCTTCCATGTCTCTTTAAATATTTAGTGTATCTCCTAATAATGTAAGGGACAGAAGACACCAAACAATCTGTCGTGCATTAACAAAAACATATTTTTACATTTTCAAAACTTGTATTCAGTCCGAATCAAATATTAAACCTTCCTTGAAACTTGCATGATCATGCCACCTGATCAGTTACATTCAATGCTGATTATTTTGCAACTAAACATTCATTTTATAAAAGAAAACACATGCATTTTTTTTCCTAAATGTAAGAAAAAATTCTCATTTAGGTATAACAGAGTGAATATTTGTTAGCTGTACTTAAAGCATTCATTATATCAAATATATTACAATTAATTCTATATTTCTAAAAATCCAGTTCAACTCATGATAATGTCTGAAATGTGATATCACACTTTTGGATGTCTTTAATGACTTGGCAAGATATAAATTCTTTCTTTGAAATAATGGCTAAATAGGTGGTTGTGATATATTTGGTGCAGTCCAACAGTTGAAGTTCATTAATAATTGGAATGTTGTGGAGTATGAAGTAATGAATACTAATTACTCCTTTCATGTTTGACAGCACCCTGTGGACCAATCCATCAGCCCAGACTTTAATTTGGTTTCAGTAATGGTTCTATCAATAGTACATTAATTCTGTGTTGAAAAGATATACAGTTGAACCTGACCCACACTGTAGACTGTACTATCATAAAATGGCCACATACTGACAACAACTAGGTAATTACAAATAATTAAATCTACTGAGCTTTAGACACTACTAATTTAAAATAAAATATGTCTTATGATATCAATTGACAGGAGAAAGCTTAGCAGGAAATATTTATTGAATTGTATCCCTTCCAAAGCAAATGTACGAGCTTGCATTTTAGAGGTAGCGGATCTGTAAAGCAACTTCATAAAATAATATCACCCTGTGGTTTACTGAGATTATTTTTTGAGCCTTAATCTTTTGATGATGTTAGGCATTGAAAGGAGGTAATTTTTAACGGACTTGAAATATGGTCTAATCATTCCAACTTTTAGAATAGCTTATGAATGAGAAATTGGATTTTTTTTATGATAAGCTTTAAAAGAGTTTTTGTATAAAACTCTGAGCAGCACTGGTCTTTTGTAAAGTAAAATAGTTTGTGTCATATGCTTGATGTGATATTGTGAGATTTATAACAAAGCTGAATAGTTTAATAATAATGATTAATATGTAGACCTGGAGGCGCAGGAGGTTACCTCGGCCCTTTATTATCATCCTTAAAGGGCCACCATAATGGTTCTGAATTCATACGTTTTAAGTAGTAATATAAAAAAAATGTTCAATTTATTGGGATTTTAAATAAATTGGTCTTTTGCGAGAGAACTTACATTTGCAATAGCTGATGTTGCCATCATTTTGAGGCTCCTATTTTGTACAAACTGCTTAGTACTCTAGGTGGTGAGGAAGGGCTTTGTGGGGCAGTGTAGAAGGAGAAGATGGGACTTCATGCCGGAAAATAATATGGTGGCTGCATGGGATGCCTCCAAGAGATACATTTTGCCCACTAGGGGTCATTTTTTTCTTCATAGAGCACCACAGAGATAAATTCTGCCCTGGCGCAGTTTGAATAACTTCATAAATCACCACAGAGATACATTGTGCCCTGGCGCAGTTTGAATAACTTCATAAATCACCACAGAGATACATTGTGCCCTGGCGCAGTTTGAATAACTTCATAAATCACCACAGAGATACATTGTGCCCTGGCGCAGTTTGAATAACTTCATAAAGCACCACAGAGATACATTGTACCCTGGCACATTTTGAATAACTTCATAAATCACCACAGAGATACATTGTGCCCTGGCGCAGTTTGAATAACTTCATAAAGCACCACAGAGATACATTGTGCCCTGGCGCATTTTGAATAACTTCATAAATCACCACAGAGATACATTGTGCCCTGGCGCAGTTTGAATAACTTCATAAAGCACCACAGAGATACATTGTGCCCTGGCGCAGTTTGAATAACTTCATAAAACACCACAGAGATACATTGTGCCCTGGCGCATTTTGAATAACTTCATAAAGCACCACAGAGATACATTGTGCCCTGGCGCAGTTTGAATAACTTCATAAAGCACCACAGAGATACATTGTGCCCTGGCGCACTTTGAATAAGTTCATAAAGCACCACAGAGATACATTGTGCCCTGGCGCATTTTGAATAACTTCACAAAGCACCTCAGAGATAAATTGTGCCCATGCGCATTTTAAATAACTTCATAAAGCGCCACAGAGATAAATTCTGCCCTGGCGCATTTTGAATAACTTCATAAAGCACCACAGAGATACATTGTGCCCTGGCGCACTTTGAATGACTTCATAAAACACCACAGAGATACATTGTGCCCTGGCGCAGTTTGAATAACTTCATAAAACACCACAGAGATACATTGTGCCCTGGCGCAGTTTGAATAACTTCATAAAACACCACAGAGATACATTGTGCCCTGGCGCACTTTGAATAACTTGATAATGTGCAAATTCTTTTCACAAAGTTTACAGTAAATAAATGCAGCCTTAAATGTATCTATTGTAGATTGTCTTTACTATCAGCAGGTAGTTTATCTTAGTTTATTCAGATAAGATATCTATTGAGTTCTGTTGAGACTGAGACTGTCATTTTACACAACGCATGTATAGCGCTACGGAATATGTTGGCACCTTACAAATAAATGATAATAATAATAATAATTTGACAATACAACGCAGTAGAAGAGTAAGCACCAGTAAGATGTCCCCCCTGCCCTCCAGGTTACAAGCAAACAAGCAGTTTAAGATTGAGTGGCGGATGACCCAGAGTCAGCTAAACATAAGATTTTCTCTAAAAATGATTTATGCTCCTGGCTTACACAGCTGCTAATGTTTAGTTTGTTACATACTTCTCGAACCTGTCAAGTTTTCCCCAACTACAGTGATCCTTTAACATTATTGGAAGTGCAGTTTAGAGAGATTGAACGTTTCATTATTTAATTTATGCAGAGCTAATCATGCAACTTCATTCATTTCTGAGATCTAGGTGGATGTGACTAACATGTTCTTTAAGACCACTTGTATTTCTTTTTAAATTCATTTTAAAATGTAATTTTTTTTATAGAGAATGTCAGGCTATTCTATGCTCCTTAAATTGAATTGACCTAAATCACTAAATGAGAATTATTTCCAGTATGTGTAGTGCAAGGTTTCTATCACCTCCTCTCTAATTAATGGTATTGTGACATGGCCCCTGTCAGCCATTGCAAAGCAGCCATGCAATGTTTATATGTCCCAGTGCTGTGATCACAAGACTTTCTATTGCTCCTGTGATGCTTCTTACAAAGTCATTACAGTGCCTTTGTCTTTCATACTATATAAATATGTAATTTAATTAAAGCAAGAGTCTGTCTAGATTTATGAGCCATATTTAGAAAACTTTTTGATGAAATACGTTTTTAACTAAATTAACTTTTTTTTTAGAAAATTATTTAATATTGAGAGTCCAAATCTGATGATTTCATTTTGCAATTTGAAACTTATTTATTAAAATTACCCCCAAAGAATATAAATAATTGTTGATGTTGATGTCATTTTATTTTCTATGTTTTTTATACAATTGAATTGTTCTTATTTTTCAGTTTTTTTTCTGGAGCCAATCACATTGCTCAGTTCAGAATTACGGTAGTGTTAGTGGCAAACATTGAACAGTCTTTGTTTTCTCATGGCAGCCTGGATACTTAAATATGGATTAGTAAAAACCAAATTACCGTAATATGTTTTTTAAATGTCATATAAAATATTTAATTATATATGTGGTCAATCACATAAAACCCATGCTCTGTGTGTTTGCGTATATATATATATATATATATATATATATATATATATATATATATATATATATAATGTTCTCTTTTATGTCAATGTAAATTTTGTGCCATTGAAATTCATTGCAGGTATATCAAGATTGGGGACAAAGAGTGTGAATACAGCCCTAACTTCCGTCTCATCCTGCATACAAAGCTGGCAAATCCACACTACAAACCCGAACTGCAGGCTCAGAGCACCTTGATTAATTTCACAGTCACTACAGATGGGCTAGAAGACCAACTATTGGCTGATGTTGTCAGTGTTGAGAGGCCAGACCTGGAGAACCTTAAGGTAGAACAAATACTATATGGAAATAGTTATTTTTAATACTATTTTGACAATTATTTTGATAGAAAATATTGGGTTTATACAATGTTAAAAAAAGAAGAGGACTTAGCAGCAGAAATAGAAAGATGCCATGTGTCTATAGATCCCTAGTTAGACCTTGCCTAGAATACTGTATCCTGTTTTGGAGAGAACATATTTGTTCAATCACTGCCTGAGAGATGAACCATGAAGGTGGGGGAGGAGGAAACAAAGTCTGAAGACTTTGTTAAGTAATTGGATCTGCCTGAAATTGCCACCACAACCCTTCCTCCTAACATACCCATATTCTTTAATGCCAGGATGGAATTGTGTTTCAGAAAAAGAGGAATGCAAGAACAAAAGGTCATGATTTAAATTAATTTACAGATAATGGCGATACTATGAGCCCAATTCAATTGCACAATCATAAGTTCCTGGAGCCCATAAGTGAGGCTGTAAGTTAATTTGCTATTCAATAGGCCTCCTAACAGTTTACAGGTTACGGGCTTGAAGACTCTGCAATGGTTAAACCGGAACTTGCAGCCTATCGACGCCTTTGATCTTTCACTTTCGCAAGAGTTACAATGGCTCAAATCTGAAATCGCTATTCAATTGCTCCAATTCCCCAAGCCCGCAAATGGTTTCACAACCGTAAACGGCAAATGTAGGATAAAATCCTACGAGTACTAGAGAGAACCCGCAAGGGGGTTAAACACCTGTTTGTAGCACTGTAAATGCAAAATAAAATAAAATACTGCACTGTAAATAACGGGGAAAGCGATGACATTAGAATTAATTGCGCAACAGTCTCAAGCTCGCAAATCAGCAATACAAAATGTTTTTTTTTTATGTGTCAATTTGGGGTGATATTGATTAGGGGAATTAATGAGTTAATACATATGAGGCCGCCCACATGGACTAGAACAGTACTGGCATTCATTTTAATAATTCTGTATTTTGAGGGTTTGCATGTCTGATCGCATATCGGACTCCCAAACCTAATTGATTGACATGTAACCTCAATGTTTTACTGCCGTAATAATGACCGTCTATTGGCTGTTCCGAAATGGGAGGTTACGGGCTTGCTTAATTTATCATATTCCCGCCCTGAACTGATACAAACCAGTGCATGGTTTATGGAGTCGGCTTTTGGGCCAGTAACTTGCGGGCTCGATCAATTGAATAGCTACCGAATCGGAGACGAACGGGAGCCCGCAGGACGCCCTCAGACATACGGCCTGGATCCTGAGAGATGCCGGCTTGCAATTGAATCAGGATCTATGACTTTACCTAAATGGTATTAGATAAGTGGAACAGCCTTCTAGTGAATAAACAAAACTAAGCGAGAATAAACAAAATGAAGTAATATAAGCAAGCCTGGGATATACATAAGGCTATCCTGATGATTAAATAACCTGTGCTTTTTAGATAGGTAAAATGGGCAAACAAGTGAACATGGCTCATGAACAAGAACAATTCTAAAGAATTACGAAGCTTTGTCAAACCATTGAAAAGATGCTGAAGAGAACAAAAATGCTTTGGAATGTCTAAGTTATTTGTAGAAATAAAGAGATCATTATAATTTGTCATTGAATTGTATACATATAGATCATATTATTATTGGATACATCTGAATATTTACTAATAGGATTAGATTAGACATCAGAGTCCAAAATTATGAATGTGCCTTTTAATGGAGCACATTTAAATTAGGTTATGACATTTTTTTGATGGTCAGTGTGTCCAAGAAATTCAAACCTGCAATTCCTCCCCTATGTTGTTGTGCACAGTGTTTGATTTGAGCACCCAGTGTGAATTGTGCAGAGTGGATTTACTCCCCTTCCAATAGTGAAGCACAGAAGTGAAAGCTGATGACAACCAAATCATATCTGCCAATTATTTTTTTAAATGCAACATCAGGATAATGTTATGCATATCCCATGCATTCAAAGAATCAATTACTGTATTTGTCCCTATCAAATCTACTTCCACATATCTACTGGGCTTTTCTGTAAAATAGTACTTATTGCATATTGCTCATATTGCTTGTGCATATTACCCATATTGCATACCTTCTAATTTCAGATTATATTCTCTTTTCTAAGAAATCTTCCCTGAACTTTGTTAGCATCTAAAGAAGTATTTAAATTATCGTGTTAGTTTCTTTAAAAAAAATAAGCAAAATAAATATAGTTTGGAGGTAAAAAAGAAGCAGACTGATAATATATCCTGATATTCTAAGCAATATCAACTGTCTACCATACCTACTGATAAAAAAGCTATAATAATGCTCTTCTATGGAAAATTCTGGGCTGATAGGACTTCGCTAATCAATAACAACTAGGATCACTTATAAGCAAATATGCTGTCCAGATAATAGAGTGAATACCTTGTTTTCTTAGCTCTTTATTTTATGGTTATTGTTTATTCGTTGTTTACATTCTTCAATTTCTTTAAGCTTTTAATTTTTGTGATGATCAGTAATATTGAGAAGTCAAAAGTGTGATTATATTATGTATGCCTTACAATTGCTCTATAATTTGTAAATACTAATCTTGTTTTGCTGTTTAGTCCCTGATAACCAAGCAACAGAATGACTTTAAGATTGAATTGAAACGTCTGGAAGATGAGCTCCTGATTCGCCTCTCAAGAGCAGAGGGCAGTTTCTTGGGGGACATGGAGCTGGTGGAGAAACTTGAGACCACCAAGTCCACAGCAGCTGAGATAGAAAGGAAGGTAAATATCACACAAACAAACACCAGAAGTGAGCTTGGGCATATTACTCCCAGAGTACGTTTTAACTGAGTATGTTTTTCTGCTTCTTCTGACAGCCCGTGTGTATCATGGAGATTTTCCAGAGTGACATTTTGTCTTTAATCTAGATTCTGTCCCGTATTTATGTGCTTCTTATGATGGGTGATGTTAGAGTATATTTCAGTAACAGTGTTTTTCATTCTAGAGTTTGCTGTGTCAGAAATCAGTGAAAACCATTAAAAAAACACATATCATAAAAATACCTCACCCTAGGCCTGTCTTTTCAAGCTTTCTGATTGAGTGTTCTGGGGCAACTCTCCTAACAATTATGGTTTATTTACAGATAAAGGAAGGCTTCTGTAGAATCATTTTTTTATATATTTGTTGCTGAGTTTGATAAAATATAGGGCATTAGTTGCTGTTTTAAACAAAGCGTTTTGAAAGACACAAAGGAGCTTGCAATCTGCTAGTAAATTGGCGCAATGAATGATATACAGAAAAGCAAAGTGTTTGTTGAGTTGGATCTTGTGACGTGTACACTAGGTATGTTTATGTTTAAGTATACAAAGTAAGTGTGTGCATATGTGTGGAGGCTATGAATCTTTGTCATGGTATCTGTATTTCTGTATAAAAATATGTGAGAGGGGCAGTATGTGTGGTGTAGGAGCTGTGTCTGACAAATGTATATATGTATATACACAGGGACAATCTATCATACACTCACATTTTAACTCTCAAACTGACACATGGCACAGATAAATGTCATCCATGCATGTACTTCCTTGTGGATGGCTGCTATTCATGTATAACAGTCTGTATCGGTATATCTCTGTGATATGGACTATGTACTCAAAAGCATTAACTGTAGATCAATTTCCTCCAGCTCTTCTATAACTCTGCTCTTGTTTTTAGTTACAGGCTATTTTTAAGTATATTCTGTTACTGAAATCAAAGATTTTGTTCATTTTCGCCTTGTTAAATGTTCCTTTCCACCACATCTTGACCAATGGCAGGCACACAGACATTGCAGATCAATAATTACTGCCTGCTTCTATTAGACACTTATTGAAGGAGGTCCTGTCCCAGATTTTTGAGATTCCAAAACTTTTACCATCCAAGGACAGAAATGAAATAAATTGCAAATAAAAACTAACACAATGCTGTTTTTTGCATCATCCTGCCAAATTCACTGTTCTTTATATTGGTGTCTGATCTATTTATTATTGAACAGGTGGTTGAAGCAAAAGAGACTGAAATAAAAATTAATGAAGCCAGAGAGCATTACAGACCTGCATCAGCGAGAGCGTCTCTGCTTTATTTTGTAATGAGTGATCTCAGTAAAATAAATCCTATTTATCAGTTTTCACTAAAGGTAAGTATGCATTTTGTCCATATTGAGTATATATCTTGAACAAAAGATAACCAGCAAGCAATGCTAGGATATGATATTTTTTAAAACAAATCGTGAATAAAAACATATTCAAAAAGTGTCATGTAATTTGCATAGAAATAACTTTCTCAAAATATATTTTCAAAATATCTTCCTTATACAAATATTTGCTAAATTGTGTTTATAATAAACATATCAGGATTTAAATGCCCCATTTGATAATAAGTTTCTTAATATAAAGCCTCAATATAGAAATGGACAACAATCCTTTGAATGAAATAAAAAAAAAAAGCATTTGATGGAGATTTGGAAAGTTTACCATTCATGTGAAGACAGAGAGGGCTTTCAAAGTCCCAAAGTTTTCTTCTCTCTGTCCTAAGATAGATTTAAGTTGATGAAAGCCATGTACATAAGAGATAAAGATTATTTTAAGTTTGTATGTCGTAAACTATGTTCCTGTGAACCCCGGGTTGTTTATGAGAAATTTACCTCAAAATGTTACCTTAAAAATGAGCTCAATGTTCCTCTTTTGTGGAAAGCTTTCAGAGGGTTGTGTCTAGGGATAAAGAGCAATGTTAATGTTGTGGGTAAAGGCCTGGGCAGCCATTCAATGGTAATTTTATTGAAGTTTGTGGTGCTCCACAACAGCCATTTTGGAGTCCAGGGATTTCAGCAAATACTTTTGGAGTCCAAATTGTCCAAACTGATGAATACTGCTCTGTCTTTAGTTGTATCTATATTATTTAAAAAAAAATGCAGTACTTGATTTTCTACGATACCAATGCCTTTAGTTCAAACAGGACAAATGAATCTGCTGTGTACAAATATCATAAGTATTTTGGATGATCACCCCCAAAAATGACATATTATATACATTTTATAGGCCTTCAATATGGTTTTCCATAAAGCTATTGGACGTGCAGCACAATCAGAAGATGTCAGTGAGCGGGTCGCAGCCCTAACAGAATGCATCACATATTCTGTTTACCTTTACACCAGCCAAGGTCTTTTTGAAAAGGATAAGCTTACATTCCTCTCCCAAACTGCATTCCAGGTAAAGCATAACATGACTCTGCTTTGTGTTATACATAGAGGGTAAGCTGGTATATATATATATGTAAAACATAATTTCTAGAAATTTAGTATCTTTATTACTGATTTGAAATTCAATTAATCAGATCTGTATGGAAATGGAAATTGATTATTGTTGTAGAAAAACATATGCACTTACTTTCTCTTACCCTCAAAAGAATCAGATAGAACACGAAAAAACAAACTTCCTTGTTATTTTCAATTTATTTATTCAAGCGCGGGAGAACACACAAACATCATAGACAATATCTGTTGTCACCGAATTTACAGAAAACATTTCATTTTATGTTGTTATACAAACACAGCAACACCACCCTATTCTAAGCCAATGAGATATTAATTACACTTGTAAGCCAATTAAGAATTGAGTATGTATGCTACCTTGAATCACTGTGCAGATCACCTTATTTCTGCTATATCTTCCGAATTTGCTAGTTGTTTTTTTAGCCTTGCTATATAGCCATCACATTTCGTCTAGAACATTTTGTTTTGATTTAGGAAATGCTGTTATTTCTTAGTAAAAATGCTAAGCTAAAGATTATCATAATTCACTCTTTCCCAGTAAAATAGTAGAGGGTGGGGGGGAGAGGCTCGCCGAAGACGCTCAGCACGGGGCTCACGATAAAAGCCGAAGGTGCTCAGATTGTGTGGCAAACATCATTGCCAGGCTTAAAAATTGTTTGCCGTAATTTTTGACGGGCAAGTCGCTAGTAATAATAATAATAAAAATGGCTAAAAACAGCAAGAACTGCTTTAATACCTAGAAAAACTAATTAAAATTAAATAACACATATTCCATAAAATACATATGGATCAAGAGGGCAAGAACTAATACATTTCCTCTCAATAATATAAATAGAGCTGTAGTAGAAACACATTTATAAGCATCCAGGTAAGTTAATCTACTGAATGTCTTTATCTTTGTACATGCCTTATATTGCATATATAGTCAGCATTTCTTCTTGCAGTTGTAACTGTCAGTAAAAAAATCAATAAGGGATTTTCATTTTGTTCACTGCATAGATTCTCCTGAAGCTAAAGGAAATTGATGCACTGGAATTGGATTTTCTACTCAGATTCCCCATTGAACATACATACAAGAGTCCAGTTGACTTTTTAACTACTCAGTCTTGGAGTGCTATTAAGGTAACACAAGAACTTTTAATGTGTATTGTAATACCAATTTCTTGCAATTAAAATTTACTTAAAACTATCTCATAAATTCTGTGTCAAGGGACAATATTACAAAAATGAATATATTTAGGTTTACTGATGATCAACACGTGGGCTATCAAAAGATAGCTTACCATCAAGCTAAAATACCCAATTTTCACACTTTTAAGAAAAACAATAAGAAATCTGTTGCATTTTTATTGGTATTTATACGTTCTAAAATGTAGATCAGATCAATCATTCCAACTGAATTTCGGTATGCTATAGATTCACTCTTATTCCTGTAATGTTGTATTATAGATGATTGCTACAATGGATGAATTCAGAGGATTAGACAGAGATATTGAAGGCTCAGCAAAACGATGGAAAAAGCTTGTTGATTCTGAAAGCCCAGAAAATGAGAAATTTCCACAAGAATGGAAAAACAAAACTTCTTTACAAAAACTTATAATATTAAGAGCATTGCGTCCAGACAGAATGACCTATGCAATCAGGTATCTGTTCTCTGTCATTATTTCCAAACGTATGCTTTCTATATTGTCTTCGTTTTAGTTTGTTATATTACAAGCTGTTTCCTTACTTAAATATCTGCCTGTATGTACTCATTTATTAACATACTGTGATAGGTTGCTCAAATTATTGTGTATACTACTATGTTTCAACAGAAACTTTGTTGATGAAAAACTTGGGTCGAAATATGTTGAGAGCGCTAGACCAGATCTTGCAAAATCCTATGAAGAGACCAGTCCTGCCACACCTATATTCTTCATCCTTTCTCCAGGAGTCAACCCACTGAAAGATGTGGAGGCACTGGGTAAAAGTCTTTAAAAATAATTTCATTAATTTAAAGTGGAAAATTAATTGTTGCTATGAAAAGCATGATTTAAAAAAAATTAGAAATTCTGTTGTTTTATTTGCTATATTATGTATTTGTCTTTGTAGGTAAGAAACTTGGGTTTACGATTGACTCTGGAAAATTCCATAACATATCCCTTGGCCAAGGTCAAGAAAAAGTAGCAGAGGAGACCATGGAAAAAGCTGCACAGCAAGGTCACTGGGTAATTCTCCAGGTAAGTGCTGTTATCATCTCTTTTATAAATGTCATGAAAACCTCTAAATGAAATAAAAAAATCTTTTGAGAAAAGTAGTCTTAATGCCTGTAGCAGAACTTAGCATGGTCCATCTGCCGAGCTTTTCTTCGGAAACAAGAAAGTAAGTCACAGCCATATTCTAGTTTCTCTTTTAGAAAATTAAAAGTTCTCACTGTTTATGCACCAAGACTTTTTCCTAGAAGTGTGTGGACTTCAAAACATCAAAGGTAGTTTCTGCTGAGAAACAAAAATCCAAAAATATAAAATAATATAGAATCTTGTATTTGAACCCAGTAGATATTGTGTTTACTGTAGACATTTAATAATGCTATCCCTGTCCAGCAGATCAAAACAAAAGTTTAGTTACTTTCAAATTTTTATGCTTACAGAAAGCTTTGGACAAAATCTTGACAATTACACTTTTATTTCATAGAATGTTCATTTAGTGGCCAAGTGGTTGGTAACCTTGGAGAAGCTGCTTGAACAATACAGCATTGGAAGTCACAAGGATTACAGGATCTTCATTAGTGCGGAGCCTGCTTCAACTCCAGAGGAACACATCATTCCTCAGGGAATACTGGAAAACTCTATCAAGATTACAAATGAGCCACCGACTGGCATGTTGGCAAACTTGCATAGTGCTCTTGATAATTTTGATCAGGTAAAAAAAAAATATTAGTTTAGCAGGTTTACATTTTTTTCACAATGTTCAATGCTTAATTTACATCCCTGACCACCCATTAGTGTTGGATCCAGCATCAGAACCATTTTTGTCTCGGTTGCATTGTGTAATATCGATCCTAATGTTCAGTTTAGACAAAAGATGTGCACTTTCACTCAGACAGAGTACTGAAAGGCATTGTTGAACATCTTTATAACGTTAGAGAGCCTGATCTTAAAAGCAGAGCAAAGCCGGTTATCGATGTCCGTTGTAAATGGCAAATTTATTGACTTATGCTCTAACATGATTTTTTTTTTTATCATAGCCTAGCTCAGATTAGAATAATTGTGTAGTTCATGTATATTAAGATGATATATGTTATACATGGTTAAGCGGTGAATAGAGTGTATTAGCCAAGTCTTGATGTTTTGCTAAATATGTTCCATCACTGGTACATACCTGTATTTTTGTGCTTATTTACTTATTAGACTGTATGTTAGAGCATCGCTAAGTAAATAAATGTAATTGTATTTATTTGACAGCTGTCTTGAGTAAAAATAGACAGAGGTTTCCTTTTGTAAATACTTCAAGTGTGTGAAAAAAAACTTTAATTAGGAATTAGTTTAATAACAACTTTCATGCTGAATATGAAGTAATACTGTGGCCAGATTATTGTTAATTTATCTAGGTCACCAAGATACAAATGTAGGGCCACTTGTCTATGAAGGGTGTAATAAACTAAAAACAATAGCAACTGTGTGCCATGAACTTAAACATTTTTTGAGAAAATCTGAATTCTTTAAAGCTAATGATTATATAAATCAATTTTGTGTTTGTTACATCTTTTCCTAACAACTGAATCATGATGTGGTGTTTATGTATAAATACAAGGAAGGAGGGGTGCAGGTGGAGAGAACAGGGAGAGATCAATAGTCTTAGATAGTGTTAGATAATTGGATCAGATTGCAATTGACACCACATCCCTTCCCCTTTATGCTGGTGTTGCATCAATGAATGCAAACACGGGATGCTTCTGGGCTGTAAGGCTTACAGCCCAAAAACAGGACGTTTTTGCATTAATTGATGCAACACCAGCTCTCCATAATTCTAAATGCCCCTCTCACCTGTTTCCACCAAAGTATCATGATTGCCTCCAGCAAAATTATATATATATTTTCTAATTACAATTACAATTTTCTAATTATGCGCTTAGTCATGCCTAAAGTTTTTAAACATATATATGTATTTCATTGTACAGTGATTCATTAGTGAGGAGAGGAAAACCCAAGGGAAGGGCACCATTGCACTAATAGTCTTGATGTTGAGACTTGAGAAAAATAGAATACTGGACCGGATTTGGACAATGTCTTCTGCTTAGAAAATTACTTTATTGTTACAAGAAAAGCAAGATACTCTTTGGTCACATACTTTACAATGGCAGCACTATGTAGTACTACATGTAGCATGATTAAAATAAGCTGTGCTATGTTAATATTGTCTCTTTATTCTGTTACCAGGATACCCTTGACATGTGCGCCAGAGAACATGAGTTCAAAAGCATCCTGTTTTCTCTGTGCTACTTTCATGCCTGTGTGGCTGGTAGACTTAAGTTTGGTCCTCAAGGCTGGAACCGAAGCTACCCATTCAATGCTGGAGATCTCACAATATGTGTCAATGTGCTCTATAACTACTTAGAGGTCAACAACAAGGTAAAACAAAACAAGACGTCTGACATTTCATAAAATGTGCAATTGTAATACAAGCAATAATTAATGTAGATATCTTACTCTCCATTATAATAGAACAATTTACTTGTGTAATTTTGTCCAAATGGTGGCCCAGGGGCCGGATGTGACCCACAAGCTGTTTTTTGTGGCCCACGCAGTTAAAATAAAACACTTTGGTCACTTTAAAAAGTTGGGACATCAAATGGACATTCCAAAAGAGTTAGTTATTTCATACTATAAATATAAATGTATTAAATTAATAAATTAAAATATAAATTGTTTTTTAATTCTTATTTTAAATACTGCTTACCATTGTAAATTTATGTTGGTTTCTTTATAAATGAAATCCAGCTATAAGAACCTTATAAATTATACATTCACCACTCATGTCTGATAACAAATAGTAGCATGTGAATGTAAGTCAGTGGATAACCAAGAAAGTACGGGAGAGGCACTAATAATACTGAGGATATGTTCACCGACTGATGATGAGGGTTTAAACGGTTTGGTAGATAAGGGAAAAGAAGAACATGACTGCAGAGTGGTAGCACAGCTCATGCATACAATATTGGTACTAGATATACTAGCCACTTACAGATTGTCTTATCAGCATTTCAAATAATGCTGTTGTGAAACAGTTTGTAAGTTTATTTTAATATTTAAAGCAGGGAAACTTCCATATACCTTTATATTTTTATATGCACTGGAATCTACCATTTTGATTTCTACTGATGGGAGAAGGCTTTGAATGTAGATGAAGCTTCTATTTGCACAATGGGGCACCCTGACCTTTGCATGCACAACAATTGCGCGCCGACAACAGGGCGCACAACAATTATGCGCCAACAGCAGCACTATGTTAAAAAATTAATGGCAAATGCGAGCCGTCAAAAGAGTGCAATTTTTCAAATGTTGTATCCCCTAACACCCTGAACCCCTTTAACCCTAACCCTTTAAGTCTAACCCTAACCCTTAGACCCCCATGCCTAAACCTTTAACCTGTAAGCCGAACCCTTAGACCCCATGCCTAGCCCTAACCCTTTAACCTGTGAGCCTAACCCTAAACCAAAGACCCCCTAAGTGTGACCTTAACCCAAAGATCCCCTAAGCCTAACCCTAACCCAAAGACCCCTAAGCCTAAAACCCCTAAGCCCACCTTACCTGCAGTCTGGGTGGCGCGCTCTTGTCGAGCACGCTTTTGTCTGGCAAGCAGTTGTCGGCACACGCATTTGACTGTGCGCTGATGATGACGCAATGGTGTCGGGCGCGCTAAAGACGTGTTATCGCACAATAGAAATGTGCACTGCATACCACTGCATTTCTATAAGACTAATGGAAAGTTCTTTAGTTTACTAGGATATACCCTCCTGAGAAATGTAGCTGAAGGAATTGGAACCTCGGTATAAAGAATAATTGCATGCAAAGATTAAATATGTAAAGGTTGTATTTACGACCTTTTTATATCCTAAAATTATTTTGCCCGTTATGATTTTTTTTAATTAAAAAGAGAGTGTGGAATGGAACTATAGTGGGTCATTGTGAGCGCAATTTTCATGATAAATCTTTTTTTTAGTTTACCATTAATTACCAGTAAAGATAAATGTGCAAACAGCAGCAATTCAAATCTTTAGCTAGGAAACATAACGTATAAACAAAGTTTACATCATAATAGCTGTTGCTTTACCATCACCACTTGTCCTAAACACTGCTGAAGGGAAGTACAAGATTTCAATAGAGATAACATTATTCAAGCCTTACCAAGGCAGCCTAATCAATGTTATTGCAGTTGCAATATTCCACTTTCTTTCAGTAGTCTTAGAGGAGAATAACCAATGTGTTTGTCAAGCTTCAGGTAGGTGATAGATGCACATTTATGTAATATAGTGTATTCATATCTTATACTGCTAATATATGACTGCCCCCTGTCAGCCAAGAGGTTAGGAGACATGAGATACTATATCCAAAAACACAATAAATACATGTTCTTGTAATGGCCCAATATCACGCATTTAAGGAAGAGAAATAAAGGCCTTTATTTTATTAACAAAAGCAGTGGTTTACATGTACATGTATTCCTTATTCATTAGGCAGGTAATGAGGCATTTGCAAAAATGTAATTACATACAGCACATCTGACAGTTTTTAACATTGCATTAATAATCACTACAATTAGTTGTGATGATGGAAGCAATTTGCAGCACGTCACATACATAAATAATGTTGAGTTTCTTGCGTGTGTCATTATTATGTATTAAGGATGCCACCTTGTTGTGACATTCTCAGTGATAATCCACTCGGGTTGAAATTAAGGTGAGATGAGTGATTTTATTTGAAAGGTGCATCAAATTTATGCAATTCATATTAAATTAACAAGGTGACTTTGAAAAATAGTAGTTATGTAGGCTGTGTAAAAATTACCTGCATGAGGTGCAATAAACAGAAAAATGCAAGGTCACATCTTATTTAATGGAAAAAATAGAGTGTACATCTTATATTATTATTATCTTTCTATTTGTTGAGTCAAATGTTTCATACAAATCCGTTACTGCAAGGTTAGTAATATAATATAATTTAAATAACAAATACTTTATCAATTGGATGCTTTTGTTTTTTTTATTTAGTTTTTTTTGTTATTCATTTTATAATTCTTCCCTACTTGTATAAGACAAAAAGTAGGATCATGCTCACAGCACAATCAACATTTGTCTTTGTGTTAGAGACTAATCGTTGCTAATTACTTCCTGGCCATGGACATGTCCATGGTTATTGAAATGCTGGACATTGTTCTCAGCTTCTTCTCACTTTCAACAATCAAACTGAGCATGTCCAGATGCATATTTATCAACAGGAAGGTCAGAAAGGAAGCCAATATTACAAAATCCAATGTAATTGTAGTGCAAAAAATTGTATTTTTAATACTATTTGATTGATAATATTCTTGTTTCTACCTTTAGTTTAACTCATATTATATTAGAAACTCAGATATAATGGCAGAGGTGAAGCAGGAGGCTTATCTAGTCTGCCTATTATATCTTTCTAAATGCTTATTTGATTAACCTCAGGGTGGCCCTATGCTTATCGGGTATGCTTGAATGCTTTAACTGTGCTTGATCTTACCACTTGCACTGAATCAGTGTCCCATTATGTACTACCCTTTCTGTAATGTAGTCCTTTCTCACATTACCCCTACATCTTCCAAATAAAATTCCTGACCTCTTCTTGACTAAGAACAAAACTGACTCTCATTATCAATTTGTTGTCTTGGTTGTCCATTTAAATGGGAAAATAACTTTGTGATAAATTTACTTTGTGTTAAATTAGCAGTAATAAAAGGGGAGAGGATAAACAGAAAGGGTAGTACGTAAGTAGAATGGCCTTCCAATGGAATGGTAGGGTCAAACACCTGTAAGGAATTTAACTATGCCTAGAATAACAAAAGGCTATTTGAAGTTTAATTGAGCTGAATTTTAGGTAGACATAATTGGAAGATTCTCCTTCTGGACAGCCTTGTTGTGGTAAAGGGGCTTGTGTGCTTTAATGAAGCTGTGAACTTTACCGTGTAGGGTCACCCAAGAGGGGCAGATCATAGCAGAGAGGTTAGACAAACCACAGTCCGGTGGAGAAGAAATTGGCAACCCACTCCAGTATCTTTGCCAAGAAAACATTGTGGATAAGCACAACCAGAGACATAACAATCAATGTGCCTGGCGCGATGCAGTCCACAGGGTCACAGAGATTCAGACACAAATAACAACAACAATATGAAGATTGGATGAACTTGTTTGTTACCTATCTACTATCAGATCATGTTTCTTTCAGAAAATGTTAATAAGGGAACATTTTAAGCGTTAAAAAAATGTTTGTTGACATGGTAATGGCATTAAATAAGTGTAAAAGTGTTACGGAATGTAAAGCTGGTGGAACATGCCCTTTAGATTATACAGTACATCATCTTGATACAATACCATAATTAGGGCCAGAAACACTTCGCTGTATGCCCCCAAAGTCTTGCTGTGTTATTTGATTTCAAGCAATTTGTGTACAAACAGACGCTAAGCAGCAATGTTCCCTTGCAATATGTTGCTTTCTGTCTTGGCTGAGTCATAAGAGGTTGAACGCTGAGTGCCAACCACATTTTCCAGCTTGTGCAATTTCAAGACAAGTATGCCAATCAAATGGTTTAGAAGCCAGCATCCTCATCACAGAAAGTGGTAAAAATCAATTGCTACAAAATATGAGTGAGACAGCATTGTCTGAATAAAACATGTGGCAGTGCGCGCCATAACCTTCACAAAGGCTACTCCGACCTCCGCCTTCAATGCTAACACCACTCGCAGGATACTGTGGAGATGGGATAAATATTAATTCTGCTCTTTCCCTGAAAGACGACAGCATGACAAAATGTAATCATGTTCCCTTCAGCCTTGGCACAGTTATTACTAGGTTCCCAGGGCTAAACTTATAAAATGTTTTTACTGTGTCTGATTTCACTGTACCTTTGATAGATTAGGTCAGTGTATCATGTCATAGCAATTTGCAAATTGGAAATTAATTAGTGAATTACATCCATTTTTTTTTTATCAGGTTCCATGGGCAGATTTGCGCTACCTGTTTGGTGAGATTATGTACGGTGGACACATCACAGACGACTGGGACAGAAAACTATGTCATACATATTTAGAAGAGCTTATGAGCCCTGCTATGGTAAATATCTTCTGAAACATTTATTGCATGAAATATTAATGACTTTGCAGTTGACCTTAACTTTCCCAACAGTTTACTTTTTTTTTACAAAACATTGAAAGGCCAATGTAATGATCCAGCAATGTGAAAAGACACTCATAATATCAGGATAAATAGCTTTTAACTGTACTTGGAGAAAAAATCATTTTATATTACTTACAAAATCACTAGGTAAATGTGATACTCATGCCATCTTTTCATAGTTTCAATAATCGGTAATAGAGTATGATAAAGTTAGTTTTGACTAATTTGTGTGTGTTTAGCAATAAGAACAGCATTTTGATAATATTTAAATGCAGAGCCAGGACATTCGCACAGCTGTTAATAAAATATTCAAGCCAATGATTGTATCGTTCTGTGCCAGCATTCATATAAACTAACATAAGAAGTAAAAACATCCGTTTACAAAAAAGATGCTTTGTTTAAAAAATACATAGTTGTTTATCTCACTATATACTACCGCATAGTGTATGCAGAGAGCAGGAGACTTATGTTGTGCATACTAAACGTTGAGTGGAGAGAAGCGCAGAGACGTCAGATGGTTTAATAGAGTAAAACAAATTTATTCAAACTTAAAAATGAATGAAAAGTCACATTTAGTAACCTCAAATGCATGAGGTATTTTCAGCATGTAGCAACTGGTATTCCAGTGTAAGTAGCAATAGTAGTCCAATAAGCACCGCCTTGTTAAGTGGAGAGTAGGTGTAGGTTCCCTTGGTCCTAATGGAGTTTCTTTAAGGTGCTGTTATAGGGGTCCTTTGTAAAGTTGGTCTATATGTGCTCCAAAATCAGAAATGGAACTGGAACCAATCTGTATCTCATGGTGCAAATGGAGGAGTAAAACAATCCTCCCACAGTCCTCTATCGTCAAATGAAAGGGACCTAGATAAACCAAAAGAGTTTTGATTTGTATATCAAAGCTTTCTCAATGGTACAAAGTCAACTGAATTCATGTAATCAGTGCAATCTATACTAAATGTTGTACAGTAATATACTGTTTGTGCTAGAATTCAAACGTTTAACATTACGCTAACATTTTCATGACAGTGTTTCATATGAATGATTATACAATGCACCAAATAAAGTAGCTTATACTGTAAAGATCATGTGGTCTGAGAGATCTTGAAGACATGCACTGGTTTTGTTACCGTGAATTATTTGGGTTTGTAAAATGTCATTGCATTTCTGTTATCTACAATAGTTAGGGCAAGCAGCAGATCTATATGTTTATGATCTATATATATTTATATTTCTCATTTTTAGATTCAAATTGTGTTTTTTTTTTTTTTTTTTTTAAATAAAATATGAGATAATGGCCACAATATCTATCTATCTCTTATTATGTTTAGTTTTATTTACAGGAAGTGTTTATCTTTCTGATAAGAATACATTTTTGTTATTATATTAGCAGTAAAGTGTCTTATAAATGCCTTTTTTATTATCATTTATTACTTATTTATCTTTTTGTGTAAGCGTGCAGTAGAACTAATTTTGGATGGTTGTAACATTAACTATTCCTCCCCTTAATGGTGGAGACATTTTATCTAAGCACTATATATTGTTCCATAAAAACTGTACACTATTACTAAAGATGATATCCATAACAGTGCATGAAATATATTATATTCTTCCCAACTTTGTCTTTAACTACAGAGTTAAGCTCACAAATAAGAGTTCTGTATAGTATTAACTATAGTTCCAGTTAATTTAGTTCTAATTAAAGGTGCGGGTCACTGACTGAAGAGACACCAGTAGGTTTAGAGGAAAGTTGACAATTAGAAAAATGCTTTACAAGGATATTTTAATTCTACAATATATTTCATTCCGCTGTCTTCCTCTTTTTATTCAAGTTTGATGGTGAGCTGACTCTAGCCCCCGGTTTCCAAGCTCCACCCAATTTGGATTACAAAGGCTACCATGACTATATTGATGAAATGCTTCCTGCAGAAAATCCTGTTCTCTACGGCCTCCACCCGAATGCAGAAATAGAATTCTTAACCGTCACTTCTGAGAACCTTTTCAAGACCATTCTAGAAATGCAACCTAAAAATACCATTATTGGTGAAGGATCAGGAATGTCTCCTGAAGAAAAGGTAAAACTACTTAATGACACACCGCTTTGTTATTGTATTACTTAACTATGAAAACCTGCTTTATAGCGTCCAGAAAATTGTATTATAGTCAATTAAACATTTAAATATCTGGTAATTCATTGTCCTTTTTCATTAGAAGTCTAATGATTTAATTGATTTTGATAAGTCACTGAATCTGATTTTGGACCAAAATGGTTGTTTAATTCTATTCTGTCTCTAATAATCATGGAAGAGTGTATAGACCTCCAATCCAAATTAATTCATGGCTGTTATTTTTCCAACAAATAAGTGTATGTCACTCCTACAGAAGTCTACACTAATTGGATGTCCTGTTGGGGAGGTGCCCACTCAGGGTAGTTTGTCTCATTTTAGCTCATTTGTGCCATTACAGAAGAAAAATCCCCTGCAGCTTATTGGGCTGAACTGTCATTTTTTGACTGTTTTGTCCCAGCACTAACCTCCCTAGGAACATAGCACGTCAGTGGGTACCATCCTGTAGATGTGGGTTTCTTACTTGCCTGTATAGAAGTGACCCTATTTGTTTCCCCAATGCATAGAGTCTATGTAGACATATCCAAAATCACTAAAAGCCACACAAAAACAAGTGGTGCCATTGTTTTTTTAACACAGGGTATAGCACGTGCCACAAGACCTTTATTTAACGTTTTAGAATATTTCCCTGGATATCTATCCTCAATACATTGCAGTCTGACTATATGATTTTGCCAATCAATTCTAGAAAGTCTTGTGGCTTTGATGTCATAATATCCATTTACACATCTGATTTAAGGTTAAAAATATACTTGACGACATACTGGAAAAGCTCCCAGAAGAATTTAATTTGATGGAGATCATGCACAAGACGTCGGAGAGAACCCCTTACATACTTGTTTGCTTCCAAGAATGTGAGAGGATGAATATTCTCATGAAAGAAATCCGCAGATCACTCAAAGAGCTTGACTTGGGCTTGAAGGCAAGTAGAATGGTTTGAGCATTTTTATATTTTGTGTTTTCTGATTACAAAACATTTACATATTTGTTTGTTTTTTCTCATATCAGGGAGAGCTGACAATTTCTTCAGATATGGAAGCTCTACAGATGGCCCTGTATTATGACAGTGTTCCAGACACATGGACAAAACTGGCTTATCCATCAACATTTGGATTAGGACAATGGTAAACGCAATTTAAAGGATTTTATAATCATTTTTATTTAATTTTAAAGTTCACCTTTTATACTTTTTGAAGAGAGACCCCTGAAAATAAGCAAAATGTTTTAGAATCTAAAATAATAGCGCAGCCTCTATTTTTCCTTTTATGTGCAAATATGCCACAATTGAATGCACTATTTTGATTTCTGCTGCTCAAGAGACTTTTTTTTATAAGAACTGTAGTATTATTATTATATTTTTGTAACGTGCCAACATATTCCGTAGCGCTATACAGGGGTTAAGTGTATAGCATCACAATTAACACCTTATAAAGAATGATGGGCCCTATTTTTGAGCTTTAAATCAAACGTACAAAGTGCTTGTTTCCAACGCACCGATACATGTTTGAAAACTCGCAAACTTACAATCTAAAGGGTAGTAAATAATAATTGAATATAAAAGTTAAACATGTTAATGTTGTGTTTATCTGTTTGTTATAAAACACTTTGTCTAGTATCAAGTTGTTGTTTAGCAAAACATATAGAAAAAAAAACTAACCACAATGGAACTTTAGGAAAAATGTGGTATACTAATAAAAAAAACAAATCTGCCAATTCTTAATTATCACTTGTGTCTTAATTTATATCATATAATTAATAAATAAAGCTCTGCATAGCTCTGATAATTTAGCCATGTTACAGTAAACCACTATACGTGTTTACATTTCTAGTTAGATGGAATTTAACACCTATTTATCAATTATATGAGCACAAGTGGCAGAATATACCAAGGGTACCAATGGGAGATATTTTTTTTCATTACACATTTTTCACTTTACAAGCAGTCTCTTGTACCGAGTCTGTTAAAGTGGGAAAAAAAAGTAAAAATCAACTGAATATCCCATGTTTCATCAGTGTGAACAGTCTATTAAAGTAATCTCTGTCTGACAGGATGTATGATCTTTTGTTACGGTGCCGTGAACTGGACACATGGACCCAAGATCTTGTGTTACCATCAGTAGTGTGGCTTTCTGGA